>CALNVZ010000674.1:11789364-11800683 GCA_940671915.1 Paracentrotus lividus
AAAAAAAAAAAAAAAACAAGAGAAGGAGAGGGAGGAAGAGAGAGAGGAAGGAAAGAGAAGAGGAAAAGAACTTGTTGACTCCCTGCCAAAGTAAATACCAGAATTAAGACAGAAGTTATTTAACATGAGCCCCAAGGACTCGCGGGTTTTTCCACCCCCACAGGTTCCAGAGGAAGGTGGTCTTGGGGATGGGGGGAAATATAGCCAAAAATTAACCAAACCTTTGCCCCCAATGCGCAGGGCAAAATCGTTTTGAAAGACCTCTCTCAGGCCCTGGAAAACTGAGACAAGTGATTTTTTTTTTTAATATTTATAAACGGATTCGAAAGAACTTGCTCCTGGCAAGTACCAGCATATAAATGCGGAACGGGCAGGGACTGGTCCCACAAGGTCATGGTGGGTCTGGGCAAGCCAAAAATATCCAGCTTGCCCAGGCAAAAATCGTCTTGAGGACCCTCAGGCCACTATAAACTGGGACAAGTGATTTTTAAATTAATATAAACGGATTCCGAAAGAAACTTGCTCCTGGCAAGTACCAGATATAAAATGGACGGGCAGGGACTGGTCCCACAAGGTCATGGAGGTCTGGGCATCCCAAAAAAAACCCAGCTTGCCTGGCAAAATCGTTTTGAGACCTCTCAGGCCACTTGAAACTGGGACAAGTGATTTTTTTTCAGATTTTTATAAACGGATTCCGAAAGAACTTGCTCCTGGCAAGTACCAGATATAAAATGGCTGGGCAGGAATGGTCCCATAAGGTCAAGGAGGGTCTGGGAAGCCAAAAATACCCAACTTGCCCTAGAAAATCGTTTTGAAGACCTCTCAGGCCACTGGAAACTGGACAAGTGATTTTTTTTTAAATTATTATGAACGGATTCCGAAAGAACTTGCTCCCGGCAAGTACTATATAAAAATGGCCGGCAAGGACTCGCCCAAAAGATCAAGGAAGGTCTGAGCAAGCCAAAAAATACCCAGCTTACCGGCAAAATCGTTTTGAGAACCTCTCAGGCCACTTGAAACTGGGACAAGTGATTTTTTAGATTATTACTTAAACGGATTCCGAAAGAACTTGCTCCTTGCAAGTACCAGATATCAAATGGCCGGCAGGGAATGTCCACAAGGTCAAGGAGGGTCTGGGAAGCCAAAAATACCAACTTGCATAGGCAAAATCGTTTTAAGACCTCTCAGGCCACTGGAAACTGGGACAAGTGATTTTTTTTTTAATTATTATATTAAACGGATTCCGAAAGAACTTGCTCCAGGCACGTACTATATATATAAAATAGCCGGGCAAGACTCGCCCCAAAAAATCAAGGAAAGTTGAGCAAGCCAAAATACTCCAGCTTACAGGCAAAATCGTTTTGAAGAACCTCTCAGGCCACTTGAAACTGGGACAAGTGATTTTTTTAGATTATTATTTAAACGGATTCCGAAAGAACTTGCTCCTGGCAAGTACCAGATATCAAATGGCCGGGCAGGGAATGGTCCCCAAGGTCAAGGAGGGCCTGGGAAGCAAAAAATACCCATATTGAACAGGCAAAATCGGTTTTAAGACTTTTCAGGCCACTGGAAACTGGGACAAGTGATTTTTTTTTTAATATTACAAACGGATTCCGAAAGAACTTGCTCCGGCACGTACTATATATATAAAAATGGCCGGCAAGGACTCCCCCAAAGATCAAGGAAGTCTGGCAAGCCAAAAATACCCACCTTCCCAGGCAAAATCGTTTTGAGAACCTCTCAGGCCACTTGGAAACTGGACAAGTGATTTTTTAGATATCATTTAACGGATTCCGAAAGAACTTGCTCCTGGCAATACCAGATATAAATGGCCGGGCAAGGACTCGCCCCAAAAGTCAAGGAAAGTCTGAGCAAGCCAATATCTACAAAATCGTTTTGAGAACCTCTCAGGCCACTTGAAACTTGGACAAGTGATTTTTTAGATTATTATTTAATTCCAAAAGAACTTGCTCCTGGCAAGTACCAGATATCAAATGGCCGGCAGGGAATGGTCCCCTAAGGTAAGGAGGGTCTGGGCATCCAATATGCTGCCCTGCAAAATCTTTTTGAGGACCTCTCAGGCCACTTGAAACTGACAAGTGATTTTTTTTTTACATATTACGACGAAAGACTTGCTCCTCAAGTACCAGATATAAAATGGCGGGCAGGACTGGTCCACAAGGAATGAAGGGTTTGGGGAAGCCATAAAACACATTGGTAAAAACGTTTTTCTCAGCCACTGGAAACTGGGACAAGTGATTTTTTTAATGTTATCAAGGATTCGTAAAGAACTTGTCTGTAATTATGGACTGGACTTCCCAAGGTCAAGGAGGGTCTGGGCGGCCAAAAATACCCACTTGCCAGGCAAAAATCGTTTTGAAGACCTCTCAGGCCACTGGAAACTGAGACAAGTGATTTTTTTAATTATTATAAACGGATTCGAAAGAACTTGCTCCTGGCAAGAAGAATATAAAGTGCGGGCAGGACTGGTCCCATAAGGTGAAGGAGGGTCTGGGAAGCCAAAAATACCCAACTTGCCCAGGCAAAATTGATACTGGATCTAAGTGATTTTTTTAAAAAAATATGAACGGATTCCGAAAAACTTGCTCCCGGCAAGTACTATACATAAAAATGGCAAACTGCCCCAAAGATCAAGGAAGTTCGAGCAAGCCAAAATACCCAGCTACCCAGGCAAAATCGTTTTGAGAACCTCTCAGGTCACTTGAAACTGGGAAAGTATTTTTTTAGATTATTATTTAAACGGATTCCGAAAGAACTTGCTCCCGGAAGTACCAGATAAAATGGCCGGGCAAGGACTGGTCCCACAGGTCAAGGAGGGTTTGGACCAAAAATACCCACTTGCCCAGGCAAAATCGTTTTGAGGACCTCTCAGGCCACTGGAAACTGGGACAAGTGATTTTTTTTTATTATTATGAACGGATTCCGAAAGAACTTGCTCCCGGCAAGTACTATACATAAAATGGCCGGGCAAGGACTCGCCCAAAAGATCAAGGAAAGTCTGAGCAACCAAAAATACCCAGCTTACCAGGCAAAATCGTTTGAGAACCTCTCAGGCACTTGAAACTGGGACAAGTGATTTTTTAGATTATTATTTAAACGGATTCCGAAAGAACTTGCTCCTGGCAAGTACCAGTATAAATGGCCGGGCAAGGATGGTCCCACAAGGTCAAGGAGGGTCTTGGAAGCCAAAAATACCCAACTTGCCCAGGCAAGATCGTTTTGAAGACCTCTCAGGCCACTGGAAACTGAGACAAGTGATTTTTTTTTAATTATTATAAACGGATTCCGAAAGAACTTGCTCCCGGCAAGTACCAGATACAATGGCCGGGCAAGGACTGGTCCCACAAGGTCAAGGAGGGTCTGGAAGCCAAAAATACCCAACTTGCCCAGGCAAAATCGTTTTGAGGACCTCTCAGGCCACTGGAAACTCGGACAAGTGATTTTTTTTCTTCAGATTATTATAAACGGATTCCGAAGGACATGCTCCTGGTAAGTCATAGATATAAAATGGCCGGGCAAGACTGGTCCCACAAGGAAATGAAGGGTCTGGGAAGCCAAAAATCCCACTTCCCCAGGTAAAAACGTTGAGGACCTCTCAGGCCACTGGAAACTGGGACAAGTGATATTTTTTAAATTATTATCATGGATTCCGAAAGAACTTGCTCCTGGCAAGTACCAGATATAATGGCCGGGCAAGACTGGTTCTCAAGGTTAGGAGGGTCTGGGCATCCCCAAAAATACCAGCTTGCCTGGCAAAATCGTTTGAGGACTCTCAGGCCACTTGAACTGGACAAGTGATTTTTTTTATATATATTGTAACGGATTCGAAAGAACTTGCTCCTGGCAAGTACCAGATATTAAAATGGCCGGGCAGGGACTGGTCCACAAGGTCAATAGGGTCTGGAAGCCAAAAAAACCCAATTGCCCAGGCAAATCGTTTTGAGGACCTCTCAGGCCACTGGAAACTGGACAAGTGATTTTTTTTTTTAGATTATTATAAACGGATTCCGAAGGCAACATGCTCCTGGAAGTCATAGATATAAATGGCCGGTCAAAGACTGGTCCCACAAGTCAAATGAAGGGTCTGGGGAAGCCAAAAATCCCAATTCCCCGGTAAAACGTTTAGGACCTCTCAGGCACTGAAACTGGGACAAGTGATTTTTTTTAATTATTTCATGGATTCCGAAAGAACTTGCTCCTGGCAAGTACCAGATATAAAATGGCCGGGCAGGGAATGGTCCCATAAGGTCAAGAGGGTCTGGGAAGCCAAAAATACCCACTTGCCCAGGCAAAATCGTTTTGAAGACCTCCAGGCCATGGAAACTAGACAAGTGATTTTTTTTAAATTATTATTAAACGGATTCCGAAAGAACTTGCTCTGCAAGTACTGTATATTAAATGGCCGGGCTAGGACTGCCCCAAAAGATATCAAGGAAAGTCTGAGCAAGCCAAAATACCCAGCTGTCCTGGAAAATCGTTTTAGGACCTCTCAGGCCACTTGAACAGGACAAGTGATTTTTTAGATTATATTTAAACGGATTCCGAAAGAACTGCTCCTGGCAAGTACCACATATAACATGGCCGGGCAAGGACTGTCCCACAAGGTCAAGGAGGGTCTGGGCAACCGAAAATACCCAGCTTGCCCTGGCAAAATCGTTTTTAGGACCTCTCAGGCCACTGAACAGGGACAAGTGATTTTTTAGATTATTATTTAAACGGATTCCGAAAGAACTTACTCTGGCAAGTACCGAGATAAAATGGCCGGGCAAGGATGGTCCCACATCAAGGAAAGTCTGGGCATCCCAAAAATACCCAGCTTGCCTGGCAAATCATTTTGAACTCTCAGGCAACTTGAAACGGGACAAGTGATTTTTTTCAGATTATTATAAACGGATTCCGAAAGAACTTGCTGGCGTACCAGATATAAAATGCCGCAGGGAATGTCCCAAGGTGAAGGAGGTCTGGGAAGCCAAAATACCCAACTTGCCCAGGCAAATCGTTTTAAAGACCTCTCAGGCCACTGGAAACTGGGACAAGTGATTTTTTTAAAAATATTATAACGGATTCGAAAGAACTTGCTCCCGACAAGTATATATATAAAATGGCCGGCAAGGACCGTCCCCAAATCAAGAAAGTCTGGCAACCAAAATACCCAGTTTACCCTGGAAAATTGTTTTGAGGACCTCTCAGGCCACTGAAACTGGGACAAGTGATTTTTTTAGATATTTATAAACGGATTCCGAAAGAACTTGCTCCTGGCAAGTACCAGATATAAAATGGCCGGGCAGGAATGGTCCCAAAGGTCAAGGAGGGTCTGGGAACCAAAATACCCAACTTGCCCATGCAAAATCGTTTTGAAGACCTCTCAGGCCATTGGAAACTAAGACAAGTGATTTTTTAAAAATGATTATTAAACGGATTCCGAAAGAACTTGCTCTAGGCAAGTACTGTATATAAAATGGCCGGGCTAGGACTGCCCCAAAAGATCAAGGAAGTCTGAGAAGCCAAAAAATACCCAGCTTACCCAGGCAAAATCGTTTGAGAATCATCTCAGGCCACACTTGTCCCAGTTTCCAGTGGCCTGAGAGGTCTTAAAAACGATTTTGCCTATGCAAGTTGGGTATTTTTGGCTTCCCAGACCCTCCTTGACCTTGTGGGACCATTCCCTGCCCGGCCATTTGATATCTGGTACTTGCAAGGAGCAAGTTCTTTCGGAATCCGTTTAAGTAATAATCTAAAAAATCACTTGTCCCAGTTTCAAGTGGCCTGAGAGGTTCTCAAAACGATTTTGCCTGGGTAAGCTGGGTATTTTTGGCTTGCTCAGACTTTCCTTGATCTTTTGGGGCGAGTCCTTGCCCGGCCATTTTATATATAGTACTTGCCGGGAGCAAGTTCTTTCGGAATCCGTTCATAATAATTTTAAAAAAAAATCACTTGTCCCAGTTTCCAGTGGCCTGAGAGGTCTTCAAAACGATTTTTCTAGGGCAAGTTGGGTATTTTTGGCTTCCCAGACCCTCCTTGACCTTATGGGACCATTCCCTGCCCAGCCATTTTATATCTGGTACTTGCCAGGAGCAAGTTCTTTCGGAATCCGTTTATAATAATCTGAAAAAAAAATCACTTGTCCCAGTTTCAAGTGGCCTGAGAGGTCCTCAAAACGATTTTGCCAGGGCAAGCTGGGTATTTTTGGGATGCCCAGACCCTCCATGACCTTGTGGGACCAGTCCCTGCCCGTCCATTTTATATCTGGTACTTGCCAGGAGCAAGTTCTTTCGGAATCCGTTTATTATAATTTAAAAATCACTTGTCCCAGTTTATAGTGGCCTGAGAGGTCCTCAAGACGATTTTGCCTGGGCAAGCTGGATATTTTTGGCTTGCCCAGACCCACCATGACCTTGTGGGACCAGTCCCTGCCCGTCCATTTTATATCTGGTACTTGCCAGGAGCAAGTTCTTTCGGAATCCGTTTATAATAATTAAAAAAAAAATCACTTGTCTCAGTTTCCAGTGGCCTGAGAGGTCTTCAAAACGATTTTGCCTGGGCAAGTTGGGTATTTTTGGCTTTCCAGACCCTCCTGGACCTTGTGGGACCAGTCCTTGCCGGCCAAGTTATATCTGGTACTTGCCAGGAGCAAGTTCTTTCGGAATCCGTTTAAATAATAATCTAAAAAATCACTTGTCCCTGTTTCAAGTGGCCTGAGAGGTCCTAAAAACGATTTTGCCAGGGCAAACTGGGTATTTTTCGGTTGCCCAGACCCTCCTTGACCTTGTGGGACCAGTCCTTGCCCGGCCATGTTATATCTGGTACTTGCCAGGAGCAAGTTCTTTTGGAATCCATTGATAATAATTTTAAAAAATCACTTGTCCCAGTTTCCAGTGGCCTGAGACGTCCTCAAAACGTTTTTACAAGGGCAAGTTGGGTTTTTATTGCTTCCCCAGACCCTTCATTTCCTTGTGGGACCAGTCCCTGCCCGGCCATTTTATATCTAGGACTTACCAGGAGCATGTGCCTTCGGAATCCGTTTATGCTAAATTGAAGAAAAAAAAATCACTTGTCCCAGTTTCCAGTGGCCTGAGAGGTCCTCAAAACGATTTTGCCTGAGCAAGTTGGGTATTTTTGGCTTCCCAGACCCTCCTTGACCTTATGGTACCAGTCCCTTCGCGGCCATTTGATATCTGGTACTTGCCAGGAGCAAGTTCTTTCGGAATCCGTTTACAATTATATAAAAAAAAAATCACTTGTCCCAGTTTCAAGTGGCCTGAGAGGTCCTCAAAACGATTTTGCCAGGGCAAGCTGGGTATTTTTCGGATGCCCGGACCCTCCTTAACCTTGTGGGACCAGTTCTTGCCCGGCCATTTTATATCTCGTTCTTGCCAGGAGCAAGTTCTTTCGGAATCCGTTTATTATAATTTAAAAATCACTTGTCCCAGTTTCTAGTGGCATGGGAGGTCCTCAAAACGATTTTGCCAGGGCAAGCTGGGTATTTTTGGGATGCCCAGACCCTCCTTGACCTTATGGGACCATTCCCTGCCCAGCCATTTTATATCTGGTACTTGCCAGGAGCAAGTTCTTTCGGAATCCGTTTATAATAATCTGAAAAAAAAAATCACTTGTCCCAGTTTCAAGTGGCCTGAGAGGTCCTCAAAACGATTTTGCCAGGGCAAGTTGGGTATTTTTGGCTTCCAAGACCCTCCTTGACCTTGTGGGACCAGTCCTTGCCCGGCCATTTTATATCTGGTACTTGCCGGGAGCAAGTTCTTTCGGAATCCGTTTAAATAATAATCTAAAAAATCACTTGTCCCAGTTTCCAGTGGCCTGAAAGGTCTTAAAAACGATTTTGCCAGGGCAAGTTGGCTATTTTTGGCTTCCCAGACCCTCCTTGACCTTATGGGACCAGTCCCTGCCCGTCCACTTTATATTCTTTACTTGCCAGGAGCAAGTTCTTTCGGAATCCGTTTATAATAATTAAAAAAAAATCACTTGTCTCAGTTTCCAGTGGCCTGAGAGGTCTTCAAAACGATTTTGCCTGGGCAAGTTGGGTATTTTTGGCTTCCCAGACCCTCCTTGACCTTGTGGGACCAGTCCTTGCCCGGCCAAATTATATCTTGTACTTGCCAGGAGCAAGTTCTTTTCGAATCCATTGATAATAATTAAAAAAAAAATTACTTGTCCCAGTTTCCAGTGGCCTGAGAGGTCCTCAAAACGTTTTTACCTGGGCAAGTTGGGTTTTTATGGCTTCCCCAAACCCTTCATTTCCTTGTGGGACCAGTCCCTGCCCGGCCATTTTATATCTGGTACTTGCCAGGAGCAAGTTCTTTCGGAATCCGTTTACAATTATGTAAAAAAAAAATCACTTGTCCCAGTTTCAAGTGGCCTGAGAGGTCCTCAAAAAGATTTTGCCAGGGCAAGCTGGGTATTTTTTGGATGCCCAGACCCGCCTTACCCTTGTGGGACCAGTTCTTGCCCGGCCATTTTATATCTGGTACTTGCCAGGAGCAAGTTCTTTCGGAATCCGTTTATTATAATTTTAAAAATCACTTATCCCAGTTTCCAGTGGCCTGAGAGGTCCTCAAAACGATTTTGCCTGGGCAAGCTGGATATTTTTGGCTTTCCCAGACCCACCATTACCTTGTGGGTCCAGTCCCTGCCCGTCCATTTTATATCTGGTACTTGCTAGGAGAAAGTTCTTTCGGAATCGGTTTTAATAATAATCTAAAAAATCACTTGTCCCAGTTTCAAGTGGCCTGAGAGGTTCTCAAAACGATTTTGCCAGGGTAAGCTGGGTATTTTTGGCTTGCCCAGATTTTCCTTGATCTTGTGGGACCAGTCCCTGCCCGGCCATGTTGTATCTTTTACTTGCCAGGAGCAAGTTCTTTCGGAACCCGTTTACAATAATCTAAAAAAAAAATCAGTTGTCCCAGTTTCAAGTGGCCTGAGAGGTTCTCAAGACGATTTTTCCTGGGCAAGCTGGGTATTTTTGGCTTGCCCAGACCCTCCATTTCCTTGTGGGGCCATTCCTTGCCCGGCCATTTTATATCTGGTACCTGCTAGGAGCAAGTTCTTTTGGAATCCGTTTACAATAATCTGAAAAATCACTTGTCCCAGTTTCCAGTGGCCCTGAGAAGTTCTTAAAACCATTTTGCCTAAGCAAACTGGGTATTTTTCGGTTGCCCAGACCCTCTTTGACCTTTTGGGACCAGTCCTTGCCCGGCCATGTTATATCTGGTACTTGCCAGGAGCAAGTTCTTTCGGAATTCGTTTATAATAATTAAAATAAAATCACTTGTCCCAGTTTCAAGTGGCCTGAGAGGTCCTCATAACGATTTTGCCTGGGCAAGCTGGGTATTTTTGGCTTGCCCAGACCATCCATTTCCTTGTGGGACCATCCTTGCCCGGCCATTTTATATCTGGTACTTGCCAGGAGCAAGTTCTTTCGGAATCCCTTTAAATAATAATCTAAAAAATCACTTGTCCCACTTTCAAATGGCCTGAAAGGTTCTCAAAACGATTTTGCTAGGGCAAGCTGGGTTTTTTTGGCTTGCCCAGACTTTCCTTGATCTTGTGGGACCAGTCCCTGCCCAGCCATTTTATATATTGTACTTGCCAGGAGCAAGTTCATTCAGAATCCGTTTACAATAATAATAATAAAACAAATCACTTGTCCCAGTTTCAAGTGGCCTGAGAGGTTCTCAAAACGATTTTGCCTAGGCAAGCTGGATATTTTTGGCTTGCCCAGACCCACCATGACCTTGTGGGACCAGTCATTGCCCGGCCATTTTATTAATAGTACTTGCTGGGAGCAAGTTCTTTCGGAATCCGTTTATAATAATTAAAAAAAAAATCACTTGATCCAGTTTCCAGTGGCCTGGGAGGTCTTAAAAACGATTTTGCCTGGGCAAGTTGGGTATTTTTGGCTTCCCAGACCCTCCTTTACCTTGTGGGACCATTCCCTGCCCGGCCATTTGATATCTGGTACTTGCCAGGAGCAAGTTCTTTCGGAATCCGTTTATAATAATTAAAAAAAAATCACTTGTCCCAGTTTCCAGTGGCCTGAGAGGTCTTCAAAACGATTTTGCCTTGGCAAATTGGGTATTTTTGGCTTCCCAGACCCTCCTTGACCTTGTGGGACCATTCCTTGCCCGGCCAAGTTATATCTGGTACCTGCCAGGAGCAAGTTCTTTCGGAATCCGTTTACAATAATCTGAAAAATCACTTGTCCCAGTTTCCAGTGGCCTAAGAGGTCCTCATAACGATTTTGCCTGGGTAAGCTGGGTATTTTTGGCTTTCTCAGACTTTCCTTGATCTTTTGGGGCGAGTCCTTGCCCGGCCATTTGATATATAGTACTTGCCGGGAGCAAGTTCTTTCGGAATCCGTTTATAATAATTAAAAAAAAAAATCACTTGTCCCAGTTTCCAGTGGCCTGAAAGGTCTTCAAAACGATTTTGCCTGGGCAAGTTGGGTATTTTTGGCATCCCAGACCCTCCTTGACCTTATGGGACCATTCCCTGCCCGGCCATTTTATATCTGGTACTTGCCAGATGCAAGTTCTTTCGGAATCCGTTTATAATAATCTGAAAAATCACTTGTCCCAGTTTCCAGTGGCCTGAGAGGTCCTCAAAACGATATTGCCAGGGCAAGCTGGGTATTTTTGTGATGCCCAGACCCTCCCTGACCTTGTAGGACCAGTCCCTGCCCGGCCATTTTATATCTGGTACTTGCCATGAGCAAGTTCTTTCGGAATCCGTTTAAATAATAATCTAAAAAAAATCACTTGTCCCTGTTTCAAGTGGCCTGAGAGGTCCTAAAAACGATTTTGCCAGGGCAAGCTGGGTATTTTTCGGTTGCCCAGACACTCCTTGACCTTGTGGGACCAGTCCTTGCCCGGCCATGTTATATCTGGTACTTGCCAGGAGCAAGTTCTTTAGGAATCCATTGATAATAATTAAAAAAAAAATCACTTGTTCCAGTTTCCAGTGGCCTAAGAGGTCCTCAAAACGTTTTTACCTGTGCAAGTTGGGTTTTTATGGCTTCCCCAGACCCTCCATTTCCTTGTGGGACCAGTCCTTGCCCGGCCATTTTATATCTAGGACTTACCAGGAGCATGTGCCTACGGAATCCGTTCATAATAATCTGAAAAAAAATCACTTGTCCCAGTTTCCAGTGGCCTGAGAGGTCCTCAAAACGATTTTGCCTGGGCAAGTTGGGTATTTTTGGCTTCCTAGACCCTCCTTGACTTTGTGGGACTAGTCCCTGCCCGGCCATTTTATATCTGGTACTTGCCAGGAGCAAGTTCCTTC
>CALNVZ010000674.1:11800803-11834763 GCA_940671915.1 Paracentrotus lividus
AACCTTGTGGGACCAGTTCTTGCCCGGCCATTTTATATCTGGTACTTGCCAGGAGCAAGTTCTTTCGGTATCCGTTTATTATAATTTAAAAAATCACTTGTCCCAGTTTCAAGTGGCCTGAGAGGTTTTCAAAAACGATTTTGCCTGGGCAAGCTGGATATTTTTGGCTTTCCCAGACCCTCCATGACATTCTGGCGGACCAAGTCCTGCCCGTCCAATATTGTATATCTGGTACTTGCCAGGAGGCAAGTTCTTTCGGAATCCGTTTTAATAATTGAAAAAAAAAAATCACTTGTCCAGTTTCAAGTGGCCTGAGAGGTCCCAAAACGATTTTGCCTGGGCAAGTGGGTATTTTGGCTTTCCAGACCCTCCTTGGCCTTGTTGGACCAATCCTTGCCCGGCCATTTTATATCTGGGTACTGCCAGGAGCAAGTTCTTTCGGAATCCGTTTACAATAATCTAAAAAAAAATCACTTGTCCCAGTTTCAAGTGGCCTGAGAGGTTTTTAAAAACGATTTTGCCTGGGCAAGCTGGATATTTTTGGCTTTCCCAGACCCACCATTTCCTTGTGGGACCAGTCCTTGCCCGACCATTTTATATCTAGGACTTACCAGGAGCATGTGCCTACGGAATCCGTTCATAACAATCTGGAAAAAAATCACTTGTCCCAGTTTCAAGTGGCCTGAGAGGTCCTCAAAACGATTTTGCCTGGGCAAGTTGGGTATTTTTGGCTTCCCAGACCCTCCTTGGCCTGTGGGACCAGTCCCTGCCCGGCCATTTTATATCTGGTACTTGCCAGGAGCAAGTTCTTTCGGAATCCGTTGATAATAATTTAAACAAATCACTTGTCCTATTTTCAAGTGGCCTGACAAGTCCTCAAACCGATTTTGCCAGGGCAAGCTGGGTATTTTTCGGTTGCCCAGACCCTCCTAGACCTTGTGGGACCAGTCCTTGCCCGGCCAGGTTATATCTGGTACTTGCCAGGAGCAAGTTCTTTCGGAATCCGTTTATAATAATTAAAAAAAATCACTTGTCCCAGTTTCAAGTGGCCTGAGAGGTCCTCAAAACGATTTTGCCTGGGCAAGCGGGGTATTTTTGAATTGCCCAGACCCTCCTTGACCTTATGGGACCAGTCCCTGCCCGGCCATTTTATATCCGGTACGTGCCAGGAGCAAGTTTTTTCGGAATCCGTTTATAATAATCTCAAAAATCACTTGTCCCAGTTTCAAGTGGCCTGAGAGGTCCTCAAAACGATTTTGCCAGGGCAAGCTGGGTATTTTTGGGATGCCCAGACCCTCCATGACCTTGTGGGACCAGTCCTTGCCCGGCCATTTAATATCCGGCACTTGCCAGGAGCAAGTTCTTTTGGAATCCGTTTACAATAATCTAAATAAATCACTTGTCCAAGTTTCGAGTGGGCTGAGAGGGTCTTAGAACCATATGTCCGGGGCAAGTTGTGTATCCCTTGGTTGCCCAAACCTGGAGGGACAAGTCCCTGCCCGGCCATTTTATATCTGGTACCGCCAGAGGGATAAATTATTGAAAACTTTGAACAAGTTTGTGTTTTATTTCTTATTTAGGGTGTTTCAAGGTCATTAGCCCCACTTGCCCGGGTCATGACCAACATTTTTGAATGGCCCGTGTTCCACTCGTCCTTGAGGTAAAAAGTCATTTTGAAATTTTGGATAAGTAACCATAGGCCTACTGTGTGTTATTTCTTATTAAGTTAGTTTCAAGGGCATTAGCCCCACTTACCCGAGACGCAACATATTTTTTTAATTGCCCGTGGCCAACTTGGCCTTGAGGCTCGTTTTGTTTATTTGGAAAAGGTCGTTGTAAAATTTCAATTAGTGCATGTTTTATTTCATATTTCTTGGTTTTCAAGGTCATTGGCCCCACTTGCCCGAATTGAGATATATTTGTTTGACTTGCCGGTTACCAACTTGGCCTTGAGGACCGTGAGGGACGTTTTGTTTATTTGGAAAAGGTCGTTGTTAAATTCAATAGTGCATGTGTTTTATTTCATATCTTGTTTTCAAGGTCATTAGCCCCACTTGCCGAATCGAGATATATTTGTTTGACTTGCGGTTACCAACTTGGCCTTGAGGACCGTGAGGAACGTTTTGTTTATTTGGAAAAGGTCGTTGTAAAATTTCAATTAGTGCATGTTTTATTTCATATTTCTTGGTTTTCAAGGTCATTAGCCCCACTTGCCCGAATCGAGACATATTTTTTTGACTTGCCGGTTACCAACTTGGCCTTGAGGACCGTGAGGGACGTTTTGTTTATTTGGAAAAGGTCGTTGTAAAATTTGAATAAGTGCATGCTTTATTTCCTATTTTTCGAGTTTCAAGGTCATTAGCCCCACTTGCCCGAGTCGAAACATATTTTCTTGAATTGCCCGTGATCTAGTCGTCCTTGTGGTACCTTTTGTTTTTTGAAAACGAGCCGTTAAAATTTTTTGAATAAGTAACCATAGGCTATATTACTGTGTGTTATTTCCTATTTTGCGAGTTTCAAGGTCATTAGCCCCACTTGCCCGAGTCGAGACATATTTTTTTTAATTGCCCGTCATCTACTCGTCCTTATGGTACCTTTGTTTTTTGAAAACGAGCCGTTACATTTTTTTTTTGAATAATTAACTGAATAAGTAACCAACTTCACACTTTGAATACGTAACCGGGAATAGGTAACCAACTTCACACCGGTGAAATACCGAATGAAATAGCAATCCCTTTGTCAGTCACATTTGGCGCCTTTTATCTTGTGTTTGTTTCCGAGTATGAACAGTGCAGCAAGTAAAGTAGGCCTACCTTGTCATTAATGATCATTAATGAAGGAACTGAAACTAACCTAAACTACTAACATACTAACTCGGCACCTTATAAATGTAATTTGGAATTCACAGTGTACCATATTGAGCAAATTCATCACCGATTCATCATGTTCATCGTTTTGGCTGCTTTACTTTCATGTGCCGTGGGTGCAAGAATGATTCATGTCATTGAAGGAGATTCGCCACAACTTAATTTTAGCTTCCCTTGTGACAGCGCTCGAGTTACCTTAAGATATGGACACAGAGCTCCGTATTATGATTCATCTATTCCAAATTCAATGTCACTTCCTGATCATCAAGAACTCATGGTTCATAATTATGATAATGTCACAGGCATGGCTGTAGGCCTAAGCGACAATTATTGTGTCATCAGATTGCGATTCGTTCATGTCTTGAGGTCTGATGATGGCGGATATATCCTTACTTACTACAACACTGAACGAATTTACCAAGGAGACACAAGAATTTCTTTAAGAGTTCATTATCCACCGGGTAAGGCGTATTGTGAGTGGAATGATAAGAACATTGTCGGTGACTGGGGATCGCTGCTATGTCAGGCCAGTGCAGGGAGCACCCCTGGGAAATTTGTCTGCTATCAAAATGGAATAATTCTACCACCAATGGATACGCATAGGCAAATTGGTAATGTTCAACAGCAAAACATCTGGATGAGGTATAACAAAACTGCGTTTTGCTGTGCTTCCCTCCAAGGAACGCCCATTGAAAATTGTGGATGTAAGGACTTCATATGGGACCCCTCACACAATGGGAATATTACAGAACCCTGCACGACACATACTCCCCAGGAATCAGGAACATCCGGTCCATCCCAAAACTCATTTGAAGATAACAGCAATTTCTTTACATTCTCACCAAGAAACCATACCACTGCGAATACTACCGAAGAGAAAGACTTCATGCTAATGTTGATTATTATACTTGCTCTTGTTTCTACGTTGGTAGTGCTATTCATTGGACAGTGTGTAGTCCTTTGTGGGAAATTCCACTCTTACTAGAACTTGATAAACTGCTAAAATGAGAACATTCTTTCAATTATCATAATTAAAGTAGTGTAATATTTTACTTTGATACCTAAAAGGTGTAAACAAAGTGAAGTCGGAGATGGGTTGTTGTTGTTGTTTGTTTGTTTGTTGTTGTTGTTGTGTTGTTGGTTTTTTTTTTGTTTTTTTTTGTGTTTGTTTGTTTGTTTGTGGGGGGGGGGGGGGGGGGCTTTTATTTGTTTCCAGGCCAATAAATCATTAATGATTAAACGGATTTTCGATTTAATCTTGTGCGTTCCAGTGCACTAGAAACTTCCAGAAACTTCCAGCAGTACAAAGTTGTACGAGCAGTTTGGAAGTTTCCTTTCGTATACTGGGAATTTTTTCTTGTACGGTGCTATTGTGTGATCCTATTGTTTAAAGTCGTACAACTCTAGACTTCGGCGTAGAATACGGGCCGAGGAGTTCGTCTTTAATTATATGATAGAAATAAATAACCAAAATGGATAAGCTGGGAATATGGCCCCTCCAAAAATGGATTACCTTTTATTTGAATCACACTGTATAGAATATTTGTATTCAAATTGTTCACATGATTTTGGAAAGATCGAATAATAATGGTTTGTTATGATGCACATGTATATATTATGACCATTGCATTTGAATCCGTGGTGTGCATACCAGTGTGGCAGTCGTGCGACACAATTAAAAACAAAATTTACGTTCTATTCTAACTGTGTACAGGCCTTATTACCTTTCCTATTGGCGACTACAAGAAGCGAAGTGAAGTCGGAGAAATTAATAGTTGTTTACAGAAAGGGTCAAAGAGAGAAAGAGAGATATAAATAGAGGGGAGGGGTTACAGAAATGGAAAGAAGACAGGAAGGTGAGTAGGTAAATAGTGAGATGAAGAGAAAAAAGGGGAAAAAGAAAGATTGAGAGTGAGAAAGAGACAGAGAGAGAGAGAGAGAGAGAGAGAGAGAGAGAGAGGGAGGGGGGAGGAGAAAATGATACACATATGTAGAAAAAAATGGTTACTCAGATATAAGGAAAGAACACAGGAGGGGATATAAAATAGAAAAGGGCGTATGGACAGAAAGTTGGGGTAGAATTAGAAAGGAGATTGAGAAGAATATAATTATGAGAGAAATGTTTAAACATAAAAGATAGAGGGAGGGGTGGGGTTGAAGGGGAAATTTGTTACTTCAAAAGTCACTTTTTCCTGATTCGAGGCTTTTTATTCAATCCCAACAGATTTGAAAAAGGAAAGATCGGCTGTACATATCTCATGTCAGCATTATACATTTTTCACATTTTTATATCAGCATAACATTTTCACTCATAATCCACTAATTGCATTACCAAAACTCAAGATGTGACTGCATATCCAACAACAGGTAAAAACAAAACAAAATGCAGGTTCTACATGGTATAAAGTACTTTATATTCTGATAAATGCATTACTTCAACATAAAAGATATATCAATATATTAAGAAAAACTATGCATCAAATGGCTGTGCAAAATCAGCAATATACAATACAAGTGTATTATTAAACATGCATAGAAAATTGTCATAATATGCATACATACACAATTTACAAAGGGGAAGTTCAATGGTATTAACAATTTGTCATGTTGTCTATAATCCCCACAGTAATCAAAAGCAACATCAGTTTCTGCAGTGCCCCTGTTTCTTTTTTCTTTCTTTAAAAAATTTTTTTTTTTTTTATTAATTTGTTTTTGTTACATTTTTTTGGGCTGCTTCTAACCCCTTATCTTAAAATTCTCCATCCACCAATTTTTTTTTTTTAGATGTGTTTCATCCGGAATGGATTTGCAACTGAAAATTGACATAGCCTCATATCAATATTTATAGGCCCGAAACAAAATAATCTTCATGATCTACACAGTACCCATAATACAAGGTTCAAAGGTTTGATCGTATGAAATGCAAATAATATGTCAATGATATTATGTTGGAAGTCATAGTGCAAATTTTGTTTCTTTATTAACTATGAATATTAGCAATATCACTCATATAAAAAGGGACGGGTTGTGTTTTCCACAGGTCTATTGTAACGGGGAATCTTTATCTTGGAGCTTGTAAGGTATGTAGGAATACTGACTTTCAAAAATTTGTATAAATTGCTTTTTAATTTTGAATATTATACTGGGTTTATTTTTACAGGTTCTTCCGGTTGACAGGCTCACATCGGTCTTGTCCACAGTTTCTTATGTTGTTCGATTAAAAAAAGATGTAATATTTACCTCACCGTTCTCACCATTGAGCGTCTATTAATATTTTATTTCCCCTATATTTTATTGCATATGTCTACCTTTTACAAATACAATACAATACAAAATAATTTTGAATACATTATATCATAAGTCATATAGGTGTATGGAAGTCATTAGCGAAAAGACAAAGAAACCCTACAGTCGCCATATTTGATTGGCAAGGAAGAAGCGTTATACCGAAACTGAAAGGTAGGCCTATACCAGTGATAAAAAAAAAGCACATGAAAAGTCACTTGTACTTTGTGTTATCAAGAAAGCCACTGCTTTGAATCTACTCTACCAATCAGATGATCTTCTAAAAAGGACAAGCAAAATTGGGTATGTGTTTTTGCTATCTTTGGACGATTGTTGGATAGGTCAAGAAGGAAGTGATATAAACACAACACAAAAGTAAATTCCCCTATTTCAGATATTAATAATTTTTTAACCAGGAGGAATTGAAAAAATCTTATTATATGTCCGTGTATGTAATTTTATTAGCTACCTTATGACCGATTTTTAGGAAGAATCATCATGTCTTGCTTCAGTGAGTAATGGTTGAATGCAAAAATGTCATTTTTGTGGCATTTTTTTGACAAGTGTCATGTTGAAAAATTTGAATATTGTTCTGAAATTATTTATTTAAAGTTGTGATAATCGGCTTGTGAACTTCAAAAAATGACATTCTTTCATTCAACCATTACTCACTGAAGCGTGCCATGATGATTCTTCCTAAAAATCGGTCACATGGTAGCTGATACAATAAAGATTTTTTTTTTTCAATTCCTCCTGGTTAAAAAATTATTGATATCTTACATTTTATATTGTGTTTAGATTCAAGAAATGACGAGACCAATGGACAACACATTTAAAAAAAAAATGTATAATCATGAAAGGAGTACTGTCTTCATCATTTTGGCTGCTTTGTTTTCATGCACCACAGGTGCGACAATTTATCATGTCGTAGAAGGGGATTCGACACAACTCAATTTCAGCTTCCCCTGTGAGAGCGCTCAAGTTACTTTGAGATTTGGAATCAGAGCTCCGTTTTACGATTCCTCCTTTCCAAGGTCGATGTCATTGCCTGATCATCAAGAACTTATGGTTCATAATGACACAGAAAGCGGCAACAGCTACTGTTTCATCGGATTGCGATTCGTTCATGCCTTGAAGTCTGATGACGGTGGATATATTCTTACATATTACAATGCTGAACAAGTTTACCTAGGAGACACAAGAATTGTTTTTAAAGTTGATTATCCACCGGGTAAGGCATCTTGTGAGTGGAATAAAAAGAACATTGTCGGTGATTGGGGGTTGGTGCTATGTAAGGCTCAGGCGGGAAATACAACTGGGCATTTTGTCTGCTACCAAAATGGAATAAAGCTACCCCCAAAGAATTCCCCAAAGGAGGCTGGACATGTTTTACAACAAACCATATGGATGAGGTTTAACCAAACTGCATTTTGTTGTGCTTCCTTGGAAGAAACGCCTACTGACAGATGTGCATGTACGGATTTTGTCTGGGATCCTTTGCATAGTGGGAACATCATAGACCCCTGCCCGGATCCTCGGGAATCAACAACGCCCCAAAGATCTGACGAGAATACCAATATTTGCATCACTCTCCTCCCCCAAAATCAAACCATCGAGAATACTTCTATTGAGGAAAAATCACATAGGTTACTGTTTTTGCTTCTCTGGCTCGCATTGTCAATTTTAGTATTGATAATTATTGGACAGTGTGTAAGAGGTCAACTTCAAGCATTTCTAGGGCAGGATCGACGTGCTATGCCACTCCATGCAATACATCATAGTGATCATAGTGATGAAAACTTGTCAGAGTGCGGTACAGGTGTTACAGACGTAGACGTATAGATCAATTCGGTTTGTGTACTGTTTTAATTTATTTATTCATTTTTTAAAAACATGTTAAATGTTTGATGGAGTATGTGGAAAAAATATTGCCATTTTATAATTTTGTCTTTGAAAATAATAATTGGTATTACCTACAGTTGCCAGTTATTTTCATGTATTTCCCCTCTTTTTTGTCATTTTCGTATTGTATAAAAAAAGAATTACTAAGAAGAAAATTAAAATCAAATCAAAATCATATCAAATACCGAATGATTATGTCAAATTATTATTTTTTTGTTTTGTTTATAAACATTTCGAAAAAAAAAAAAAAAAAAAAAATAGGAGGTTTTACAAAAACACTATCCTGAAATTTTCCTTCTTTACACGTGCCTGTAAAGTTTTTTTTACATTTTAAAAAGAAAGTGCAGCCAATAGAGCGAGACCCCGACTTTTTATATACTTGTGAGAAATTTATGCAGCAGTATCATGCACATAGATTTTTAGATCTCATTTAAACTAAACCTTGATAGATTACAATTATTTGAGATTTTCCAAACTATAGGCCTATCACAAGTGTGAATATAAGTGGTCCCAAGTGGTCTGATTTTGCCACGCATCCTCCTTAGCAACGGTGTAACAGAATTTTGTCTTCTGTGCGTGTTGTTTCTTTCATTAGCCTTTGTGATGGTTCCTTATGACTATTTTTAATTTGCCACAAGCATAATGAAAAAATGTTAATAGTTTTCGGAGAAATATGACTCCTTAATAATTTTATTCACTGATAATCCCCACCTCTTAAAATTTCATTTTTAGGGGCCTTTGTTCATCTGTCGCCTTTGCTTTAAAAAAGTGCCCCTGTCTGAGTATCTACTGATCTCAGGAATGAAAAGGGACAAATCTCCTCATTCAGAATATATAAAAATTTTCTAAAAATTTCTGGCCAAGAGTGAAATATGGCAATTTATAAAAGACTTGTAAATATGAAAATTTGCACGCATTTAGCTATGTTGCAATACCAGTGCTGAGTGAGCATGGTGAGTGTAGGTAATGTGTATGTACAGTTTATAGGTAATTTTAGAAATGGGAAGATTGTCAATTTTGTAAATATATTTGATAATTTTTATTCCAATTTTCTTTCTAGGATTTAACTATATTCATCTTTTAAGTCATCTTTTCATTTGGGATATACATCATTGTTATTATGTCTTTTGTTTTCAATTTGTAGAATTTGTGAATAAATTGATAAAGTGAATTTGTGATAAGTTTTTCAGTAGTCTTTACAACTTTAAAAATAATCAATTTTCAATAACAAATTTAATCATTATATAATTATGTAGGCCTACGTATTCTAATGAAATTTCAAAAATACAATCATCTATTCCAATAATCCGCACTCATACGAATGCTCCTTCATTTAGCAGGATTTCAAATAGACTGCTCTCCTAACAAATATTAATACATGTAAGTCTACAATGAAAATTTATTTTCAAATTGTTTACATTTATGATGTGAAGATTTTATAATTGTTTATTATGCAAACGTATATTGTTACAATTGCAATTTTTGTTTTGATATGGTAGGCACCTCTTAAAGTGCAACTTAAAAAGTCGTACAAATTCAACTTAAAACTATATATGCGTTCTTTTCTCACGATATTACCGCTTCTATTGGTTAGCGCACTTAAAGACAACAAGCTAAGTGAAGTAGAAGAAAAATATAAAGAAAGGTGGTGAGAAAGAAGGGCCAAAGAAAGGGAGATAAATAAATGTAAAAAAAAAATAATAAAAAAAAAAAAAAAAAAAAAAATAAAAAAAAGGAGAGAGGAAGAAAAAAAGAAAAAAAGAGAAAAAAAAGAAAAAGATGAATATGAAATATGTAACGATAGAGGAGTATGGAGGAGGGATGAGAATAGAGGAAGGCTTGAGACCGGCAGATGAGAGCAGAGAAGAGAGATTGAGAAGATGAATGAGGAGAGAGACAGACCCAGAGACGAAAGAGAGAGAGCAGGAGAGAGAGAGGGGACCGAGGGAGAGAAGATTAGATTGAGACGAGAAAGGAGAGAGATAGAGAGAGGGAAGGGGTGAGAGAGAGAGGAGAGAGGATAATGAAAGAAGACCAAGAGAGTGGTATGGAGGAATGGAAAGAGGCCAAAGAGACAGAGAGAAAGAATATGTATAAGAGACAGGAGGGGAGGGAATACAGATAAATATAATATTACTGAAGACGGAGAGGGGACATCAATTAAATGAAGAAAAGATGGGAGAGAATTTGTTTAAAGATAGAAGACAGAGGTGAAAGGGGTGCAGTGGTTGAAAAAACTTGAAGAATATTTGTTTGCTCCTATAATTGCTTGAATGAGTTCTTTGGGACAACAGCCAATTTTATTGATGTTTTTAAGAAAGTGCTTAAGGTATATTTTGATTTTGGGAATTTCTTTGCGTTGATCACATTTCGAAATTTATACTTGCAGAAGTCAAATAATCGCTCAAGTAAAGGTCTTTTCAACTTACATTCCTTCTTTATAATCTATTGTTTTTTTAACCCTTCATTAGTGAAACTTTTTTTTCTATAGTCGAACAGACTTGAACTTTGGCAAGGTTGACTGCAAGTCATGTGCATATTAAACATTTTTGCATTTTAATATCCATATTCATTTTTCAATGCAAAACACAAGATTTGACCTACAATTTTAAAAATAGGTAAAGAGAAAACAGACACAAGTTGTACATGGTATAGAGGTACTTTATATTCTGATATATGCATTACTTCAACATAAAAAAATATCTCATATCTTCCAAAAATTGTGCCTAAAATGGCTCTGCAAAATGAACAACACGCATATACAATATGAGTGTATTTATAGACATAATAAATGAAAATGTTCATAATATGCATACGTACATGTACACAATTTGTAAAGGGAAATCCATTCTAGTAATTGTACAATTTTTCTTTCATATTTCTCGATATAACCTGTTCATTACATATCGTACATACTGTTATACATTGCTTGACACCTGCCATTACAAGACTTTTTATGAAATAGTGTTGTAATTTGTTAACAACGAACACATAGGATTCATAAAATTAATGATCACCGAGATGTCAATAAGTGTTTGATGGGTGTAAATTCATCCTTATTTCAATATCTTTAAGCTGGTGTTATAGTTCCGGGAGAAGGAAAAATTTAATTGGATCCACAGTTGGGTAATTGAAAGATTGAATCCTAAAACTATAATAAAGAAAAATCATTTTCCATGAAATCTTGTTTAGTGTCTTTATTTTCACACGTATAAGTATAAAACGTGGAAAGTTGGGGCCCCGACACCTTTCAGCGTGCACTCAGCGTTCACGGGGAAAGCAAAGGTCTCAAACAACCGTTACATTATGTTTCTTTCAAACATTTCAACTGAAATTCACCCCGCGAAATCATGAAAGGAATGGATCCACAAGATTTCTCACTCATATCTTTTAAACAATGTGGACAACATGATCGGTTTTATGCTGCTTCCTTTTTTCTTACCAAAACTATGCACCAGTGGGGTGTACCACAAAGACTTACGATTGATTAAAAGTTACGGTTGATTTTTTCTCGGTGCCCTCATTTGGAAACCAGGTAAAGTCATGGATTAGGATTCTGATATGATTAAGAATAGGGTTAGGGCTTTGGTTAGGATTAAGATCATCAACTTTGGAGCATCCTGTCCATGATGAGGCTAACGAGAAAAAATCAATCGTAACTTTTAATCAATCGTAAGTCTTTGTGTTACACCCCACAGGTTTAATTTCCCTAATTCAATCCATCGTGGTTGACTTTTACTTTAAAATAATGATCACTCTCTATGTGCAAGATGTATTATGGACAGATATGTTGCATATTTTAAAGAGCGCACAATCGTCTTACTGCATTTCTGCACTACATGTAAATTTACATGTTGTCCATAACTCCCCCCTTTCACACACAAAAATTAAAATGAGCGCACTCTCTTTGTTTAAACCCTTTACAGAGAAAACAAATTTGAAAATCAGAAGAAAATATGAATAGACAGTAAACAAAACCAAAAAATCTAACAGAAAGAAGAGAGAAAAAAACCCCCCAAAAACAAACAAACAAACAAATGAAGAAAAAACATAGAAGGTTCATATTTTAAAGAGAGAAAGAAAGATACATTAAGTTTTACATCTAAATGGATGAGAAATTGCACAACTAAAATATACTTAAAAGGATATGCGCTCAGACAATACGTGGAAAAAAATATATAGTGAAGATTACTCAAGATATCTAATAACATGGATACTAATTTTATTATAATAGAGTAAACTGAAAGTGTTACATGCAATTATCACAGGAAAGATTGACCTATTAGTTCCATAAACAATACACACACAAAGAAAATAAATCCAGCGATATATCAGTGTTTTTGAGCCAACATACGAGACCAAAATGAAAAGAATATTTTTATAATACAGTCCACTCCTGTTATAACAAGCAAAGACAAAATAATTTTTGTATAATGGGGAAACTCTTGGACAGATTTTAAAACAGTCGTAATTATGTGACCCGCTGCCTCCAAACCACTATGTAGCAAATAGGACAACAGCATAAATGGTGGAGGAAGCACAGTTTGTTTTTTCTTTTT
This sequence comes from Paracentrotus lividus, assembly GCA_940671915.1. NCBI lineage: Eukaryota > Metazoa > Echinodermata > Echinoidea > Camarodonta > Echinidae > Paracentrotus > Paracentrotus lividus. The sequence goes on from CALNVZ010000674.1 coordinate 11,813,417, forward strand.
TTTTGCATAGAAAAGCATTGATAGATTTTCTTCTAATGTGATAAAATTTAACTTAGTTTATACTTAAGTAAAATACAGGTGTTTGGTATCACTGGAAAGCTAGGAATCTCTAGTTCCAGGAAACACATAAAACCTAAAAATGAATTTTGGCGACTCATTGGTGGTTTTGAGCCGGATGGTCACATATTATATAAATAGTGTACAATCTATCGCGCAATATACAGGATTATAAGTACGACAAATACTAAATTATCCCGAGAGCAGACTTGTTTCTCCGAGGCCGCAGGCCGAGGTGAAATAGATCTGCACGAGGGATAATTTAGTATTTGGAGTTCATATAGTCCAGTAATGTTGGCAAAGATTGTTCAACTATTTATTATAGTAAATAGACCCAGAAGATCTTTGACTGAATCTAATCTGGTTTTATCTTTGCCAAATTTTGGTGCTAGTAAGCTATTATGACGTAGATTGTTGCTCCGCGTACCCATTGTTATGAATTGTTGTGCGCACATTTTACTGTTATTAACGCGCTTGCAATGAGGCAAACGCACCTGGCAAACGATAAAATCGATACACTTCCCATTCATTTAACACAGGCTTTTCCGTCCAAAAACGAAAGTTATATGTAACATATGCACAATATAACAAATTGAAAGTAGGTCACGTGGTACTGATTTATCCAATCAAACGCGTATTTTCTAACATTATTACTATAAAAATCTATTGTGGCAGTGGTGTCAGTATATATGGGATTCATTATAACATGGTGTTTGGCTTGGTCAAAAGCACATTGTTACAAAGGAGTGGACTGTATAATGGTCTGTGTTTGGTGAAACTTACTACTCTTTTTTCTTGAAATGCAAAGACAAGGCCAATATTCAGGTCAGAGCCCATGAACATTTGATAGTGTTCCATTAAAATGTGTCAGACCAAACAATTGGTGATCGCAAAACTACACATGGTCATATTCAAACGTGAGTGACACAATTTGGACTGATGAAGGGCGGCATATCTTTGCACTTGTAGGTTATGGAATGGATCATACTACCATATTATGTATATGTAGGAGTGGCATGTGTTATTGCCAGTTGGATTTGAATTTTACAATTGGTCCTGGAAATTATGATTAAAAAACCAGTGCGTGAGTCACACGACAGAAAAAAGACATGGGTTTCTGACCATCATTAGTTAGGTTGAATTTGTACCAAAGTAGATCTCTAAGGGTACCATAAGTGTTGGTATATGTATATGAATAGTGTACCTCTCTGACATTTATTGTGTTTATCAATCATTCCCTCTTTGTGGAAAGGTCCAGCCTCTAGTGTCTGTGAGTGACACGACATCCAAAATGTGAGTGACATGACCACTGCCTTAAATTCAACATTTCAAGTAAATAACTAAATCAAAATTACCTGTATTTACATGTATATGCCATGTTAGAGTAGTCCATGAAAATTACTTTAAGCAAAAAAAAATCAGACAAAAGTGATTGGTATCAAGAATAACAGGCATTTAAAGCACCATAGTCCCATATGTGCAAATTCCTGTTTGCTCAATTATTCAGCATAAGCAAACTGGATCACATAATGTTTGAACTTAAATAATTGTTTGTATTGTAAATAAGCCTTTGTGTTGATTTCAGATCCTAATTTGCATTTTCAAAGGCACAGCGCCACATCAAAATTTCAGCTAAATGTCCCACTTAGTCTGATTATGACCACATGCAAACAATCAATACTCTCGCTGTTTTTGTTACTGCATTCGTTGTCAAAGATGAGTCTCAATCAGATGAAATCATTAATGACTGGGGTTTGACACCAAAAGATGTAAATGTCCAAAACCAGTTATTCCAAAAATTAGCATGCTAGATATTCACTGTCCCACTCCTGTTCCACTACCCCAAATCAGCCAGAAACAGCATGGGCTTCAAAAACTGGATGTTTTTACTGGAAAATATTTGACGAGGGCTTTAATTCTTAGGGCTGACTTTTAGGAACTGAATGCACGCATATGTTCCTGGAGATGTTTGAAAGGTCACTATAAGCTTACAATAAGACTATACATAACAAGATTCAGGTTTAAGGTTGTAATTGGGTTCTATGTAAGCGTTTGTGTCAAATCAAGGGTTGAGAGCAAGAATTGACTGCAGATGTATATCGCTGTAGGATATGTTCTAGGATTGAAAGTTCACTCTCAGCGTACCATGGGATGCTCATTAACTCTCTCTAACTTCTCAAAGTGTTTCCTGGCATTCTTGATGTTGATTAGGGTCGTGGCTGGGGCTGCAAGTAAATTATAGAGAAAAGAAAGAATGTTATAAGATACTTCAGGAGATTCATTAAACTAAGGAGCATTATACTTTTTACCAAAGTATTGCAATTTGACAAGTGATTTGGGATGGCGGGCAATTTCCGGAATGTTGATAATATTTTTGATTAATTTTTTCAACATTTGGCCAGAGAGGGGGATGTTTTTATCAAGCTTTTTGTCCATTTATACACAACTTTACAGACAATTCCAGTATGAAAAGCCTAATGGAGTGTCATGATTTATCTTTAACAAACTGGTAATAGACCAAATATTCATTTGGGATTGAGGCAAAAATGCAATTACACAATCTGACATAAGACAGATTGGCAACTGGGCCAAGTATGCATTAGACCAAGTGGATTTAGTACATGAGGTATCAGACAATTGTAGAATCACCCAACTGCTGTTACGAAGTGGATATAAACCGTATAGATGGGGCAGACTTACGCATTGATATATCAGACATGATGACCATGACGATATAAGACATATTGGCAATTAGACCAGGTGGATGTTTCACAAAGAGTTAGTAGACTTAAACATCGCACTTAAATCTATAGTTGCATATGGTATATTACACATCACCTCATTGGTCATATCATGCCCATGAAATGCGCACTATTGAGAAGTTCATCAAATAGAAAAGAAGTTAAGTACGACTTTAAGTCTACTTAACTCTTTGTGAAACGCCCCCAGGTATGCATTATTCTAAGTGGGTTTAGTCCATGAGGTATCACACAATTGTAGAATTGGATCAACTTCTGTTACAATGTGGACAGACTTACGTATTGATAGATCAGACATAATGACCATGACGTAGGTGTTCTGTGTGAAGACGTCGATGAAGGCTGCAAAACTGGAATTCCTAACCTCCATGCTCTGGAATGAAGCTGCCAATTTACTGCAAAAGGATCAGAATAAAAACGATTATTATAATAGGAAGATTAAATGAGAACTTACCTGTTTGAAATTTAATCTTGATTTTATAAGTAAGTCGTAGAGAAGAGACTACATGTCTCGTCGGGTTGGAAATGAGATACCGATGGTCACGTGTGTGTCAATCTTAAAAGCAGTACGAGTCTTCAGAATCATACATAGGAAGATAAAGCTGTTGAGAACTTCCTTGCAATAAAGCTAAGTAAGTCGCAGGGCGGGAGAGGAGGGATGTAGTCTCTTCTCTACGACTTACTTATAAAATCAAAATTAAATTTCAAACAGGTAAGTTCTCATTTAATATTCCTATTTTATTGCGTAAGCCTCCGATCGAGACTACATGTCTCGTCGGGTTGGAAATGAGATTTCAAAGATCTGAAGTCTTGTACCAAACAAGTATCAAGCAAAATATAAGCCATTCTACATGTAGGTGTCAAAACATAATTTCCCAAATTCATGGGCATACCTGTGTACACTGCTTGACAAACTCGTTTTATGCCGCTACATCAGCTTCAATGCTGCAATAAAGCCTGAACATATTGTCCAGTGTTTTGCAAAGGTTTGCAATAAAACTTCCTGAATGTCTTTTCAGAAACCCATCCTGCCCTAGAGAGGATCTCTGACACAGGTACATCGCTCCTTTGTGCTGCTGATGTAGAAGCTGCCCTTGTCGAATGAGCATTAAAGATATGTGTGTCAACTCCAGCTTCATGCATGACAGTCTTAATCCAACGTGCTATTGTCTGCTTTGACGCACGGTGATAGGGCCTCTTAAAGGTAATTAGCAAATGTCTTTCATTCCCTCTTAGATTTTGTGTCCGTTGCACATATTCTTTCATATATTTCACTATGCACAACCTCCTATCCGGTGGGTAAGCATTAAGTGTCACATTGAATCCTGTATTTCCAGGTTTGTTCTGTTTCAGTGTATTCTCAAAGCAAATCTCAACAGAAGATTTTTTCCACCTCATCCTGTCCAGGTGGATTACATGAAGCGACTGTACTCGTTGCGCTAAACACCAGTGCTATCAGCATTGTCAATTTCTGGGTGAGTTGTTTCAGATTTAATGCATTTGCTGGTGAAAGTTTCTTGAGGAAGTCCAGGACCAATTTAACATCCCAAATAGAAGAGTAACGAGGTGCAGGCGGTTTCAGGTGAAAAACTCCTCTCATAAATCTATTTACAAGTGGGTGTGACCCAAGATGCTGTCGTCCATCCTCGATGATGAGGAACGTAGAAAGAGCACTTCTGGCTGTATTCAGGCTGCTATATCCAACCTTTTCTTTTTCTAACATATACGTAAGAAAAGCAAGTACATCACAAATTTTTACTTGCAAGTAATTGATGCGTCTCTCCGCACAAAAAATTTTCCACGTCCTAATGTACACCTGGTACTGCGACTTGGTGGATCCTTTCCACGAAGATGCTATAATGTCTATTGTCCTTTGTGTGAGGCCTTGTTCTGCATAGAGATCCTTCCAAGCCTGCAACACAAAAGTGATAAATGATTATTCAAAGGATGTGGGTTACCTGAAACTGGTTGGCATAATAATGATCTCCTCTTTCGAATTAGAATAGGTTCCTCTACCAACATACTGGTGAGGACAGGAAACCAAGCCTGCGTTTGCCAATTGGGTACCACTAGAATCCCACATGCCTTATCGTTCTTTATCTTTCGTATTTAAAGGACAATGGCACCAAATTAAAAGGGGGGAATGCCTAGAAATTCCATTGACCCCAGTCAACTGTGAAGGCATCCACGGCCACAGCCTCTGGATCAGGCCTCCAAGAAATGTATCTGTCTATCTGTTTATTCAGGCGAGAGGCAAACATGTCAATTTCTGGTAAACCAAACCTTTTGACTATTTCTTTGAAAATGCCCTTATTCAGCATCCATTCTGTACTATCAGAGAATTTTCGTGACATATGATCTGCCTCGGTATTCAAACGCCCAGGTAAATGAGCAGCTGTAAGCCAGATATTGTTACTAATACACCATTTCCAGATATTAATGGCTGCTTTGTTACAATCCTGTGATTCAGTGCCACACATGTTATTAATATATCAACAGCAGTGGTATTGTCCGTACGTACCAAGACATGACTGCCCCTTTTTTGTGAGCAAAAGGCTTTCAACCCATGGGCAATTGCTATTGTTTCTAGCAGGTTAATTTTATTTTGATTAGCGGCTTTCATCTCATCGCTATTCCATCTACCACCTGTTGAGTCACACAGGTTTGTTGCTCCCCAGCCTTTACCACTAGCATCTGTATGAATTTCAATACTGGGTTTTGCCCTCTGCATGGGCTTGAATTGTGACTCAAGATTTGATATCCACCACTGTATTTCCTGAATGCTTTCTCTTGATAATATCATTGGCCTGTCAAAGTGCCCCCTGTTCTTTGCAAGGGCATGAATCTTATCTTTTTCTATGGCTCTATAAAACACAGGCCCATATTGTACGGCTGGGAATGCCGCTACCAGTTGTCCAATAACTTTGGCAACTTTTCTAATTGTACCCAAAAGCTCATGACAAGCTCATGACAAGACTGCTTAATCATCTCTTGTTTTTCTTGTGGGAGGCGAACACTCATATCTAAGGTGTTCAATTTGAAACCCAAAAAGATGATCTCACGAGTAGGCTCCAAAATAGATTTCTCGGGGTGAACAATAAACCAGAAATCTGACAACAACTTAATAGTTGCACTAAGTGCTCTTTTTACTTCTTCGGCAGATTTTGCCATGATAAGTGTATCATCCAGGTATCCAATTACAATGTGACCTTGCTCCCTGAGGGATGCAAAGACGGGCTTAAGCAGTTTTGTAAAGAGCCTTGGAGCTGAGCTGAGCCCATTGGGAAGTGCATGGAATTGCATTAATTTCCCTTGCCAAAAGAATTTTAGATATTTCCGAGAATCAATATGAATAGGTACAGTAAAATATGCATCTCGGAGATCGACTGAAGCCAAGTAGTCCCCTGATGAAATTAGGGGAAGAGCTGTCGCAATATTTTCCATCTTAAAATGCTGGTATAAAATGTTCTTGTTTAATTCTGACAAGTCTAGAATGACCCTAAGGCCGCCACTCTTTTTGGGCCTCGTAAATATGTTGGAAATAAATTCCCCCACTTCATGATTGCATGTTTCTATGACATTTTTCTCAATCAGCTTATCAATCTCTTCTTGGATAATAGCAGTCTCATGAGAATTTCTTTTGAATTCATGAAGTGGCTTTTCCCTAATTGGTGGAAATTTGGATGGGTCAAATTCAAGTTTGTAGCCCTGCACGGCTTGCAAAATTGATGGATCAGTTGTAAGCTCTCTCCACTTGTGCACTTGTGGCTTCAGTCGGTCTCCGACTGGTATTTCATAATCAGATGAATGTACAAATGAATTAAAATTTGACTCCCTTACCTCATCGTTTCTTGGGAGTTGCTCTTCTTCCTGTTCTGTCCCTGGCCGGCTTCCTGAACTGCGGGGCCTGGTGTCCCTCTCTGGACGCCATCGGGGAGTAAGTATGAGGAGCTTGAGGAGCTTTCTTTCTCCACTGGCTTCGCTGGCCTAAAAAAGCCTTGGAACCACTCCCTTGTGAGTCTGAATATTTTCGTGATGTCCAGCCAGCCTCTCTATATCTGCGGTCTGGCCCGTGGCTAGGGTAGGGGCGGTACGATGGCTTGGGTTTCTTAAAACCGCCTCTCATTACACCAGCTGCTGCTTTATGCTGGTCCTGCAAGTCTTTTACCTGCCTTCCTAAGTCATCCCCAAAGAGATACTTTGTCACAGGGTTAGTGGGTTTGCATAGATGAGTGAACTTTGAGTTTAGATCTGGCTTAATAAACTCTTTACGAAGGGCATTCATCTCAAAGTTGGCGTTACACAACAAAGCCAAAACGTCTTGCTGTTCAGAAGACATGTTGTTTGGGTCTAGCAGACTGACGTACGCTGAAATACCCCTTGTGAGAGACGTTTGGACTCTCTGCATCTTCGAATCTCTTGCACGAGCAGAGGTTGACAGGTTGTCCCAGATTGTCTGATTTACTCTCGGTGTATCAACGATCGGGCAATTCAATGGACATGGGTATTTGCTGCTAGTTTCATTCAACACCTTCTCTTCTAGGTGGTTACTCATCAGATAATTAACTGAGTTTGCCAGCTCCTCCTCGAGGGGCTGCCCTATGTCAGAAGCTACCGCAAATTTGGCGGCAAATGCTGGAACTTTCTGAGTTTCAATCAAATCAACACATGATTCCAAATCTGAGCTGGGTTTTCCACTTGGGGGTAACATTTCATCATCATCCAAAAAATTGCCATAATCCACACCAGGAGAGGCTGTGTCGCGATCACATTGTCGCTCCGACGATAGCGGTGCATGCTCCATGCCCACAACAGGTCTATTATCTTGTTTATTTGCCATGTTTGCCTCCACAAACTGGCAAAGCAGACCCTCTAAACGATCCAGTCGATTGGTGACCTGTCCGAATTTATCGTCATTTGACTGTGATGAGCTCAAATTTGTAGGTGACTTGTTGGACTTGTTCGTGCGAGTGACAGTGTTCTTACCCGCCGTCTGGCCCGGGGAACCTCCCCGGCCGAGTCCCGTCGCCGGCCCCTTCGCTGCCGCCGCGCGGTCAGCAGGGCATTTCTTCACTCCATGTGCTTCTTTTCCAGCCGAAATTCCTCCCGCCACGCAGTCAGATTCGGTCTGAATTTGATCTTTTTCCGAGCCGCGCCTACGGAATGTTTGTCCTTTAGTTCTTTCATGGTTTTGTGTCTTCAAAAACTAGAATTTCCAGAAATTCTTGTTAGAAAAGAAGGTTGTGAAAATAACCTTCCACACAGCACAACACGCGCCAACGAATTGACACACACGTGACCATCGGTATCTCATTTCCAACCCGACGAGACATGTAGTCTCTATCGGAGGCTTACGCAATAAAATAAACAGTTGGAGTGTACAAGTGCTAGATCCTGTTCAAGGATGAAAAACCACATTTTTACAAATGACTATTGCCAATGTGTACGAATATGATTTTGGCTCATCAAAATATACTTGCATACATTCATGAATACCATTTTCTGGAGAAAATACCAAAGGATAAGAAAAATTAGTTTCAAAACTGGTATTTTTCAATAATTCTTGACATATGGATTTGGTACTTATTTGGTCTCCTTTGTCTAATGTTTAATTTTCTTTCAACATGGAGACAGAGGGCGACATATACATGACTATTATTATCATCATCAATCATATGAATCATTCGAAAAGAAAACAAGGATGACGTCATGCATTTTGTAGATGCTCTACAAAAAATACAGAACAAATATACATATGCAAAACAAATATTCCTACAGTATTCAGCACGTTCAACGTCATAGTTGATTGCAATCAATAGAGCTTATTTCCATTCAAATAGATGCAACTGAAATCAATCGATTGCAGTCATATGAGCTCATCTCCATTCACAATGTGTACAACTGAGCTCAAGATCTTAATTGCTAATGTATATTAGCTTCTTCATAGTTTCCAAGTATACCGATTACGAAGAATGTCATGAAAAATATTGAAACCCGAAACAACATTGGGCCTTCTCATGGAATAAGTAACCTCTCTTCTTGTGTGTGTGTGTGTGTGTGTGTGCACTCTCTGTAAAGAAAGTCAATGGGAGTGGAAGAGTGTCACCAGCACTGACGAAATGAACGACAGCCAATGGACTGATGACTTATTCCAGGATAATGCATTGAAATAAAGAATAAATGTATACTGTACCTGCAGCTGAGTTTGAACTGTTTGATGATATTGCTAATCTTCTCAAATCTATGAACATCTCTGTGTTCTCTCCTCTGACAATGTGATATAACCTGCATAGAAAATAATAACACAAAACATTAGATCATCATCTCCTCTGTATTCATATCGATTAGTGCAGCATGAAATAAGTTTGTTTTTACAAATGTTTTGAAGGATTTATTTTCATTAATTTTAAGGCCCTATCTCACTGGCCATGAGATTAGTTTGTGACCTAATGATGCAGGCACATGTACAACGCATGACCAATGCGCAGTATGTGCGTTACTCATTCTTCAAGTGCACTTAGCCAACAATGTGCATTTGTTGTGTATTTCAACTTATCTATGTATACGCCCTGTGTGCATGTTGTCAGCAATTTTCACCAATTTAAATGTGGTGGTCTTGTGTTGTGTATGACTGCCGCATTAGTTTCAGGATTCATAAAAACGTTGCTATGACTTGCTCGCAACTGGAAAAAGTCTATAAAATTAAAAAGGTTCAATTATTTTTAACCTTTCTTTTTAGCGACTTCCCAGAGACTAGGGTTGCAGACTGGCTTCCAAGGCCAGTGAGATAGGGCCTTCAAACTTTACAAGGCTGTTGTGAAGTGATTGTCAATTTGTGATTCTAGGTTACAAACAGTAACATTTTGAAATTTTATCTGTAATGATTGGACAAGCCTTTTCAATTCAACCGTGGTGGTCAGCAAGTCGTTTGTAAGTTATAAACAACTTAACAAAAACGATTGGTAATCAGTTTTTGAGCTACATGAGTGAGAATGTAATTGGTATAGCACCCAAGGACATGTTCCAAACTGACTTGGTGAATCCCCACCCAGGCTCTTCATTAGTGCATGGCTATGTTGATCTCCATAGCCCACCAAGCATTAGGGACTTAAAAATAAAAGCACCTAAAATTCTCCCAAAACAGAAGTTACATGTACAAGCATAATGAATGACATTCTAAAATGCCATCTTCTGCCTAACCCCTGTTCCCAAGCAGATCTTAATACTCTTTCGCCTAATGGATCAAATGCGTTCAATATTTCATGGGTAGAGTCTGATGCACATTTTAATTCCTCGAAGAAACATCAACATAATTTTATGATCATTCAAATGTAAGCAGATATGATACAATCAAACAGAACAATGAGAGAAAGGACTTGAGAAAAAAAAGAGAAAAAAGCAGCATCATGAATAATCACTTCCCTCATCAGCATGTGCACAAACAAGAAAATAGCCACTACTCACAAGGAAAGTCGCCCTTTCAAACAGGAGAACCTCGTCAGCATCAATGATGTCTGCAAAGTTGATCAGGTTTGTCTTGAGCTGCTCAACGTTGGGAATGAGGAGGTAGACGATGGAGGACCAGGCCTGATAGAGGGTCTCGTCCCAGATGGATGTTCTGAAGCAAGTGCAGTCTAGGGGTTTGGATAACCTCTTTAGGTCCTCTTCTCTCTCTTTAAAAATCTAGATTCATTAAAAGTGAGGGGAGAAATTATTACACATCTGAACAGACAACAATTCATATAACCGGTACAGAAGTTGAACCTGTATTTCACCAAGTTATTCGTAACTTACGAATGACTTTCAGAACGACTGGTGATAAGTTTTTGCAATAAATCATCAAGCATATGATTAGTAGAACACCCAAGAACATGCTCCAGTCTTACGTAAAGTCGTTCGTATCTTTAAGAACAACTTGGTGAAGCACCACCCTGGGTGGATATTGTGAAGCAAGGGCATCCTGCAGCTAAGTTACATGTAACTACAATATCTCTCATTCCTAATGACTTTGTACAGGAGGCATTGCATTTTTAGGTCAAATAATGATAGTTGGGTCTTCCTGGGTACTATTGTGACATCAAACCTTTTGTTCAGCAATTTTATGGTATAAAGCAGTTTATAAGCTTCAGTTTGGTACCAAATTTACAGTCATAAGCAAAAATTTGGCAGAGAAATTCAAGTTTTCCCCAAATCAACCGCAAAATGTAAAATTTCCCATTGACTTTGTACAGGCGGCACTGCTTCCGGCACCACCCCTACTGTCCTCAACTTTAATAAACCATTGTAACTCCACCAGAACGTGACCTAGAACAATGAAACTTCTCAGGGAGCTAGCACAGTAATATAGCTTTAAAATGAGATCAAATTTGTTACATAAACTTTCTTTCTTTGGAAAATATGAACAAATTAATGCTGAAAAATAGCAAAAAGCGTAACAGCACCACCCTTTTTGGGTGGCGAGTTCATAACACATGACCACATGCAAAAGTGACTAAATCCACTTTAATAACTTCAGAGGAAATGGCATTTGTTTACCAGATTTTGTACACACGTATATGGAAAAGGGAAATTACAAAACACATTTTCTTACAGATACAATCAACATTTAAGAAAATACTTACGTACGTACGTACCCGAACAATGGCCTGATATCAATAACTCTATTTTCATCAAAAATGGATGTAGTCCCTTTTGCACGAAAGCTCTACATATTCTTTTCTAAATCTTACCAATTCCCTCTGGTCTTCCTGGACCAAGTCCATCTTGTGGATGAGGCAGAAGATCTTAGCATTAGGAGACCTCTGAAGAATGGCCTCCAGGCAGGACTGGTAGTAATGCATGTCCTTGTCCAATTCCCTGCTCTCGACGTCGAACACGTAGATGAGCACCTCCACGTTGCGGAAGATGTTGTCCTTCTGGCTGGTGAAGTAGTTCTCCATGAAGGCTTCTTGTCTGTAATAAAAATAATAATATATGCTTATCCACAAGTTACAAAAAATTTTAAGTCCCTGCTCTCGACGTTGAACAAGAAGATGAGCACCTCAACATTGTGGAAGATATTGTCCTTCTGGCTGGTGAAGTAGTTCTCCATAAAGGCTTCTTGTCTGCAATTAATAGTAACGACATAAATATTATATTCTTCTGATCAATGACAGTGGCAACTGTTATGTGAAGAAAGTACAATCTTGGACGTCATGTCAACCCCATGGTCTGGACACTGAACACATAGATGAGCACCTCCACATTGCGGAAGATATTGTCCTTCTATATATATTAAACTGGTGAAATAGTTCTCCATGAAGGCTTCTTGTCTGCAAATAGTATATGTAATGATATAAATATAATATTCTTCTACAAGGGCAATTGTTATGATGAAATAGTAACATCTTGGAAGTCATGTCCATTCATTGAAATCATACATTTTTTCCCACATGAAAAGGACAAGTACTAGTTTGAAGTAGTAAACTCTTAGTCTTCATTTAATTTCTTAATATGTTTTATTTAATTTCTAATAACATAAAGACTTACCCTCCACAGTCCCACAGGTTAAGAACCAGGTTGCCCAGGAATCGGACATGTGAATGTTCAACATCAACTGCAACAAAAATTTATGAAAGAAACTCATTGTTTTGAATTATATTAAATGTAAAAGTGTCTCATCATCAATCATGTATTAACCTCATTGATAAACAACAATTGATTTCTGTCTAAGAGAAAAGGTGTAGAAACTACATGTATGGTATAGTCTATTTATGGATATGCCACTCAGTTACAATAAAAAGTCACAACAATAGCAAGAAAGCTTTGAAAAGGACCTAATGGCCCGAATTCACAAACGTGGTTTAGTTAGTCCATGGTCTAAATCAGGTGGTTTGTGAATACCAAAATTGAGACCATGGTCTAAATCCGTGGTTTAAACAATTGATTTAGACCATGGACTAACTAAACCACGTTTGTGAATTTGGGCCATTATGTATAACAGAATGGAAATGTTGAGCAAAGAAGTTTCCAATTTAGGAAGTTTCCTGAAAGGTGGCATCTCTGCATTTACATCTTGTAGAGCCTGTAATAGTGCACTACATCTAACTCTAATTTGGATACAAGAGCAATATGTTCCTGGGGTTCAGAATGCAGCAAATGAAGAATGAACTTGATACACTTACTTGTGGCTCCTAGTCTTCTTGTATCTCTGGCGATGTAATTGGCGAAGATGATGGATCGCATACTTGTCTTCCCTGACCCACTCTTTCCCATCAATAATACCTACAAGAATCAAGGAGAGAGATTAAAAAAAAAGGAAAAAAGAAGAAGAAGGTTATTCCTCTGATCATGATGTATGTAAATATACATGTAGATGTGAGATAGAATGGATCTGTGAGCAAATTAGCTTTTAGTTCAAAATAACTTCCAAGATTTCAAAGAGAGTTCACAGAGAGAGAGAGAAAAACAACCAATGGTGTTTTAAAAGATGTATATTTCTGTTCTACAGTGTAGACAAATACCCCTACCCAAAATCTACCCCTAACCCTACACCTTACCCTATTTTTGGTGAGAGGGGGGTACATTGTGTAGTTGTCTTTGGGGTAATTGTCAAAAATGTAGTTACAATTTCTCATCAAAGCCTGTTCAGCAACTGAATGATGGTTTGTTGTTTCTGCTGACAACAGACGAAACTCTACTTTTACACTTACTGCCAATTCCTGTTTATAACAAGCATGGATATAACAAAGGGATTCCTGGGTACCAATTTCATGTGCCTATGTGCCTTTATATAAAATGGGTATACATGTAGCCTGGTAAATGGGATAAATAGACCAAATTTAGCAGACACACTGATTGTCAACAAAAATGGATTAGCCCATGTAGGATGAGACCAGACCGGCATCACATAATGCATCACATCAAAAAGAGAGACAAGTTGCAGAGCAAATTCAAAGGGTCAAGGAAATCGGTAAAATAATAATAAATGTCTAATTTTGGGACAAGTGTTTTTATCTTTTAAATTTTTTTAATCTTACTATTTCATGTGTGCTCTATAAAAAAAACTGAGCAAAAAAGATGGGGTGAAAGTAATAAAAAAGGTATAAATTTGCTAATATCTTTGACTCTTTTCTGGCGACTTGTCTCTCATTTCAAATGACGTGATGCATGACATATTGGTTGTAGACCAAGTAATGTACCTTTTTGTGGGATGGGTATTTACTATTGACTCTCTGCCAATCAATCATATTGTTTTTATTATTATTAACATCGCACAAATCTCTCTTTCGTCTCCTCAAATATTGCGTGTGCAGCACTTCCAACTTGGCCAGGAACTCTAGTTCCGACTTGTTTCTCTTCAGCGTCTTGGGAACTTCTGTCATTATGACCAATCAAAATCGAATTAAAAATTCACACATTTTTTCCATGTAACTGGTTGAATTTTTCAGGGTCTGTATAGGTCCCCTATTAAATATGTAGAAAATTAGTGAAGTCCCTTTTTAATGTAGAAGTTCTTGGGTCTGAAGTTGGGGCATTAGACCCCCGTTAGTGGCAAGCTCAAGTTATAATTAGGTTCTTTTGAGCCTGGTCCGAACACAAGGCTAAAGAAAGAATATCTGATGGATGGAAATATAATCCAATCACTATCGAAATACATGTACGTCCAGTACTGGTTTCAACCTCCAAACGAAATGGTCAACATGTTGCTTCCTCAAGTTCACATCAAATTTGGAATCCCAAAGCTGAAAACATCTTGACTACATATCCAAACCTCCCTCAAAGCTGGACCAAGTTTTTGGCGTGCAATCTTCCAAGACTACATGCATACTGATTCAAGCACTGATACTCCTCTTCAAACCAGCTCAAAAGTTCTAATTGATGAAACTTAATGCACAAGAGGAAAAGTCTCAAACATGGCATGTTTCTATCAAGATATTCCGACTATGCACATCAAAATTCCTTGAAAGCAATAAAAGAATTTAACATTTTGCGACTGTTGAATCTTATTGGCTCCAGGTACATGTACATGTCCTAAGAGTGTAGTGCCAAAATGCTAGAATGAATGGCAAAGTTTATCCCCAAATTAATTATAAACAGATAGCTCTGTTGATATTTGATTACTGCTAATTACGCTATCATCGAATGATATGATATGGGTGGTCTTCCTCTTTCACAGTACAGTCAATACTCAATATCAAATGGCAAAAATCACACATAAAAGTTGTAACACAATTTCCAAGTCTACAAAAAGGTGTCTCAATGATTAATTGAACTCATCCCCCCCCCCCAAAAAAAAAAAAGAAAAGAAAAAAAGAAAGAAATCTATTCTATGCAACAATTACGAATATACATGTCTACAATATGTTTTAAATTGTTGTAAACTTTTAATAGTGCTCAGGACCAAATAAAATATTCACCTTTAACAGAGTTTTTATACACTGCCACTTAGAGAGGGCAAAGTTACATATTTTGATTCAGATTAGGTTTCAAATAACTAATCTTTTGGAACTAATTCACAAAGAACCTCTTATAA
Source organism: Paracentrotus lividus (assembly GCA_940671915.1). NCBI lineage: Eukaryota > Metazoa > Echinodermata > Echinoidea > Camarodonta > Echinidae > Paracentrotus > Paracentrotus lividus. The sequence goes on from CALNVZ010000674.1 coordinate 11,828,747, forward strand.
AGGTCAAAGTACAAAGTTGTGTTGTTCAGATGACCAAAGAATAAGTGTGAATTAAACTTAAGATAGCACTTGGTAGGGGCACTTGGATCTGTCAAACTGATAGAAGTGGACAAACATTGATATTGAGGACATTTTGAAAAGTTGAGAGGGGGGGGGGGGTCAAATTTGCCAAATAACTAGCTGCACATTTTTAAAGGAACAAAATTGAAACAAACATAAAATATTTGAAAATAAAAACAAAAACAAAAACAAAACAAAACAAGTACTTCATTATTTCACATTTTTCACATTATTTCAAACTTTCTAGAGAAGAAAAGTTTATTGGGCTCAAATTTCTCTTTCAAATGCACGCAAGACATGAATCTTTTTTGAATGACTACATTTTGGGTTTAACCCAAAAGCAATTACAAACCCTTGTTCTGTTGTTAATACATTGTAGTTACAAAGCCCAAGTAGCTACTGAATGGTGAATTGCTCAACTTAGGAACTTCGGTGTAAAGTTTCAGAGACTTTATCGTCTGAAGAATCCACTCACACAAATATCAGTGGGTGGGGTTTTGTCAAAGGTCAGCAGCAGAGTTTAAAGGTAGTGTCATCCTTTTGCACAAATTGCGAAAACTAATGCAACTTGGCGTAACTTTAGAACATGATCAACCTATACTGTCTATTCAATCTTACTGTCATAGGTTACCTAGATCAGTAATATGAAACGAAAGTCTGACTAGTCACTACCTATCTAGACCAGCTTTTCATCAACATCGTTGATATTACAGCGCGTGCAGCGCGGACCACACACAGCAATATACACACGGCGCATCAGCATGCATTATTCTCTGCGCTAACGGTCAACGGTTCGCACCATAAGGTATAGGAATGAATTTTGATAATCGCAATATAATGAAAAACATACACATTTGAGCTTAATCATGTTGTGGGAAGATCATTTGTATACTACTATATCCTCTCAATAACTAGAAATGTAATTTTTTTGCCTGCAAAAGGATGACACTACCTTTAAATGAAGCTTCGTAAATCAGCTGTGCCTGATTAATTAGAGAACAAAAATGCTAAGTCCTTTTAAAAATTTAAGATTATCCAACTATGTTGCCAACATCTTTGCTTTTGTGATTACTTTCATTGGATAAATTCTATCTTGATTATGATCCCCAGCTGTTTTTATCAACAATTGATTTGTGAGCATATTGTAGATGGAACGCTATTGTTTTTATAATGGTTGGGGGGAAAAAAAAAAGGACCTGGGAATGGACCCTACTTCATGAAGAGCCAATCTGAAGGATTCCCCCCCCCAAAAAAAAAAAAAATAATAAAAAAAAAAAAAAAAAAATAAATAAATAAATAATAAAAAAAGGGATAAGGTCGTGTGTCACATATTGGGGTATAGTAAAAGGGCGGAGGCGTTACATTTTTTTAGGAAAAAATGCCACATTTTTTGACATAGCATGAAAACCATGTACAGTCACGAGCTGTGCAATGTCTCATATTGTAGAATAATTAATTAGGCTACATGTCTGTGAAGTTTCATTTTTGTCCTGCTAATAGTTTTAGTAAAAATATAATTTGAGTGGAGTAGGGTAGGGGGCGGAGGAGCCTACGGTGGAGGAGCCTACGGTGGAGGCATGTGTTAAAGCATAGGGATTTTGCATTTTTGTAACTTTATTATTCTTTCTTGCCTTATATTTTTGCTTACAATCAGTCTTATAGGTTGGTTGATATATCATTCTTTTCAGAATTTAGCTGGCTTTAAATAAACAAGAAGCAAATTATTTGAAAATTGTGTTAATTAATTTTAATTAATTAATTAATCAATTAAAACATACATCATGCATGCACCCTCATACACAATGCATTGCAGATACCAAATATTGCAACAAAATATCCCTTAAAAATACTGGTACGTGGTAATCTCAAATAAAGAGCAAAACTTTTGATATAGGTCAGCATTTGAAACGTTATTATGAATCCCCTTTCCAAAAATACCCATTTTGGAAGAATGACCCAGTGTTCCCTAGATATAGGTGGATAACGGTAGCGACCACGCCCCTTTTTGCAGAAAATCTCGAAATTATGTGGACCGTATCTCCTGAACCCCTCACCCGATGACTTGAAATTAAAATTTGGGTCATTCCATGCCAATTCACCCAATGAAAGTGCAATTTGCACCCTTCCGTCTCAGAATTTGCTCAAATTTGGTACACATAAAGTTAACATTACCTTCCCATAAACAAAAAAAATTAGCGTAAACGGTCCGTCGTTTCCGAGCTATGGCCCGCCCTTTTTGATTCGTTTGGCAAAAATGGGTGTGACCTTCCATTTCAACGGCACAATGCGCCTGAACTGGTTGACCAATTTTTGTGAAACTGGTACCATTCAAAAGAAATTCAAAGAGGAATTCAAAAATGGTATCAAAAATATTATTGGAGCAATTTAAAGTCTATGACCTTTGACCTTTCCTTACACTTGATTTTGACCCCCAGACGAATAATATTTTACTTGATTTTTTATAGTTAATTGTCAGTATAATATTAACAAAATGTTAATATTTAGGATGATATTTTATTTCTTCACCTTTAAAAACTCTTTTTAATGTAATTTACAAAGTTACTGTTACCCCCACATACTGATATTTGTGTTGGTAATATGTTTACAAGACTCCATTATACATGAATACTTTCAAACTGAAGTAACATTACAATCAAATGCCATAATGTGTTCCATATCTGTTGCTGATGCTTCAAAGATCTCAAGGATGTATCCAGTTTGGGACAGTAGAGCAGACTACATGTAGGAAGCATTTTGTTTCTGTAAAAACCGCAGATTTCTGATGATTTGTATGTATACCTATTGCACCCCTATCAAAAGGGCTAAACAAATGTCTCTATTCATAAGCAAATGGAGTCTACGTACATGTATAAATCATTTGTGTGAATGTTTCCTTTATTACCTGAAATGTTTAGTTTCCTGTTTAATTGAATGTAATTTAACTTCAGTTTGGAAGTATTCACGTAAGCCTATAATGGAGACTTGTACACACATTACCAACACAAATATCAGTATGTGGGGGTAACTAACAGTAAAGTAATGTAAATTACATTAAAAAGAGTTTTTAAAGGTGAAGAAATAAAATATCATCCTAATATTTACATGTTATGTTAATATTATACTGACAATACATACATAAAAATCAGTAAAAATATTATTCGTACGTGGGGTTAAAATCAAGGTTAAGGAAAGGCAAAGGTCATAGCACTTTAAATTTCTCCAATAATACTTTTTATACCATTTTTGAATTCCTCTTTGAATTTCTTTTGAAATGGTACCAGTTTCACAAAAATTGTCAACCAGTTCAGGCGCATTGTGCCGTTGAAATGGAAGGTCATACCCATTTTTGCCAAACAGAATAAAAAAGGGCGGCATAGCTCGGAAACCGACGGACCGTTTACGCTAATTTTTTTTCATAGGAAGGTAATGTTAAACTTATGTTGTACCAAATTTGAGACCAATATCTGAGACAGGTGGTTAGGTAACCCATTGGGATGACATTGCATGGATACCATTGTGTTGTGGGATGACTCTTAAGAAGTACACCAAGTTTTAGCAAAATCGGAAATGGTATTTTGGGTGATTTAGCATGGAATGACCATTTAGTAGTTGAAGGCATTGCATTAAAATGGTAATCCTTTTTTTAACACCCTGTACATGCAATTTTATGTGTGTTTTTCCTTTTCTTGCATGTATGTATAGACATAGTTGAGTAGAACATTTTTCTTGCAATAAAGATTGTTTAAATAGTAAAACATATGTAGAAGAAACGGGTTTACGCACTTTTCACTACATTTGTTTTCCTTTTTTTGGACCACCCATTGTAGCGCGGTTGACAAAAATAATTTTGTTTACATGTTTATATTTTTTTTAAAGCATAGGGTCTTATTAACACATCCAAGTTGATTCATTTCAATTGGTTGCAGGAATAAGAAATTACTGACCATCGAAATGGTGGCACTTTTTAAACCATTTTTTCTTGCATCACCCTGTATAGCTTTAATACACACCCTGTACAGTAAAAAAGAATGTTAATGCTTCTTCTTACATCTAAGCTTTCAAATATATATACTTTTATACAGGCTGATTCACTATAAAGCAACTAAGACATTTGATTTACAATGCGTATTTCTCCAACTTTTTGAACACGTAACGCATTTTGCCCCCAACTCATGACACACGACCATAATTGTTAAATACATGTAGTTCAAGTTGTAGAAAAATCAAAGTTTTTTTAAATCAGAGAAATTAAAAGTCGCAATTTGTCATGTCATGAGTAAGTGGCCACGGCCAGTGGGGCAGAGGCATCCGTGACTCCTGGGGTTGAAGCTGTATGTGCCTCAAGACAGGCATTCTCATCCCTACCAACATCAGTCAGTAATGAAAAATGGCTGTCTGTCACCCTCTTGGTTGCTGAGGAAACTTCTCAATAATAATTAGCGAATCTAGCTTTAAACCTACCTCAAAATAAATTAAGATAATCTATAGTCTCATTGCAATGTAATTCTTCCATTAGATATTTTTAATTTTGTTTAGTAGAATTTTTAGACCCTGTTTTTGGATATGCCACCTTGACTTGGCTTGAGCTGCTCGAGACACTTTTCTGCATTGACTTTCCATTGGAAGAAAACTGCTGCAGTAAGGTACTTTCCAGTGCAAGGTCGATTATGAATAGACCATGCATAAGTGTAAGTGTCTCATCCCAAACTTTGACTAGATTTCTAGCTATTTTACTATGCCACTGATATCCGTCAGTTAGACGGATTAATTAATTAATAATTGTTGTAACTGACGGATCAATTATTCTAGATTTTTTTGGAACACGTATACTTCATCCCCATCATCATGATCAGGAAGGTAATCCTGTTTTTACCATGTTGAGCAAGGTCTGTTCTACATGGTTGGTCAAGTGCTGCTTATTGACAAAGAAAGGATTTCATTTTCAACAACTAGATCTAGAATAGATTAACAATAAGCTCCCAAACCAAGTTGTCAATGCAGTCTCGCTTGACAGTTTCCAGAACCTCCTGCGAAACTACTTAGACAATACCCCGCACTCCTCCTCACAATGTGAGCGCAAGTAATTCTTTCATCTTCGAGATTACAGAATACAGGAGAAGAAGAATAGACCCCATATATAATTTAATAATGCATAACGTGATGATAAAACCTCATCAAGCCATCATCTCCATGACCACACAGTCACACTCATGATACGATGTCAATACTTTAGTATTGACCTCGTGGACCAAACTGCCATATTTTGGGGAAAATTTTGCAACCTTGTCAATGTTGTTTTATCTAACGTTTTTCTCCTTTTTGCAATCACTTTCTGCTCCAAAATTAGTAGTAGTATATCATGTCTATGTCAATATAAGACACAGTGAATAAGTTTTGGAAAAATTTCAAATCAAAATCATGAAAAAAAAATTAAAACATCACTGAATTTTTTCCCTCTCCCGCCCAAAAACGTGCGGGGAAATTTTCAGAAAGTGGACTTTAAAAAATAATTTTTCATCCAAGAAGTAAAAAAGAAAACTTGAAAACATCAGGGATAGTAAAAGGAACATCCAAACACTCAGTTATTGAAGAAAGATAAGTGAAAATGTGATTTTAAAAAGTGAAAAATTAAGTTTATTTTTTGAAAGTTTTCTTACTGAGTCTTGTCAGTCCCAGATACTATCTGAGATAGTTCAGCATGTTCAGTTGCTTGTGTCACACACCTCCACACATTCTAATTCACATAGATCTAAACATGGTAGATCTACACGAATAAGAAAATTACATAGCCAATAACTTTAACAAGAGAGTCCATAGGCATAGTCTAGGCCCATAATCTACCCAATTTGTGTGCAAAAATGCAATGCCAATCACTATATTATTACTGTAAGGAATCCGCCCGTGCTGCCGTCCGCGCTCCCTGTAAATCATTTGGGCAGGGTCTGCATTTTCCACGG
>CALNVZ010000674.1:11835721-11848236 GCA_940671915.1 Paracentrotus lividus
CCTACGGAGAGCGACCGTCTCTGTCGTGATGTGGTCGATCGGAGTGCCGGGTCCGCGAGGCTCTCGCGGGCTTCGTTTTCTTAACAGATGATGGATCGCTTGGACGCAGCGATCCCTTGACGACGAATCCCCACTGACTTGCGTGGTTTAACCGACGCACGAAAAAGCAGACAAAAACGAGTGTCCGTCGGAAGTGTCCCTGTTCCTTTCAAGACTGTACCGGATTTCAACAACTCCGTCTGACACTCTTTTCCAGGCAAAATGTGTTCAACCCGTTGGTCACCCGAAATCGAATAAAGTAAAAAACGTCCTGAACGGTTAGCTTTAAGCTCATTAGATGGACTCCGGACTCTGGAGTTAATCCGATAGGGAGATTATTGCCTGCCGATTTGATTTTGATGCAAATATCCAAAATGAATTCGATGATGAAGTTCATGAACGAGATGGGATATTCTGAATTCCACGTTTAAAGTTCTTTAGAAAACCCCATATTAAAACCAGTTGGTTAAAAATATTAACCAATAATGTATTAAAAAGAAAAGTTGGTTAAAAAACAAGTTGGTTAAACGTGAAAAAGTATGGGTTGGTTAAAAAAGCCCAATTTCATTTTTAACCAATAGTTGGTTAAAAATATTGGTCACGTGGAAGAAAAACAACCAATGGGAAACGCGGATTTAACAAAGATACGCGCTCCGCTCCTCGCGCTAGAAATCTTGCGATTTTCATTTATACACGTAAGCTATAGTGCGCCTATTCATTGCACGTACTTTGATTGCGACGACAACAAGGTTACACAAGCTGACTGCTGGTCTGGCTGGACCTATCTTGACAATCTGATCAAAGTATATTGGTAGGTAGAAATGACTTGAAGAGTATAGGCCTGTGATATAGGACTAACATGCATTATGTTTTGGACTACATGGCCAGTACGGTTCTTAATTATTTCGGTTGAGACGTTGGACCTAACGTTAGGTATTAAACTTGCTTGAAATTTATGCAACTCCAGTCTAGAATCTATCGTTAAATACTTCGCTCTCCAATCAGCTTGGTCTCGGACTAAGTCTTGAGGTCATAGATTTAGTTGGCTTAATATTTAGAACTACGTTAGAACCATCACTTGCATCTAAATTTAGCCTAAATATTTTTAGACCTCTCGATGTGGATATAGTCCAATAGATCTAGGCCTAGAGTCTACTTGATTGGTTTAAGAGTGATGACCTTGGAATCTAAATCATGTAAATGTAGAATCTAACATTAGGCCAACATCTCATTTCTATATTCTAGATCTATAATTAGATCCAGTTAGATCTCACCTACTGGACTAGAGATTCAGGCATTGACAAAATGAACATTTATGGCCACGACGGCCGCCATAGACATTCTTTCTTTCATTTCATCTCATTCTCGCATACAGTTTGTGGATCCAGAATTTCATGCAGATGGGGGAGGGGGGGGGGGCTGGTGGGGGTTCGTGTTAAAAAAATTGGTTTCTTTGGCCATCAAGAAGGTCAGCATTAATATCCGCCATGGGGTTACTCAGTTATTAAGAATAATATTCGCTATTAATGCTTGCGTATGAAATCCTGATGATCTTGTTCATTGTCTCAATCTTGCTCCCTCCATCTTTTTTCATGCTTCCCTGTCCTATTTTCTTTCCAAACATGCGCTCTACTTTCCGCCCATTTTATTCATTCGTTTTTCCTTTACTACAAAGCGCCGTAATTTCTCTCTCTCTCTTCTCTTGTTCTACACGGCCTTTTCTTTTCTTTCCCAATAACTGATTTATCACGCGTATAAAATCTCGATTTCTTCCCTCCGGCCAATCCGTTTTATACCCAACTCAATATATTCATGATTCCTTGTTTTGTTGTTCTTTTTTGTTGTTTGTTGTTTTTTTTTTTAATCGTCGCATGTCAAAGAAAGGTTAGCGAAAAAGAGAGGATGATAGAATTTTTCTATATTAAAAAAAAAAAAAAAAAAAAAAAAATATATAATATCAGATGTCATGATCTTTTCGAGATCAAATAAGGTCAATTATCATAACTTTTCATTTTAAATTCGATGTGACTTTTTTGAATTTGTCAAGACTGACGCTTTATCGATTAGCTACAACGGTAAAAAAGATACACTCTCAGAAAAAATTTTTAACCAACCGGCAAAATTTTAACCAACCGTTGTTCAAATATGATGAACTTACCAACTGGTGGGTTAAACCGTTAACCAACCCCAGGTTGGGTAAATTTTAACCAATTTATGTATTTAAAACTTTAATAAAAATTGGTTAAAATATTTTAACCCTAGTTGGTAAAATTTGTTATATACTTAATTTGGTTAATTTTTCTTTTTTTCAATACATCATGGTTGGGTTAAAAAAAATCAAGCGATAGACCGGACTTGGACCGGGCTTTGACAAGTTGATCAAAGTATTGGTACAAATAACATGAAGAGTTATGCCTGTCATATTAGACTACATTGCATTATTTTGCCTAAATAGAGTTAAGGGCCTACAAGTATTGGTTTCCAGTTACAGTATCATTACTCGTTCAGACGTTAGGTCTACCAATTTCTAGTCCAGTAGGTGAACTAACATGGATCTAATTATAGATCTAAATATAGGAAATGAGATTGTTGGCCTAATGTTAGATTCTACATTTACATGATTTAGATTCCAAGGTCATCACTCTTAAACCAATCAAGTAGGACTCTAGGCTAGATCTATTGGACTATATCCACATCGAGAGGTCTAAAAATATTTAGGCTAAATTTAGATGCCAATGATGGTTCTAACGTAGTTCTAAATATTAAGCCAACTAAATCTATGACCTCAAGACTTTAGTCCGAGACCAAAGCTGATGGGAGAGCGAAGTATTAACGATAGATTTCTAGATGGAGTTGCATAAATTTCAAGCAAGTTTAATACACCTAACGGTAGGTTCCAACGTCTCAACCGAAATAATAAGAACCGTACTGGGCCATGTAGTCCAAAACATAATGCATGTTAGTCCTTATTTCACAGGGCCTATATACTTTTCAGTCATTTCTACCTTACCAATATACTTGATCAGATTGTCAAGATAGGTCAGCCAGACCAAGCAGTCAGCTTGTGTAACCTTGTTGTCGTCGAATCAAAAGTTACGTGCAATGAATAGGCGCACTATAGCTTACGTGTTAAATGAAAATCGCAAGATTTCTAGCGCGAGGAGCGAGCGACGTATCTTTGTAAATCCGCCGTTTCCCATTGGTTTGTTTTTCTTCCACGTGACCAATATTTTTAACCAACTATTGTTAAAAATGAAATTGGGCCTTTTTTAACCAACCCCATTACTTTTTCCGTTTAACCAACGTTGTTTTTAACCAACTTTTTCTTTTTAATACATATTGGTTAATATTTTAAACCAACTGTAATATGCATTTTTTTTACCCAGCGTTCTGAGAGTGTAACCTAATCAATCAAGACCGTTATAATACTTAATCAGATAATCCCATCAACCACGAAATCCCGGGGAAGATAAATCTCCCTCCGCCGTTACGAAAATTCTGCAGTAAGTTTTCTAAAGAAATTCTAATGTCAGATTTATAATGATTCCTTTCTAGGATCAATGAAGGTTATCTAATAAATTTTCATTTTGAATTTCGAATATGAACTTTGAATTAAAAAAATACACGCTTTATCAATTAGCTATTAACATTTAAAAAGATACCTACTCATGACCCTTATAATACTTTTAATTAGATATCCCCCACTACCAAAAGCCCCGTGGAAGCATAATTCCCTTTGCTTTCATCCACGACGGTCGAGTCATATCTCTAGTGGCAAATAAAACTCTCATTTGAGGACTGGTCAGTGCATCGACAGTTAGCTCGTCCTCTGGATTGGAGTTTTGAAAATGAATTTAAAATTATATTCTTTTTCTTCCAAAATACTGGTATAAAACGTTTGTCCATTTGCAATGGTCTTTGCAGGGTTTTTCTAAAGAACTTTTTAACGTGGAATTCAAATATGCCCATCTCGGTTTCATGAATTCAATCCTGATCCATTTTTGGATATTTGGCAAATCAAATCAAATCGGCAAGCAATAATTTCCCTAATCGGATTAAACTCCAGGAGCCGGAGACCATCTAATGAGCTTAAAGGACTAAACCGTTCAGACGTTTACTTTATTCGTATTCGGGTGACAACGGTGTGGCACACATTCTTGCACTGGAAATAGTGTCAGACGGAGTGTGAAATACCGGTAACAGTCTTGGAAAGGAGACAGGGACACTTCCGACGGACACCGTTTTGTCTGCCTTTTTTCGTGCGTCAGCGATTAAACCACGCAAGTCAATGGGGATTTCTGTCGTCAAGGAATCGTTCGCCCAGCGTCAAGGCGATTCGTTAAGAAAAACGAAGCCCGCGAGCCGCTCCGCGGACCCGGCCTCGTCGACCCCATTCATCGACAGAGGACGGTCGCCTTCCGTGGAAAAATGCAGACCCTGCCCAAATGATTTACCAGGGGAGCCGGACAGGCAGCACGGGCTGATTTCCTTACATTAATAATATAGTGATTGCATTGCTTTTTGCACACAAATTGGGTAGATTATTGGGCCTAGACTATGCCTATGGACTCTCTTGTTAAAGTTATTGGGCTATGTAATTTTCTTATGTGTTTACGATCTACCATTGGTAGATCTATGTGAATTAGAATGTGTGGAGGGTTGTGTTGTACACAAGCAACTGAACATAGCTTGAACTATCTTCAGATAGTATCTTGGGTACTGACAAGACATCAGTAAGAAAACTTTTCAAAAAAAATAAACTTTAATTTTTCACTTTTTTAAAATCACATTTTCACTATATTCTTTCTTCAATAAACTGAGTGTTTGGATGTTCCTTTTACTATTCCCTGATGTTTTTCAAGTTTTCTTTTTTACTTCTTTGGATTGAAAAATTATTTTTTAAAGTCCACTTTTTTCTGAAAAATTTCCCCGCACGTTTTTGGGCGGGAGAGGGAAAAAAATTCAGTTGATGTTTTAATTTTTTTTGCATTGATTCGATTGAAATTTTTCCAAAACTTATTTCAACTGTGTCTTATTTGACATAGACCATGGATATTACTAATTTACTACTAATTTTGGAGCGAAAGTGATTGCAAAAAGGCAGAAAAACGCTTAGATAAAACAAAACATGACAAGGGTTGCAAAAAATTTCCCCAATAATATGCAGTTTGGTCACCGAGTTCAATTACTAAAGTATTGACATCGTATCATGGTGTGACTGTGTTGGTCATGAGATGATGGCTTTGATGAGGTTTTATCATCGACGTTATGCATATATTAAATTTATATATGGGGGTCTATTCTTCTTCTCCTGTATTCTGTAATCTCGAAGATGAAAGGATATTACTTGCGCTCAACATCGTGAGAGGAGTGCGGGGTTATTTGTCTAAGTTAGTTTTCGCAGGAGGGTTCTGAAACTTGTCAAGCGAGACATGCATTGACAAACTTGGTTTGGGAGCTTATGTTAATTCTATTCTAGATCTAGTTTGAAACATGAAAATTCCTTTCTTTTTGTCAAAATTAAGCAGCACTGACCAACCATGTAGAACAGACCTTGCTCAAACCATGGTAAAAAAACAGGAATTACCTTCTGATCATTGATGATGGGGCATGAAGTATACGTGTTCCAAAAAATCTAGAATAATTGAAATCCGTCAGTTACAACAATTATTAATTAATTAATCCGTCTTAACTGCGGATATCAGTTGGCCAAGTAAAATAGCTAGAAATCTAGTCAAAGTTGGGGATGAGACACTTACACTTATGCATGGTCTATTCATAATACGAACCTTGCACTGGAAAGTACCTTACTGCAGCAGTTTTTCTTTCCAAGGAAAGTCAATGGCAGAAGTGTCTCGAGCAGCTTCAAGCCAAGTCAAGGGTGGCATATCCAAAACCAGGGTTCTAAAATTCTACTAAACAAATTAAAAATATCTAATGAAGAATTACATTGCAATGAAGACTTATAGATTATCTTTATTTATTTTGAGGTAGGTTTAAAGCTAGATTCGGCTAATTATTATTGAGAAAGTTTCCTCATCAACCAAGAGAGGTGACAGCCAAGCCATTTTTCATTACTGACTGATGTTGGTAGGGATGAGAATGCTTTTGTCTATGAGGCCATCAGCTTCAAAACCCCAGGAGTCGACGGATGCCTCTGCCCCACTGGCCGTGGCCACTTACTCATGACATGACAAATTGCGACTTTTATTTCCTCCTTCGATTTTTAAAAAAAACTTTGATCTTTTTCTACAACTTGAACTACATGTATTTAACAATTATGGTCGTGTTTCATGAGTTGGGGGCCCAAAAAATGCGTTTACGTGTTCAAAAAGTTGGATGAAATACACGCATTGTCACAATCAAATGTCTTCTAGTTGCTTTATAGTTAATCAGACCTGGTATAAAAGTATATATATTCTGAAGCTTAGATTGTAAGGAAGAGATTAACATTGCTTTTTTTACCTGTACAGGGTGTGGTATTAAAAGCTATTAACAGGGGGATGCCAAGAAAAATGGTTTTAAAAAGTGCCACCATTTCGATGGTTCGTAATTCTTATTCCTTGCACCAATTGTGAAATTGAATCAACTTGGACTGTGTTAATTAAGAACCCTTGCTTTAAATTAAAAAATATAAAAACATTGTAACACAAAATTATTTTTTGATCCAACCGCGCTATCAAAGGTGTCAAAAAAAGAAAACAAATGTAGTGAAAAAGTTGACGTAAACCTTCTTCCTTACAGATATGATTTTACTAGTTAAACAATCTTTTATGCAAAGAAAAATGTTTCTACTCAACTAATGTCTATACATACATGGCAAAGAAAAGGAAAAAAAACACACATAAAATTGCTATGTACAGGGTGTTAAAAAAAAAGCATTACCATTTTAAATGTTCAATGCCATTTCAAACTTACTAACATGCGTCATGTCCATGCTAAATCACCCCAAATATACCATTCCCGATTTTGCTAAACTTGGTGTACTTCTTAAGAGTTCATCCCACAACACCAAATGGCATATCCATGCCAATTCACCAATGGGTTACACCCTACCGTCTCAGAATTGCTCAAATTTGGTACACATAAGTTTAACATTACTCCATGCAAACAAAAAAAATTAGCGTAAAGGTCCGTCGGTTTCCGAGCTTGGCCGCCCTTTTTATTCGTTTTGGCAAAAAATGGGTCTGAACCTTCCATTTCAACGGCACAATGCGCCTGAAACTGGTTGACCACTTTTTGTGAAACCTGTATCCATCAGAAAGGAAATTCAAAGAGGAATTTTCAAAATTGGTTATCAAAAATATTATTTGGAGCAATTTAAAGTGCTATGCACCCTTTGCCTTTCCTTTACCTTTGATTTTAAGACCCCCAGACCGGAATAATATTTTTACTTGATTTTTATGTATGTATTGTCAGTATAATATTAACATACATGTAAATATCTAGGATGATATTTTTATTTCTTCACCTTTAAAAACTCTTTTTAATGTAATTTACAAAAGTTACTGTTACCCCCACATACTGATATTTGTGTTGGGTATGTGTGTTACCATAGTCTCCATTTATAGGCTTACGTGTGAATACTTCAAACTGAAGTTTAAATTTACATTGCAATTAAAAACAGGAACTAAACCATTTTGTCAGGTAATAAAGGAAACATTCACCACCAATGATAATTTGCTTACATGTACGTTAGACTCCATTTTGCCTTATGAATAGAAGACATTTGTTAGCCAGCCTTTTGATTAGGGGCTGCCAATAGTATACATACAAATCATCAGAAATCGCAGGGTTTTTTACAGAAACAAAATGCTTTCCTACATGTAGCTAGCTCTACTGTCCCAAACTGGATACATTCCTTGAGATCTTTTGACGCATCGCAACAGAATATGGAACACATTATGGCATTTGATTGTAATGTTAAATTCAGTTTTAAAGTATTCATGTATAATCGGAGGTCTTGTAAACATATTACCAACACAAATATCAGTATGTGGATAACAGTAACTTTGTAAATTTCACATTAAAAAGAGTTTTAAAGGTGAAGAAATAAATATCTCCTTAAAATATTTACATGTTATGTTAATATTATACTGACAATTACATTACATAAAAATCAAGTAAAAATATTATTCGTTGGGGGGTCAAAATTCAGGTTAAGGAAAGGTCAAAGGTTCATAGCACTTAAATTGCCTCCAATAATATTTTTGATACCATTTTTTGAATCCTCCTTCTGGAATTTCCTTTTGAATGGTACAGTTTCCACAAAAATTGGTCAACCAGTTCAGGCGCATTTGTGCCGTTGAAATGGAGGTCACACCCATTTTGCCAAAACGAATCAAAAAGGGCGGGCCATAGCTCGGAAACCGACGGACCGTTTACGCTTAATTTTTTTGTTTCATAGCACTGGTAATGGTAATGTCTTAAACTTCATTGTGTACCAAATTTGAGCAAATTTGAGACGGAAAGGGTGCAAAATTGCACTTTTCATTGGGGTGATTGGCATGGAATGACCCAAATTACAATTTCAAGTCAATCGGGTGAGGGGTTTTCAGGAGATACGGTCCACATTAATTCGAGATTTCTGCAAAAGGGGCGTGGTCTCGCCTACGTTTAACCCCTATTCTAGGCGAATCCACTGGGTCATTCTTCACAAAATGGGTATTTTTGGAAAGGGGATCATTAACGATTTCAAATTGCCATCGTTTTGTCCTTTCATTTGAGTATTACCATCGTACCATGTATTTCTTAAGGGATCATTTTGTTGCCAATATTTGGTATCTGCAATGCCATTGTGTAATGAGGGTGCATTGCATGATGTATGTTTTAATTGATTAATTAATTAATTTAAATTAATTAACACAATTTCAAATTATTTGCTTTTTGTTTATTTTAAAGCCAGCTAACATTCTTGGAAAAAGAATGATATATTCAAGCCAACTATAAGGCTGATTGTAAGCAAAAATATAAGGCAGAAAGAATAATAAAGTTTATACAAAATGCAAAATCCCTATGCTTTAAACATGCCTCCACCGTAGGCTCCTCCACCTGATAGGCCTCCTCCGCCCTACCCTACTCAACTCAAATTATATTTTTACTAAAACTATTAGCAGGACCAAAAATGAAACTTCCACAGACATGTAGCCTAATAATTATTCTACATATGAGACATTGCACAGTCGTGACTGTACATTGGTTTTCATGCTATGTAAAAAAATGTGGCTTTTTTCCTAAAAAATGTAACGCCTCCGCCCTTTTACTATCCCCAATATGTGCACACACGACCTTTATCCCTTTTTTTTATTATCTATTTTATTTATTTTTTTTTTTTTTTTTTTTTTTTTTTTTTTATTATTTTTTTTTTTTGGGGGGGGGGAGGGTACATCCTTTCATTATTTACGGTCTCTTATGTAAGTTAGGGCTCCATTCCAGGTCCTTTTTTTTTTCCCCCCAACCATTATAAAAACCAATTAGCGTTCATCTACATATGCTCAACAAATCAATTGTTGATTAAAAAAGCTGGGGATCATATACAAGATAGAATTTATCCAATGAAAGTAATCACAAAAGCAAAGATGTTGGCAACATAGTTTGGATAATCTTAAAATTTTTAAAAGGACTTAGCATTTTTGTTCTCTAATTAATCAGGCACAGCTGATTTACGAAGCTTCATTTAAAGTGTGTCATCCATTTGCAGGCAAAAAATTACATTTCTAGTTATGATGAGGATTATTTAGTAGTTACAATACTGATCTTCCCACAACATTGATTAAGCTCAAATGTGTATGTTTTTTACACTTTAAGCTATTGCGAAATTATCAAATAATTCATTCCCTAACCTTTATGGTGGAACCGGTTGTCCGTTAGCGCAGAGAATAATTGCATGCTGATTGTCTCGTGGCTGATAGTATTTGCTGTGTGTTGGTCCGCGCTGCACGCGCTGTTAAGTATCAACGATGTATGACGAAAACGCTGAGTCTTAGATAGGTAGTGAACTAGTCAGACTTTCGTTTCTATATTTACTGATCTAGGTAACCCTATGACGTAAGATTGAATAGACAGCTCTAGGTTGGTCATCAGTCTCTCAAAGTCTACCCAAGTTGGCTTAGTTTTCGCAATTGTGGGTGTGCAAAACGGATGACAACTTAACCTTTTAAACTACGCTAGCTTGACCTTTGACATAAAAACCCCACTTCCATTGATATCTTTGTGTGAGTGTGGTATTCTTCAGTCGATAAAGTCTCTAAACTTTACACCGAAAGGTTAGTTCCCCTTAAGTGAGAGCAATTCACCTATTCAGTTAGCTACTTGGGCATTTGTAACTACAATGTATTAAAACTCTCACACAAAGAACAAGCGGTTGTAATATGCTTTTGAAGGAGTTAGAACCCAACAACTTGTAGTCATTCAAAAAAAGATTCTATGTCATTCGTGTAATCTTGAAAGAGGAACTCTTGAGAACCCCATAAACTTTTCTTCATCATAGAAAGTTTGAATACATAACGTTTTAGTGAAAATGTGAAATAATAAAGAGCTGTACTGTTTTGTTTATTGTTCTTTGTTTCTCGTTTTTATTTTCAAAGATATTTTATGTGTGTTGTTTCATTTTTGTTCCTTTCAAACTGTGCAGCTAGCCATATATATTGGCAAAGTTGCACCCCCGCGCCCCCTTCATCAACTTTTTCACAAATGTTACCTCGAATATCAATGTTTGGTCCACTGCTATCAGGTTCTGCAGACCAAGTGCCCCTACAAGTTGCTATCTTAAGTTTAATTCACACTATTCTTTGGTTCATCCTGAACAACACAACTTTTGCTACTTTGACCTTTATATAGGTCTTTGTGAATTAGTTCAAAGATTAGTTATTTGAAACCTCTGAATCAAAATATGTAAACTTTGCCCTCTCTAAGTGGCAGTGTATAAAAACTCTGTTAAAGCCGGATAATGAACCCCCATCTAAAAAAATACACAAAAATACAGGATCAAAACGAGATAGTACCCTTCTGTTTTTTTTTATTTTGGGGGGATGGTTCATTACATTGAGACATCTTTTGTAGCTTGGAAATGTTACAACTTTTAGTGTGAGTTTCCCATTGAGTATGATGACGAAAAGAAACACCTAACTATTATCTATTCTGTATAGCACCATATTCAACATGTGAAGAATTAACGGGATTAAATCTTTTGCCATTATTCTGCAGCAGACCCCCAGGAAGTGTCATGTACCTGAAAGAGTTTCAAGAGTCGCAAAATGTTAAATTCTTTTATGCTCAAAGGCATAGCGGAAATATCTTGATAGAAATGCCAGTTGAGACTTTTCCTCTGTGGCCAGAATTTGAGCTGGTTTGAAGAGGAGTTCAGTGCTTGAATCGTATGCAGTAGTCTGATGCACTGGCAAAAAACTTGGTCCAGCTTTGAGGGAGGTGGATTGTAGTCAAGATGTTTTCAGCTTGGGATTCCAAATTTGATGTGAACGAGAACATACTTCGTTTGGGAACCAGTACTGGACGTACATGTATTTCTAAGTCTATTCACACAGAATTCTTCCCTGTGTTCGGACCATCCCAAAATACCCTAACTTCATAACTTGAGCTTGCCACTAACGGGGTCTAATCCCCAAACTCAGACCCAAGAACATTCTTATACGCATAGAAATGGACTTCACCTACCGGCCAAAAGGAAACCCAACCCTGATAAAAAGGTGGAAAACATGGCTAGGATTAATTCGATTGAAGTCATAATGACAGAATACGCTAAGAGAAACAAGTCGGAACTAGATCCCCAAAGGCTGCACACCGTATTTGAGGGACGAAAGAGGATTGGCGATGTTTATATAAAAAAATATGATGATTGGCGATAGTCAATAGTAAACTCATCCATCCCCAACATAAAAACAATGGTGGTCTAAAACAACCAATATGTCATAAAAACGTAATTGAAATGAAGACAATTCGCCAGAAAAAAAGCACATTTATACTTCTACCCCATCTTATTGGCTCAGTTTATTATTTATGGAAAGAGTAAGATATTAAAAATAAAGATCACTTTGTCCCAAAATAGACATTATTATGTACGATTCCTGACCCTTTGAATTTGACTCTGCAAACTTTCTCTCTTTTTGATGTGATGCATTATGTGGATGCCGGTCTGGTCTCATCCTACAGGCTAATCCATTGACCAACAGTGTGTCTGCTAAATTTGGTCTATTATCCATTATTACCAGGCTACTTAACCCCAAAAAGGCACATAGGCACATGACAATTGGGTACCAAGGAATCCCTTTGTTATATCCATGCTTGTTATTAAACAGGAATTTGGCAGTAAGTCGTAAAAGTAGAGGTTTTCGTCTGTTTTGTCACAGAAACAAACACACCATCCACAGGATCGAAGCAGAGAAAATTGTACACACAATTCCCCAAGACACCATCACAATGAAATTGATTATCGCTGACCATCATACTCGCACTCTCAG
>CALNVZ010000674.1:11848261-11861495 GCA_940671915.1 Paracentrotus lividus
AACCGGAGAATTGATCGAATACGAGGGTCGGGCCCGGGCCCCTATTGCTAGCCCCCGTGGATTGCTGCCACGGGGCTTTCTGCTAGTAATATTTTAATAATGCAATCTGAACCTTTCCCATGCGATCATGCATGCATTGGCATTGCATGCATTCGCCATAATTTCAGAATGGGCAGTCTAACAAATCGAGGATAGCGACGAAATCCCCAGTGCTCATGAAAATTTGATGACCAAACATAAGAATAAGAAACGTACCTTCTTCTTCATTTCGGACTAGTTTTGTGTACTTTTCAGCTTCCAGTTGAGAATCCTTATTCACTGTTGTTCTGTTCACAACTCATCTGCTGACATCAAATTCGGAACATTAACATCTTGCACGGATTTCACATAGAACGTACATGTACTATGTAGAATTGTTACGTACTCGTACGCGTTCTCATTAAACCCGTGATCACATGTGACTTTTGGATGATTCTATTTTGTTTTAGTGTTTTTAAAATACCTGCTTAAATATATATTTATATCTAAGCTTTAATATTTAGGCAAGAAATAGTTATAAATATATCTAAACAAATTTTAAACCTTCAAATTATTAAACTGCAATTAAATTTCATGAAATTATATGAAATAAAGGCTCAAATCATGTATTGACCCGTACCCCTAGGCCCTCAATATAATCAACGCGTCTTAGCCGCCGATAAATGGTAAACAATTTCCGATTTCTCGATATCTACAGCAAGTGCTTCATGAATATGGCGATCTCTGAAAGTATTATCAGGTTGAGTCATTGATCAAAGGAAAACCGTGCCAGAATCAAGACGTTGGACTTGGAAGTGTAATATTTAGGAATATCGAGCAAAATGGGGGACAAGGAACGACCTCATGCTCGGATGCTAAGGAGGCGTATGGAGGACTCTAAGGCTGTTCGAGAGAAAGTGTCCATAGCTGTTCGAGAAAGTCGAGTTTTGGGCGTAAGTAGACGTTGAAGAGCATAGGGATTTTACGATGGTGCATGGACCGTATCGTAGTAGGCGGGGTGGTAAATGTGTGTTGTAGTGGTATAATAGTGGTACGGTACTGGTAGTGGTGGTTTGTGTATGGGGATTTGGTAGGCGATTGGTGTGTGTAGATAATGAATGTATGGCTTCATGTCAATAAAATCTCACGCGTGTACCTGATACCGGATGTAAATCCTACATGTAGGCTGTACTAACATGAATATATATATCCATGGTACTATCATCAACCAATTGAGTTGTGTAAAACCATGGATATATATATCCTTGGTAAAACCACAGTCTACATGTACATGTATGTAGTCAGTCAGATTTATGTAAATTATAACTAACCAGTTTCTACCTCAATTTGAATCGAAATTCAAAGAGTATTGTGAATGGCTGATAATCGATGCCGATGGTCGATGGTGGATTATGTGCAGTTGATGTATTGTTTTGATAGAAATTTTTTATTACTGTCATATATAGACACACATAAATATAGACCTTTTTTATTTTTTATTTATTTTTATTTTTTTAAAACCACATGTAGTTGTAGGCCTCTAAAGTCATACTCATAGCCTTTACGCTTAGAAATTGATCTTCTGACGTTCAGATCATTCACATCAAGTATAAAGTAAGGTTTTTTAAAATTGTATTCAGGTGCACCACTGACCGCATTTCATGAAACAGTGCAGGTGTTTAATAATCTTTTGTTTTTGATGGTATTGTGAATAGGCTATTTAGCCATGGATTATGTTTTTATTTTCATCAAAGTATTTCGGCTGATATGAGGTTAGTTTTACGGGTACAGCCCACAAGACCGACACCTACGAGACCGACGGCCCACGAGACCGACGACCCACGAGTCCGACAGTAAAGTAAATAGGCCAACGAGATCGACTATAAACAATTTAGGCCCACGAGACCGACAGCCAACTAGACCGACACTAGATCAAACAGGCCCACGAGACCGACACCACAATAATATGACCCACGAGACAGAAAATTTGCAAATAAGGCCCACGACACCGACGGTAGAGCAAAACAGCCCACGAATCCGACATTACATGAAGTATACCCACGAGTCAGAAAAGGGACGTCTAAAAGGCAAGAAAGGGGTGGAAGAGGGAGAGAGAGACATGGCAAAGCCGAGAATTTGAGAACAAACACAAAATAAAAAATGGGTGGAAGGGGCAACAGAGAGATAGTAAAATATAAAAAACTAAGGAGGCAGGTGGACCATGACAGGTTCGACAAACCCATGGCTGTGGAGTTCTGCAGGAGGGGGGGGGGGAGGCGGGCTCATTTTTGTACCCAACTATTTCGGGAAGTTTTTTTTACACCCCCCCCCCCCCTCCCCCTCCCCCGTTGACAAGAGGTTGTGAAAAAGATAGAGGAAAATAAATTGTAGACCTAATTAACTAAGATGTTTACGATGTAAAATTTCTATGAAGACCTTGTATTTCTTTTTGTATTTGCGTGTGTGTGTGCGTGTGTGTGTGTGTGTGTGCTTTATCATTTTTTGAGTGTTGATTTCGAGCGGAATAGCAGCTAGGAAATATTATACTGGGAGCTAATTTTTTTTTAGGGGGGGGGGGGTCCAGGCCTGCGGGCCACCTTGATCCACGCCGGGGGGGGGGGGGGGGGGGGGGGGACGGGGGTTCATAACAACCTCCTGTTACCGTACCTGCCTCCTTATGGTTCTTTGCTTCTAGTCTCTGTGCCCTTCCCCCCTTTTTTGTTTACTTCCCCTTGTAATTTCTCTCCCTCCCTCTTTCTCTCCCTCATTGTTTGCCTTTTAGTGTCCCTTTGCCTACCCGTAGGGGGGGTGGGATGGGCCTTCGTGCCCCGATGATACCCCTGGATATCCTTTTCCATGGGCCTTTTGAAGAACGTCTTACACGTGGGTTACTTCATTACACGTCGGTCTCGGGGCTGTTTTGCTCTACCCGTCGGTGTCGTGGGCCTTATTTGGAATTTTCTGTCTCGTGGTCACTTCTTGTGGTGTCGGTTCTCGTGGGCCTGTTTGTTCTAGTGTCGGTCTTATCGGGTCTTTATTTGCTAGCGTCGGTCTAATAGGCCTTTTTTGTCTAGTGTCGGACTAATGGGCCGTCGGTCTCGTGGGTGTCGGTCTTTTGGGATGACCCCAGTTTTACAACCACTCCTTTTGCTTCTTTCAAAGGGAATGCTCAGCATCAATCAAGATCGAATTGAATAATTAATGCAACTGTTGTGAACCGTTGTAAACTTACTATAGGCCTACACACCTGTAGGACTATCATGTACAACAACAACAACAACAACAACAACAACAATGTTTGTTGGGATTTGTTACTTTTTATTTAGCTGTCATTGTACAAGAAGTCAAGCCCCAACACCTTGGTAAAATTCAGAATAAACAGCATTTTGAATTCTTGACCCCCCAAAAAGCCCAAAACAATGAGAGCAAATTAGATTGATTTTATTTTACAACTTTAAACTTTATTGTTCAAACAGCTGTGCACGTGCAGACAATAAGAAACTTGAGATTAATGTGAATTTTATGGAAATTTATGCCTTCATTGCAAGACAATTGAGTTCAACTTTTATTGGTTCAACAGCAATCTGTATGATTCACAGGCATGGTGCCTCTTCCTCTCGTTTAAAGTGTTGATAGGGCATTATCAGGTTGCAAGCGCAATATTTGTTGTACATACATGTGTATATAATTCCCTCTGATGTAGTGAAACATTTGAAAGCATTGTCCAGAGATGTTTTACAATTCAGATATTCTAAAATATTCTTTAATTTGAGTACTTTTATCAGTGAGTGTGGCATCAGTTGGCAAGTGCAGCAGCATAATCAAGTTGAACAATCAATTATGAGAGGCTCCAAACATATTTTGTACCCCCCTGCACAATTATCATTGCTTGGTTTCAGAAGGGTCATTATTTGTGTGTAGACTCAGTGTTTTTTAATGTGTTTGAATTTTTTTTTTTTTTTTTGGGGGGGGGGGGGAGGAGGGGAAGGGGGGGGGTTGTGCACTGGACCTGATAATGAACATGCTGTTTTTAAAATATTTTCAGAGCTTATATGAGTTCTTGTTTTATCTTGTTTGTACGCATGTTCTTGCTAACTTGCTCATAGAAAATAGTGTATCTAGAGCACAGAACACGTTTGTTCAAAATGTAAATGGAGGTGTCAACACCACACTCCTAATTGACGTCTGAATTTGAGCATTAGCTCATATTTGTTGGCATTTGTTGTTGGATAACAGGCCAGGGGAAATGAGAATGCCTGGATCCTTTCCTGAGGTGTGCACTATCTATAATTGATAACCAGCTGCCGATTATGACTATTACCTTTATGGAGTCCGATGATGGCTACTGCACTAGTTATCAACAAGATCTAGGCCTTTCATTCCAAAAGGGGTGACTGTTCTGTAAAAGAACTAACTTTGGACCTTTTTTGGGGGGATAATGCTTTTTTTTGTTGTTGCTCTATCTGTTATTGATAGTGTGCTGCTAGCTTTCTGATGATGGCTACTGCACTAGTTATCAACAAGATTTAGGCCTATTTTTCCAAAAGGTGACCGTTCTGTAATTTAAGAACTAATTTTTGACCTTTTTGTTATTTTTGTTTTTTTTGGTGCCTTGTCTGTTATTGATAATAGGCTGCCGGTAATATGACTTGCGGAGTCTGATGATAGCTATAAAGTCTGCAATATGAACAAGATCTAGGCCTTTTGCTCCGAAAGGTGACTGTTATGTAAATGAACTAATTTTGGGCCTTTTTTTGAGAGAGCTTGTTTTTAGCAGTTTCTGTAATTGATAACGTGCTGCTGGGTATGACTATTAATTACCTTGCGGAGTGTGATTAGTGACTGCAAAACTATATCAACTAGATCTGCATGTTGGCCTCTCAAAACCAAAGATGACTGTTTTGGAAAGGATATGGGCTCAAAACTTTTTAAAAAGTGCACCCTGATGAAGAGTGATTGGTCTGAACGTATAAATGAACAAGGAAAAATCATTACCTAAACATGATTACGTGTAGGGCCTACATGGAAAAATGGCACACATGGGTTCATTTGTCAGTGCAGGGAGGTTCCCTGGTTTATAGGTTATTTGGCGTAAGCTATGGCCCCTGGAAATGTACATTCCAAAATAATAGTCGACCTGCAAATTATACAATGACAAAACAAATACAGTAATTGTACATTGCAACCTGTCTAAAAGAAAAAAAATTTGTATGCATGACATGTACGTACACTGTACCTGTCTCTAGAACAGATCCCCCGTTTCACCTATTTTATGTAACGCTCACTTTTGACTGGTAAATGGTTGTTCAATGATGCAGAAATTTTGCTGATTATTAAAGCCAGGAGCAAACACAATCCCTTTTGTAAATTAACAAACATTGACAGTGTTGTCAAATTGTAAACAGCCCCTCCTAATGTACAAGCAGCTTTTTTTGTGTTGTCTGTGTTGTGTTGAGACTGAAAGTGACACCACTTCCCCTCCCCCTGTAAAGTAACCCAAGGCGGTCTTGCACTAGCTCAAGATAAAAAATAGCACGTTAATTGGTGGATCTGGAAAAAAACCGGAGAAAAGCTTCACAATAATGACCTGACCTGACCTTGAGCAAACAAGCCCGGTTGCGATATGTTTTGCACAACTGTTAACCACCGCTAGCGTATATACACACACAGGTGCATGATTTCGGACTTATGGGCAGTTCCAAGCAAAACAGGACATGGAGCTAAAATTTCAATGTGCCGCTGTGCCTTTGAAAATGCAAATTAGGATCTGAAATTACCACAAAGGCCTCTTTACAATACAACCAATCATTTAAGTTTTAAAAATTTGCGATTCAGTATTCTTGCGCTGAATAATTGATCAAACCCAAATTTGCACGTATGGGACTATGGGGCTTTAAATGCCTCTAATTCTTATATCTCGTCACTTTTTGCCAATTTTTTTGGCTTAATGTATTTGTCATAGTCTACTGCAACAAACTTTGGTATTAATATTTCTTTATACTGCATTTCTCCTCACGAAAAAGACCGGGAAACCAGATGTCACTCCGTAACCGTCACTCCGTAACCGGACAAGGGTTCAAGTTTTAAGTCATAATTAACAAAATATTTAACCAATTTTTTTATGCAAGGTGGCATATTATACCTAGAATAACATAGAATCCAATCAATAACTCAAAATTGTGATAGCCATTTAAAGTTCACAGAGTTTAAGCAAAATGTTTTCTGCTCAAATATGCATGTCCATTTTGCGTCACTCCGTAACCATGATTATGAATATTCATATCTCATTAATTAAGAGGATCACTATAAAAAAAATTATCATTTTGAAAAGAGGGTACCATCAGCTTTTGTCATGAACCATTTCTTTGTACATAAAGATTAAAGTATGGATGATAAACTTGTTTGAATGCTGAAATGTTGCTTCTGAATGTCACTCCGTTACCTTGGAACTGCCCTTATCTCGAGCTAGTGCAGCACTGCAAAATAGCGCGCTATTTTGTACTAAAACCATAAACCAGCTTGATTTTTTTTTTTAGAGCCTATTATGACTCGGGTTGGGATTTCCTCCCAAATAGCGCACTGTTTTACCACAAGCCAGATCTCCTTAGATCGGGCTAATTCAACGGACGACAAGTAGCGTGCTATTTATAATAGCTCAAGTTAGTGCAGCACCGTCTGTTGTCGAATATAAATCCCTCATCATTTGGAGGATTAGGGGAGGGATTAAGGAGCTTAATTAAGCCGGAGTTTGTCTTCCAGCGGGATGAGTCATCGTCTTGTCCTCCAGTGATTCCTCGAGCCTGGAGCATGGAAGATACGCATTCATTCATGTATATTTGGAGAATGTAATTGGAAATGTTAGTCATTCATTCACTATCACATCTTCACCATTGTGAACGTGCATGGTTTTTACTTGGTTTCGACGCTCTGATAAGCTGGGGTGACATCTACAAGTACCAGTACATGTACATTTAACAACTCATTTTGAGAGCATGTTTAATAGTGATTGATTCATGAATGTTTTTTTTTGCATGGTCCTACAGATTTTACTTTATTTGGGTCTTGAAATGTTGATTTTTGCTCTGATAAGCTGGGATGATGCAAACATTTTCTTTGGAAGCATAAAAGGGTGACGACATTTGCTCCAGATGGCAATGATTGGTTAACTTGCTTTGTTTTATCTAAGATGTGGTGTTAGGATTAGAGATACAATTGTGTTTTAGGTTTAGGGTTAGGGTTAGGTATCTACATTGTAGTGTTAAATCCAGGGTTAAGTTAGCCTTTCGATTAGTGTCAGGGATAGTCCGCACGCAGAGCGAACCGTAGTACATGTAAATGTCAAAGACCCCATTGATAAGCTATGATGATGCAAACATTGCATTTGAAAGTACTTCCAGGGACACGCATTATCATTTTGGAATAGGTTCTGCATGACTGTACTTGGTCTTGTCAAAAAAAAAAAACAACCATAACTCTTTTGCGAAAAGTGGGTTTGCATTACAGAGAGCCCATTCGATGTTGGCCTTGTCTTTGCACTCCAAAAAGAACTGTATAAATCAAATGCTATAAAAAATTCTGAATGATGTAATTTATAGCCATAAAACAAACAAAGTACCTTGTGGTAAGGAAGAGATGGAGGGGAAAGCGGCAACGCCTGTGTTTCCCTATTGGTTGCCAACGTAAACAAGGACTTTTGTTGTTATTTTCTTTTTGTTGTAAGTGTAAGCCCTAGTTATCACGTTTGTACAATACCTGGGGAATAGACCTAATGCCTTTTACTTTTAGCAGGGCATGCAAATCTGACCCTCGAATCCCCAACTTTTTTATTCAAGGGGCCCTTTAAACAGGGACCCTAAATAATAAAACTGTAAAATGTATGCCACTGCACCCCTAATGAAAATATTGTGGATCACTGCTGTCATAAAATGAATTATCATTTATAGTAATAAGTGTATAACAATGATCATGATACATTTTAATGATTTCCCCTGCAAACCATCATCTGTTGTATTTTTTAGCTGAAGTTTAATAGAAAAAAATATACTCAGATCAGGCTTTACGCTTTTAAAGCTAAATACTTACAGTGGTGGATCCAGGCAGGGGCGCAGGTGACACGCCCCCCCCCCCTATAATTTGAAAACAACTCATTGAATGCACATGTGACATGGATAAAACCAAGAACAATTCGCGGTGGTGCCCCCCCCTCCCCCCATTGCACCTGCCCCCCCCCCCATCTTGAAATCCTGGATCCACCACAGTACTTGTATGTAGGCCTTATGTATACAGTAGATCTACATATATAAAGAACTATGTAAATGTAACTTGTCTAAAAAAACAAAATAGCCTCCTGTACAAAATGGCAGGGCCTAATTCAACTTCAAGTGCATTTCTTTTAAATGCTTAAAGATAACCTCTTTTGCCGAAATGTAATTTGTACTGGTACATACTTCTACGATCTTTGCTACATGTATATGTGCTTGTTCATATGATACATGTACAGTAGGCCCTACATGTAATCCTATATTTATAGCCATATTAGAGAGTACATGTACCCAGCAGACCAAATCACCATGTTGATGTACACAAAACATCTAGGCCGAGGAGATAGACGACTATAGGCCTGAATACTCAGGCAGGAGTCTATATGGGAAATGGAAGCAAAATCAGCTCGTCTTCAACAGGTTAAAGAAGGAAAATGATAAAGAATAGAGTTCAACTCTGGCATGTTTAATAACTACATGTAGTACAGTTTTTATTGTCCTCTTTGAGCGTAATGAGCAATTAAAGGTACATTTTTATTATCAGTGGTCTGCCACACTTTTGATATGAACTTTGGTGCATTTCCCAAATGGAAATTGAAAAACGGCAGGGAATTTCCTGTTCTGATTCCCGTGTTTGATGTCATCACTCATTGTGTAATGTATATTATACAGCAAACATGCTACCATTTACCAAGGCCCTCATGATACAAACTCAGTTTTATACACATCCTAAATTTTTGAGGCCCCAAGTACCTTTTCTAGGATCCCTACAAGTATATTGAATGTTTGCTTTAATACAAGTACATGTATGAATTAAAGCCAATATTTTTCGTGATTGTGGACAAGGTGGGGGAAATTGGCGAGAGCTTAATTTTTTGATGTTTTCATTACTATTATAAAATAACTATAAATAGCTATACAGTGAAGTGGATTACGCAGAGTGACTCGCAAAATTTGCGAAAATAGCCTCAACACGAAAAATAACCACTTCATATACCGTAAATTTGAACTTGACCCAGACCTGCATTTCTGAGATGTTTGCACACAAATCCCGAAAAGTTTGATGTGGACCTGATTGAAATAAAGAAAAAAGTCAATTACAGAGGCAGTTTTTTTTTTTGTTAATCATATTTTTTTTTGGGGGGGGGGGGAGGGGCAGAGGGGAAGGAGAAACTTGCATCTACTAGGTACTTGAGCCATTCTACCAGACCGCAAATTTGAGATCTATCAGCGCTCCATCATCTTTGAATTTTACTAAAATGCTTGATTAGCCACCACTAGATGAAAAAAAAAATGGTGTGAATCACATGGGGGGTAGGGCGAGGAGAGAAGATTTTTTGAGGAGCCCTTCTATTTATGGAATAATGCTTGTTGACTGAAAGCAGGCTAGAGGATGTTTAGATGGATGCTTCATTAGGGATTGATTGAGGAACAGCTGGGTCTCTCATCCCAGGATCTCTACCAGAGCATGATAAAGACACTAAAGGCATGTTCAGATATTTCTACCAGAGCATGATAAAGACACTAAAGGCATGTTCAGACATCTCTTTCAGAACATGATGAAAATAATATGGTGGCACTGATGCAGAAGTTGCATCCCAAGTTGCAAAAATTGCGTCCCTGGATGCAAACCTGGCATAAGGCTTTTCGTACATGTGCATGTTCAATGTAGTTTGCGACCTGGGATTTTTCATGCAATGTCTTCGACCTGGGCTTAAAAGTTTGTGACCTGGGAATTTAAATTTTAGACCGGGGATGCAAAGCTCCAAATGTATCATTTTGGGGGAGTTCACCTCGTTCCTTCACAGTTTCAGAGTTATCTAGGCATGCCTTGGTGCTGATGTTCATTCAGGCACCATCGCATGTTTAATCTCTAAAGGCCTGTATGTTCTAGATGTTTTTTATGATTTATAAAGTTCTAAGAATCACTGCCCATATCATAGTTTTATTATTCAGTGTTAATTTCCTATACATGTACATCTAAATGTAACATACTGTTTCGGTAATTTACATTGTATGTAAGACGTACATAATTTTGGGGAGTATGAACACAGGAATCAGTGATTTGACTTGAGTTCCATGTACTTTGTATTTACCTGTGCAACAAACCTTGGTTCTACACCTAAATAAGGAGACTCCATGGGCCATGTCAGAATACTTGGTCATTCGCTTGACATGTTTATCATTGATAATCATTGTACACTGCAGTGTATGGTCGACCATTGATAAACTTGGCCTTGAAAAGAATGCTTGAATGGAGAGGGAAGTTTGGTACATTTCTTGGGACCCAATTTGGCTGAAAAAGTGTGTTTCTGGGATGTTGTTGACTTTTGATTTTTGAAGCTTGTAAAGCAAGGAAATGCACCATTTTTTTTTCAATATTCAAAATTATATCGGGACAACTACTCCCTGGACAATTACCCCCAGAAATAGAGTTAGGGTGAGGTGTAGAGTTTATTGGGGTAGAGTTTTGATGGGGGTAGTTGTCCAGGGGGTAATTGTCCATGGGGTAGTTGTTCTTTTACCTTCAAAATGTCTCTATATCTTTAAAGGTAGTGTCATCCTTTTTCACAAATTGCGAAAACTAATGCAACTTGGCATAACTTTAGAATATGAACAACCTATACTGTCTATTCAATCTTACTGTCATACATGTAGGTTGCCTAGATCAGTAATATGAAATGAAAATCTGACTACCAATCTAGACCTGCTCTCCATTACAGCGCGTGCAGCACGGACCACACACAGCAATATACACACGGCGGTCAACGGTTCGCACTATACGGTATATTTTTCGAGGTTCAAAAAAATAGGAATGAATTTCGATAATCGCAATATAATGACAGACATACACATTTGAGCTTAATCATGTTGTGGGAAGATATAGTCATTGGTATACTACTATATCCTCTCAAAAACTAGAAATGTAATATTTTTGCCTGCAGAAGGATGACACTACCTTTAAAAACAGGACACTGTTATTTTTATTTAAGGTCATCTTACGGTATATTTGCTGTTACTACACTAGGTGTTAATATTTATTATTTACTTCAATAGAAATATACATTTGCCTACCATTTGCCTACCATTGCTATTCGACCTCGAATCGCCCCAAACCGAAAATTACACCGAAATTTTTGCCCTAGTGTTTGCCCATTTACCCCCCACCCCCCATTAAATAGCGCCCTCCATCGACGAGGATGCGGCCGCATGCGATCTAATACTCCTCCTCTAATCTCTTCGCCTTCGTCGAGATAAAGTCGTACAATTTTTGCCTGCGCAAAAAATAGCGTGTTTTTCTCCCTTTTGGGACTACTTTGCGGTGTTTTGCGAGGTTGTATTTCTCAGGATATCATATTGAGTATTCTGAGCTCTCCTTTTGGGTCTAGTTTTTTGGTTTTGCCGAGATTTTGATAGTTTTATCTCTCGGTGATCGTTACTTTTTTCACGCTCTCTCTTCCCGTTGACTTTCGTACGTTTATTACTGTGTGTATGTAATACGTGTCGTAGTTTACGTTGAGTGTTGTGTGTGTGTTGCGGTGCACAGAGTTTTTGTGCTCCGCTTCTTTGATAGACCCGCCTATTTGCCCCCTTTGTGTATTAACACTTTTCTTTCTCTTTTTTTTTTACAGATACGTCATGTCTAATTTTCTTCTTGCGCCGGCTTCTTTTTAAGAAGAAGCGGGGAAGAAAATCACGAGCAGACGTGCGTTTTCTCTGAGAAGTCCCCTCCGCGGGGTGAGAGGCTTGTCGTTTGAAGAAGCTTTAGACGCCGTTCTTCCTTCTTCTTCACCACCTCGGACTCGGGCGGTGAGTATTATTGGGTCGAACACTGGCGGACAAAACCTCGCTGCTCAGGCTTCGTCGGTCCCTCAAAGTACGGGACCGTTGATGACTGACAGGTTTGCAGCGTCCAGGATCATGACGGCTACGGCCCTCGCGCCGAGTACGATAATCCTTTGCCCCTGTCGACTAACGGGAGATCTAAAACGGTTACTACATCGTTCACAACCGGTGCCGGTTCACTGGCTAATTCAGTTCAGGCTGAAGGTGCTGGGTTCATTTCTCTCACGGTGCCGAATCCCATTGTGCCTCGGGCTTTGCCTGGCATAACCGGATCGAGCCGGTTCCTATATCGAGTTTGACGGACCGGATATCGGCGCCGTACCCTTAACTGAGGTAAATCGGATCCGCGAGTCGGTTTCCGTACCGGTTTTGGGGGTAGTACCGTTCAAGACGGACCTCTATCCTCGGATAGTAGCCGCTTGTCGGTTACTCACTAGCCCGGTTGGCATGTCCAGAGCTGGCGCTCTGTTACACGTCGTCGGCGGTATCCGGCAGAGCGGGATTCCCCGTCTCTATCCGGTCGCCACCTTTGGTGGCGGGGATCCGCTCCTCCGTTTTCTATCTGCGAGTGTGCCCCTTTTGGTTTGGACACTACGTCTGTGAGATGTGAACGTTGTTCGGATCCCGCTCCGGTTTCTGTTCGAAGCCAGGGTACCGCTTACGGCGGGCCGCTTCTTTTGTGGGAGCCAAGCCGGATCCCATCTCGTCTTACAAAGTCGGTTTCTTCTCGGATCGGTATCGCATCTGGTGCGGCCCTTCCGTAGCGAAGCGCCGTAGACTTGCCAGTTTCGATTCCATCCGGTTCCCGCTGCGGAACAGTGCCCCTTTCATCGGGCACTTCGGTTTCGGAGGGACTTCGTCTTTGCCAAACCCCGGATCCGGTTTGCGTTGGAACCCTGTACCCCCGAGCGGTCACCCTTTGTTGGTCGACATCAACTCCCGCGATAACGATCGCCGGTAGTTTGGTGTACCTCCGGAGGTTTCGAAGAGTGCGCGTTGAACGTTACGAGCAGCGGTACGTCACCCACTCCGGCTCACCTCTTTGGGTGGTTCCCACCCTCCTTGTGCAGGAACATGGATCCTTCCTCGTCGGGGAGAATCTCTCTCTT
>CALNVZ010000674.1:11861520-11928999 GCA_940671915.1 Paracentrotus lividus
CAGTAGCAGATTAAAGAAAAAAAACCAAACTTTTAAAAAAGGGCATTTTTTTTTCAAAATGGGGAATTTCTACCAGAGGCATATAAAGACACTAAACATGTTCAACATTCTCAGGACTGATGAAATAATATGGTGCACTGATGTGAAGTTGCATACCCAAGGTGCAAAAATGGCTCCGCTGGATGCAAACCTGGCATAAGCTTTTCGTACATCGTGATTGTTCAATGTAGTTGCGACTGGGCATTTTCTGCAATGTCTTCGACCTGGGCTTAAAAGTTGACCTGGATTTAAAATTTTATACCGGGGATGCAAAGCTCCAATGTAGTCCATTTTGGGGAGTTCACCTCGTTCCTTCACAGTTTCAGAGTTTCTAGGGCATGCCTTGCTGAACTGTCATTCAGGCACCACGCTGTGTTATCCTAAAGCCTGTGATGTTCTTAGATGTTTTTATGATTATAAAATTCTAAAGATCATGCCTATCATAGTTTTAATTATTCAGTGTAATTTCCTATTACATGCTACACTAAATGTAACATACTGTTTCCCTGTATTTAATTGTATGTTAAAGAGTACATATTTTGTGGGATGTGTAAATATGAACACAGGAATTTCAGTGATTGACTTGAGTCCAATGACTTGTACTTTTAACCGTTGCAACAAACTCTTGATTCTACCCTAATATAGGAGACTCCAGGGCCATAGTTTTCAGACATACGCTTTGGTCATCCTTGAAAGCTACGGTCATGACATGTTATCATTCGATAATCATGTACACTGCAGTTTTTGTATTCGACGGTACATCATTGATTAAATTGGCCTTGAAAGAATGCCTTTAATGCCGAGAACGGGAAGTTTGGTACATTGTCTTGGGTAACCCACTTGTGGCTGAAGAAAGTACATATGGTGGGGTTAATTGTGTAAATGCCTTGGGTACAGTTCCTGGTGATGTTGTCTGACTTTTGATATATTTTGAAGCTCTGTCGAAAGCACAGGGAAATGCACCATTTTTTTTTTCGAATATTCCAACAATTTATCATCGGGCAACTTACTCCGCTGGACAGATTATACCCAGAAACTAGATTTAAGGGTGACGTTGTAGGATTATTCGGTGGAGTGCTTTGATAGGGTAGAAAGTTGTCCAGGGGTTTTATAATTGTCCAGGGTTAGTCTTTTTCTTTTACCTTCCAAAAATTTAGCGTTTTATCTTCGTCTCTAATAATATTAGTAATAGTATTCTCATCCTTTTCGACAAATTTGCGAAAACTAATGCAACTTTGCGCAGTGAACCTTAATAGAATAATGTATAACAACCATACTGCTCTATCAATCTACTGTCATACATGTAGGTGCCTAGATCTACAGTAAACATGAAATGAAATCTGACTACCAATCAGACCTGCTCTCCATAAGCTCAGTGTGGCAGCACGCGAACCGACACACAGGCAACCGTTACTACAGCACGGCATCGGTCAACGGTCTTCTCCACTATACTGTGTCTTAATATCTCGCTTATTTTTCGAGATCGTCAAAAATAAAAAAAAAAATAGGAAACACGATGACTGGTATGGGTTAAGTAAATTATTATCCAACTATTTCACCTCGCGTGATCAACGTCAGGTCGCGGCGCAGTAAGATCACTATAAAATCATTGCTAAAAGTAGCTATATCCGCCAATATACCTTGATCTTGCAACCCCCTGCCCACTCAGACATATTACAACATTGAGCTTAATCCTTTCAGATGGTGTTATTTGTCGGAATTGGGAAATATATTTATTCTCCATGTGATGGTATACTACTATATCCTCTTCAAAAACTAAATATATTTTCCTGAGAAGATAACCCCCCCACCCAAAAACGCGTACAAACACTACCTGTAAAAGATATTAAAAACTAGGACACTTGTTATTCTTTATTTAAGGTCATCTTACGGTATATTTGCTGTTACTACACACGGTGTTTAATTTATTATTTACTTCAATAGAAATTATACATTTGCCTACCATTTGCCTACCATTGCTATTCGACCTCGAATCGCCCCAAACCAAAAAGATCGTACACCGAAATTTTTGCCCTAGTGTTTGCCCATTTACCCCCCACCCCCATTAAATAGCCCTCCATCGACGAGCGATGCGCGCCGCGACATGCGATCTAATACTCCTCCTCTAATCTCTTCCCTTCGTCGAGATAATCGTACATTTTTGCCTGCGCAACAAAAAATAGCGTTTTTCTTTTCCCTTTTGGACTACTTTGGGTGTTTGCGAGGTTTATTCAGGATATATCATATTGAGTATTCTGAGCTCTCCTTTTGGGTCTAGTTTTTTGGTTTTGCCGAGATTTTATAGTTTTATCTCTTCGGTGATCGTTACTTTTTCACGCTCTTCTCTTCCCGTTGACTTCGTACTTTATTACTGTGGTATGTAATACGTGTCGTAGTTACGTTTGAGTGTTGTGTGTGTGTTGCGGTGCACAGAGTTTTTGGCTCCGCTTCTTGATAGACCCGCCTATTTGCCCCCTTTGTGTATTAACACTTCTTTCTCTTTTTTTTTTTACAGATACGTCATTGTCTAATTTCTTTCTTGCGCCGCTTCTTAAGAAGAAGCGGGGAAGAAATCACGAGCAGACGTGCGTTTTCTTCTGAGAAGTCCCCTCCCGGGGGTGAAGGCTTGTCGTTTGAAGAAGCTTTAGACGCCGTTCTTCCTTCTTCTTCACCACCTCGGACTCGGGAGGTGATATTATTGGTCGAACACTGGCGGACAAAACCTCGCTGCTCAGGCTTCGTCTCCCTCAAAGTACGGGACCGTTGATGACTGACAGGTTTGCAGCGTCCAGGATCATGACGGTACGGCCCTCGCGCCGAGTACGATACCTTTGCCCCGTTCCGACTAACGGAGATCTAAAACGGTACTACATCGTTTCACAACGGTGGCGGTTCACTGGCTTATTCAGTTCAGGCTGAAGTGCTGGGTTCATTTCTTCCACGGTGCCGAATCCCATTGTGCCTCGGGCTTTGCCTGGCATAACCGGATCGAGCTCCGGTTCCTATATCGAGTTTGACCGGACCGGATATCGGCGCCGTACCCTTAACTGAGGTAAATCGGATCCGCGAGTCGGTTTCCGTACCGGTTTGGGGGAGTACGTTCAAGACGGACCTCTATCCTCGGAGTAGTAGTACCGTTGTCGGTTACTCACTAGCGCCGGTTGGCATGTCCAGAGCTGGCCTTCTGTACACGTCGGCCGTATCCGGCAGAGCGGGATTCCCCGTCTCTATCCGGTCGCCACCTTTGGTGGCGGGGATCCGCCTCTCCGTTTTTCATCTCGGAGTGTGCCCCCTTCTGGTTTGGACACTACGTCTGTGAGATGTGAACGTGTTCCGGATCCCGCTCCGGTTCTGTTCGAAGCCAGGGTCGCTTACGGGCGCGCTTCTTTTGTTGGAGCCAAGCCGGATCCCATCTCGTCTTACACAAGTCGGTTTCTTCTCGGATCGGTATCGCATCTGGTGCGGCCCTTCCGTAGCGAAGCGCCGTAGACTTGCAGTTTCGCGATTCCGATCCTTCCCGTGCGGAAACAGTGCCCCTTTCATCGGGCACTTCGGTTTCGGAGGGACTTCGTCTTTGCCAAACCCGGATCCGGTTTGCGTTGGGAACCCTGTACCCCGAGTCCGGTCCACTCCTTTGTTGGTCGAATCAACTCCCCGATAACGATCCGGTAGTTTGGTGTACCCTCCGGAGGTTCGAGAGTGGGGTTGAACGTTACGACGCACGGTACGTCACCCACTCCGGCTCACCTCTTTGGGTGGTTCCCACCCTCCTTGAGGAACTGGATCCTTCCTCGTCGGAAGATGAATCGTTTCGGTGGCTGATTCTCGCGGTCTCTTTGTTGTGAATCGGATCCGACTCCCTTGTACCGCAACTCGGATAGAGTTGACACGCCGGATCCCTCCCAGGTAATGCTCCGGTGGTATTTCATCCGATGGAGATAACCTGAAGTTGTTGTAAATCTTCCTTTGGCGCAAACGAGTTACGGTGTTGTTTCAGAAATCGTCTCCAGAGGTCGGAAGTGAACCTGAACTTCGGAGAGGGGCGTAAAGTTTCCTTTCGGCAAAGTCCGGAATCTGATTACGATCTTTCAGCTTTCGAGCTTCA
Source organism: Paracentrotus lividus (assembly GCA_940671915.1). Classification (NCBI taxonomy): domain Eukaryota; kingdom Metazoa; phylum Echinodermata; class Echinoidea; order Camarodonta; family Echinidae; genus Paracentrotus; species Paracentrotus lividus. The sequence goes on from CALNVZ010000674.1 coordinate 11,865,665, forward strand.
GCGACATTCATTAAAGAGGAATCGATCCCGTATGCTTCAACTAACGAAGAAAGCCGTATCAGATTTCGAATTAGTGTCGGGTTCCTTTGTAGGAGGGGGATGTGTCTTTTATCACCAAAGCCCATCTCCTTGGAGGTTTGATGAGGCGGATAGTTTTTGACGAAGTCCAGGAAGGCTTCCTTCAATGAAAACGAGACACAGATGCATTTTTGAGTTTTCGTCTTCTATTACGGGCGTCTTTTTGTCGTCGCTGTCCTGAATGACTGCTTCTCGAACTCTTGGCTGGTTCCCAGGAATTGACATTTCTCGCCAGACCAGGCTGAGATTCTTTTGGCCCTTAGAGAGGTTTTCTCTCTTTGTTCTCTCAGATTGCGGCTACATCCAACTTGTTGGATAATGCCCGTAGAGTTCATTGTGCTTGAGCTCTTCATATCAAGCAAAACATCTCATCCCGGAGATGGTCAAAGAGCATTGACGTGACTTACCTCCTCCCTTTGCGGAGAGCAACTTAGGCAGACATCTTACATAAAGAAGTTTATTCGTAGAATGCCCAGAAATTGTCTACATCTCATTTAGAGATTCGTCAGGCCCCTTCCGTCTTCGAGGTCTTAGCAAATTACTGGCTCTTCAAGCCTCCTCTTCCAGGAGGGGCAAGAAGAAGAAGGACAAGAAACTTCGTTCCTGCCAGGTCGTCCCCGGCAGCTTTCCTCCTCAGGATCGTAGAGTTGCCGACTCTTCTCATGATTTGTCATGATCGAAGAGGTGTCTTTCAAGACCAGACCCTCTCTGCGGGACGTGGAGGTTGGTTAGGGTTTCTTCCCGAGGTTCGCCGGAAGAATCAGCCCTTTCGTCAGGGCGGGAAGCGATTCCAGATGAACTTCCCGAGTTGCGCTTGGGGATCCGTGACGTGGTCGACTCGGAAGTTCTTCCAGCTTGGAAGTCGATGCATGACGACGGTCTTCGTCCTCTCCGTGATCAAGAACGGTCTCGGATAGATCTAGAAGAGCCTCTTCCAAGGGTGTTATCCGAATCAGATCACCGCCGCAGGTCATCCTTTTTCAGGAGCTATGTTTCGGAAGTTACCCTGCTCTCCTGAAAAATGACGCTGTCAAGCGGTGAGGATTCACGACCTTCTGTGTCTCTCCCCCGTTTTATGTGATCCCCAAGCTGTCAGGATCGCTCAGTATGAAAGAGTCATCAAACAGCACATCGCAAAGTCGCCCATTCAGGCCATGGATTCATCTAAGCTTCTATTCCGTTCCGGCTCTGATCAGGGACGACTTTGCTGGTTCCTCGACCGTGAGTCGATGCCTATTTCCACAGTCCCAATAGACCCCGCTCTCGAGGGATCTTTTGGGGTTCTGCTGAGGAAAAGGAGACTTTTCGCTTTCAAAGCCCTTCCTTCGGGCTGCTCCCGCCTCCCAGGGTTTTCACGAGTGTGGTCTCAGCTGTTGATCGTTCCTCAGGGGCAAAGGTCTTCGGATCGTTTGCCTACTTAAGACGATTGCTCCTCGGTCGCCAGTTCGGAGGGCCTGCTGTCACACCATCTTTCGTTTTAGTGAAACGACCAGAGTTGTGATTCGATGATCAACTGGGCCCAATCGGAATTCAGTTCCCTCCCGGACTCCGATCTACTTGGGGCCCAGGTTGGATATTCAGAATCAGTTGGCTCGGTCCGAGTCTCGAGAGCGTAGAGACCTGTCAGTCTTGCCAGGTCCCTTCCTGAGCATCGAGGGTTCGACAGGTTTGGTTGAGATGCTGGGGCTTTAGCCAGTCTGGTGGACATCTGTGCCAATGGTCGCTCTTTATGAGACCCTTTCCAACTGCCATCTCCTGAAGTTTTTTCAGGCCGAATCTCAGCTCCTTCTGGTCTGGATTCCTGTGACGTGGAGATCAAGAAGCTTCTCTCCCCTGGACGACCGTTCCTTCCTTCTTCCAGGGAAAAGGATCAAGGACCCCTTCCCCTCAATTACAGTGGCCACGGACGCTCTCTTCAAGGTTGGGGGGCCATTTCAATGCCGCGGATGTTCCGGATCTTGGGCCTTTCCGAGCCGGCTGCCTCACATTCAATGTTCTGAGAACTTTTGTTCAGTTCTGTTTCCTCCAACGTTTCACGAGCCTGTTGGTGGGTCCGTTCGGTGTTGATTCTCACGACAACACTCTGTGAAGCCTACATCAACAAACAAGGAGGACTCACTCCTGAGTGAAAGTGGTAGCTTCCTCTTTGGGAATGTGCAGTCGGGAGAGATCAGCCCGGGGCCTCCCACATTCCGGGGCGAGACATCTGATAGCAGATGTTTCTATCCCGAGCGCTCTCTCACGGAATGATGTTGTCCCCTCAGTCTTCGAGTTGTAGTTCAGAGGTTCGGAGCCTGAAATAGATCTTTTTGCACCTCCCTGAACAACAGACTCCTCGTTTTGCTCTCGATCAGGAACCTGCGGCCTTCGTTCTGGACGCGTCTCTCTTCATTGGAAGGGGTGAAGCTTACGGCCTTTCCACCTTTCAAGTGACCTCTTGGTCCTTCAAAGATCAGAGGAGGATCAGGCAACAGATGGTCTCTGATTGCTCCCCAACTGGCCGGGTCGAGGCCTGGTCTTTCAGACCTGTTGCCTCCTGTAGTAGGGCCGCTGCTCCTCCGCGTACCGCGACTTAGTCTCTAACCTTTTCGGGTTCTTCATGCGAATCCATCGCACCTTCATCTCACTGCTGCCTCTATCAGCCAGCGGGCTAGGATGGAACGCTTTCAGAGCGAGCAGTCTAGCTGGCTAGTTGAAAGTAGACGGAATCCTAGGTGTATACAATTCGCGCTCTTAGGGTTCTTTAGCCTGTGCGAGCCTCTTGCGGTTTCCCCCAAGAGGCTCCTTTGCCTTTATTCGATTCCTTATTCTCTGTTCGATAAGGAGTAGGTCTCTTTCGACGATTCGTGGATATCGTTCGGCTTATTGCGCATCATCTGGCTTTTGCAATGGGGATCGTCTCACTCCCCCAGGCTGCTCGGCGTTGCTTAGGGCCTTTTTCTTAAAACGCCCTATTTCTAAGCCCTTGATTTCCAGCCTGAATCTTCCTAAAGTCTTGGAGGCTTTGTCAAAGCCACCGTTCGAGCCTTTGAACTCGATTTCCCTATTGAATCTATCCATTTAAGACTAGTTTTCTCCTAGGCCATGCCTCCGGGCAAAGGAGAAGTTCCTTCATGCTCTCTCAATATCACCAGGTCAATTCGTGGGAGAGACATGGGTTCGTATGATTCCTATCACTTCGTTTTGCAAAGAACCAACAGCTGCGTGGGCTCTATCGAGATCTTCATTCGGCCTCTGACGGGGTTCTCATCTATCAGAGAAGACAAATTATGGTGCCCGTTAGGGCCTCTCAAATGGTACATCAAGAGAACGGAGAATCTTCGTAAATCTTCACAGTATTTGTTTTCTTCCGGAACCCCATAAAGGGTTCTAGAGATGTATCCGGTGGATTGTCTCCGCTATCAAGGCTGCGGGAGTGAAGCCCTTGAAGAGGATCTACTCCCAAGCCCATCAGACCAGGAGCATCAGCTCCTCTTGGCCCTATTTACAGGGGTCGGTGTGGAAGATATCGCAAAGTCGCCTTTTGCGTTCTGCGAATTCTTCACCTCCTTTACCTGAGAGACGTTGCGCTAGTGAGGGTGTTTTCTCCACTGCACCTCTCAAAAGCTGGCGGCGTCCTCCATGTTTCATAAACCGTTATGGTTGCCCTCCCGACTTTTGTCGGTGCTGTCGTAGCAAGGTAGGCAAATGTATATTTCTATTGAAGTAATCATAAAAAATTATCAACAATTTTATTAATTTACGATAATGAAATATACATTGCCTACATTCCCTTTCCCCCCCTTTTGTCTTCCCTCCCTCCTCCCCCTATCCTTGCAACATACAAGTTTTGTGGGCGAGAGAGTTAGAGTGAGTCAGTATATAGATCGTGCCGCCGCATCCTCGTCGATGGAGGCCTATTTAAGGGGTGGGGTAAATAGGCAAACACTAGGGCAAAAATTTTCGGTGTAATTTTCGGTTTGGGGCGATTCGAGGTCGAATAGCAATGGTAGGCAAATGGTAGGCAAATGTATATTTCCATATCGTAAATAATAAAATTAGTTGATAATTTTTATGATTACCTGTATGAGGCGTTTTGGAGGCAAGATATAAGCGCGATTTTGTCTGCCTAATTGATTTGGATAAAAAAAATTACGTCACAATGGCTCAGTTGTACGACAACGGGCCGTAATATGCATACACCCCTCCTCCGCGATTCCCTATTGGGTTTGTGTACAAAATTGCCGGTCCGTAATATCCATATTCACTGGTCAGCTGGTCCGACGCGTAATTGTAAGAAGATGATGTGCATTATGGTACAAAGAGTAAGATAATGGATACGCACAGAAGCATTATTGCGTCACAGTGGTTTAGCATCAAGAAAAACAAATTATGCGCCTGAATAACTACGTCACAATGGTTTAACACAGAATGCTGAAAAACAAAGAAAAGAAAAACATCCCACGACAATTACCCAGTTTAAATCAAGCAAACTTGTTTTATTCTCTTTAAAATGTGGCTAATTGAGTTAAACAGGTAATAATAATAATATTGACTGGCTTTACCTTCGGGAGATACCTCCTATATTTCCCTCACAAGACCCATATTGCCCTCGTCTTCGACTCAAGGCAATATGGGACTTGTTTGGGAAATATCTGCGGTATCTCCCTCACGGCCAGTCAATATTATATAAATATTCAGTAATTAATATAAATAAAAAATCTAAACATCAACAGAATAAACAGGACTCAATAATTTTTATTCCAAGGTCATATTGATAATACTTTATATATTGTCTACTCATATATCTGGGAGTTCCTCTTTTCCGCCCAATAGTGTAAACAATACCCATATCTCATGCACTTTGAATGGCAGCTATACATGTACCTGTGGGTATGTACATGTACATGTACATGTACTTGTGCATGCATATCCTTTTCAAATTTCCTTGATCCACTTCAAAGGCAATATCCCGTACTCTATTGATTAGAGCATGGAGATAAAACCAGCAAGGTGAGGTATTGTGCATGAAATTGAATATAAAAGACGGGAAACATGATCCTGTTTTCTAATGTGTTCAATCTATACATGTTGTACAAGATGAAGAAAAAACTGTATAATGTACACCTATTGTTGACTTGTTTGTAGTAATCCACATGATTTATGCAGTTATGGGAAGTTATACCCCAAAATATGATAATGATTACTTGAATACAATCAGATGTCTGCATATTTCTTGGGATGTCAACATACTTTATCAATTGAGATTTGGCGTGGTCTGTATTACATAGTCGGGTCCCCATCTCTCCACGTTTTATACTTATTATGAAATAAAGACACTAAAATGAGATTTCAAGTACTACATGTATAATTCACTTTATTATAGTTATTGGATTCAATCTTTCATATTATCTAAATGTGAATCCAATTTTTTTTCCCTTCTCCCGAAACTGTACACCAGCTTTAAGAACATTGGTATCATTCAATCAGCAAAATTCATCAAAAATGTTTTCAACAAAATATTGTTCAATAATATCTCAGTGCCCTAATTATCCTCTAATCTATATGTATCAATATTGGCTATTCAATATCATTTCATTTATTGCCACTGGTCATTCTTGTGTCATCTTGTCCATGTACTAGAGCTACAATTACTTACATACATACATACATAAATACAATAACTGTATACGCTAAATATTTTGGGGTGGTTTTATTTTCGCGAATTTTGTGAATTACTGAGTTCACATGAAATTTTTACTTCCTGATATTTCTGTACGAAGTGAATGCACAAAAGGTAAATTTGTGAAAACACTGTCGCAAATTCCCCGTCTTGAAGCAAAATCGTGAAAATATATGGACGCAGTGTGTATACAGTATGTCCCCGCAACTGCTTACAAATTCATACGCACTTCATAATCGACATAGATTGATCAAAATTTAGGAACATGTATTGTGAGATGAGGCTAATTTCTTTGATTAGTCTCCCAAGGAAGGTAATCGCACCTGTTACCTGCCATAAGGTCACTGCAGCCATGTATCATTAATGGGTGTAACGACCTTTCTGCTTACACCCAACAATTATGCCTCATGATTTGAGTGGAGGGTTCTTGATGAAGCCTTTAATCAGCCTCATTAGACAATGCTTTATTATCTCTAAGCTGGCAAACAGTGCACTACATATATGATGATTTTTCTTGATCAGAATATAAGGCTTTTTCTCTCAAATAATGTTGTAAATTTGGCCAAACTCAATATATTTTTTAGGGTTTTGGCTTGAAATCACACACTGAACAGGTGCAGATCTAGGTCCCCCCCCCCCCCCCCCCCTCTGTAAAAAATAAATAAAAAAAAAATAAAAAATTATGACCTCCTTGATGGTCGAAGGCTAAATTTTTTTTAATGTCCCCCTAAAAATATCAATTGATATCCCCTCAATAATTTGAAAACCACTAATGGACTGTAGGCCCCTCCATGTTCAAATCAGAACATTTTCGGTTGCGCCCCCCATTTTCCCAAATTTTCAGGCTGCACCCCCGGTATTTTCAAATCCTTGGTCAACCAGTGTGTATTTGTGTATGGAGTTTGCAAATTTAAGTCATCTGGAAGCGGCACTAACATCAGGGCATTGATCTTTCCACGCAATCTTCAAAGTAAATGTGAATATTGTGGGTTGAACCACAAATTGTACCATGTGCTATAGTAAATTACATCGAGGATGTGATCACAAAATGTACTGTGTAACATTAATAACCGCCTAAAACAATACCTGGAATACATCTAATTATGTGCGTTTCATCTTTAAAACCGAAACCAGTTCATATAATTGATCGCTTCCATTACAATCCATATTGCACAGCAGGCACCCAACCATACACTTCGCCTGTGTATCCTATAGAAAACAGGTGCTAAGTTAGCATGTCACCGGCTGCCATTTCTACGATGTATAGCTCCGAAGAAAAGTAGTCTACAGACAGAGACCCATTGTCGATTGCAGCGTTGAGGAATACTAGTATACTGGAGCTCTGGACAATTTTTTATTTCTTTTGTGCCTTCTGAAATAGCTTTGATACCTAAAAGTGAGATATGAAGCCCCTGTATTTTCATTTTAAGATGAATTTATTTCTTTCTTTCTATTTTCAAATATAGATAATGATTAAAAAGAGCCCCCTCCCCCTGTAAACAAAAGGTATTTGCAAGGCTTAAACAGTCTGATATCTGAATCATACTCTATCACAATGGCCCGCATGAGTTGCAGCACCCCCTTCCCCCACCCCCCCCCCCCCCCCAAAAAAAAAATAATAATAATAATAAAATAAAAATAAATAAATAAATAAATAAATAAAAATACAAAATAAAATAAAAAAAATAAAAAATAAAAAATATAAAAATAAAAATAAATAATGAATAAAATAAAACAAAGAGAAAACAATAGAAAAGCAAACACAAAACAAACAAATAATCACTTATCAGAAATGGGTAGCTGGAATTTCATCTTCTACTCTTACAATAACTTTGCGAATCCAAAAAGAACTTCCAAAAGCCCCAATGTTTGGTTTTTTTCACACTGTATAGAGTCTGTCATTGTAGACTAGGTGATAAAGAGCAGTTCCTATTATGATTTTATTCCTCCGCATCTCTAATGGATGCGAAGGGGTGATGTTGATTCGGATGACTCAGACCAGCTCTTCAGCTGCCAGGCCCCACGTGGAAGATGCGCCGTGGAAGGCATCACTGTCTCGCCATGGGCACCGTGTTCCAGATGCAGAGAGCATACATTAGGAGGAGCAGGTAGTCTACATTTGTAGATAGAAATTTAATGAAATATTAAGTGTTTGAGATATTCTCATTCTCGATACATACATGTGTTCTTGATACATGTAGAGACGTGCACTATCCATGGTTACATCAAGTTATCATCTACAGTCTGTGTCAAATAAAATGGTACAGTTGGAAAACATTTTTTTATAGTATGAAAATCAATCACATCCTGTTATTATTTGGTATTTTCATAAAGCAGGAAAATCAGACTTTCTTCTGCAATTTTTTTCATCACATTTGGTGCAGTATTTTTTGAGATATGACTAATTTTCTGTAATCAAGAAAAATCCATTTTTTGCATGCCGTCCCATGCCTTTGTGTAGGTTTTGCATAATGGCCATGAATTCAGTGCTCCAGAACAATAGGAGTGCGTAATTTTGATTTGTTCCTCGTCGCACAAAGTGTAGCATAACTTTTGTTTTACCATGGATATTACTCTTATATATCCATGGTTTTACGAAAGCAAATTATACAGAACAAAGAGCATCAGCAAGGAAAATCGTTTGACTTTAATTTGGTACCACATACACACATTATATGAAACGATTTCACACCTACATGTAATTTATTTTTCCCCCGACTGTACTATTTTTTTTGACACAGACTGTACAAGATGTAGCCTACAGTGTACATGTACATATTTGTACAGTATGGTTATTAATAATTGTTGGTAATAAAGAGGCAATATTTGAAGCATCTCCAACTGCCCATGGGCACCGTGTTCCAGATGCAGAGAGCATGTATTAGGAGAGGGAGGATGTCTGAATTGAAATTTGATGGAATTATTGAGTGTTTGAGATAGAAGAAAATTCTCTCGTTCTCGATACATGTAGAGGTGTACATGATCCATGGTAACATCAAGTTATCATCTAACATGTATGTACAAAAGTATGATTATTGTTAAATAACTTGAAGCATTTCCTTGCCACAGACCCTGTGTTCCAGGTACAGAGAGCATACATGTACATTAGGAGGAGGAGGTCATCTAGTTTAAAATTTGATGGAATATTAAAGGCCCTCGCAAGTCGGAGATCGTGGGGAATGCGCGTTTTTCCTGAGCTCCATTGACTAGTACACAATCGACAGTGAGGCTTACGCATAGGTCAGACTACTGGGGATTAAAATTCGGACAGCACGAACATGACGAAGTAGACCGAATCCAGTCAGTCAATAGGGTCAATAGCTTCGGATTTTCGAGTCCTCAGTTATAGACTCTCAACGGGTCTCTTCGTATTAATTCAAAGAGAGGACTTGTATCATGCTCCATTTCAAAAAACAAAACATAGGTTAGATTTACTTCGGACTTCTGGTTAGTTAGTCTAGCCATGAAGGATTATACCGGATTATACTCCAGACACCCTGTCGCCGGAGATTACGCAACACGCCTCAGGCTCTGATTGGAATGTTATCATTTCACCCGAGATAAGGTGAATTCCCCATGTTTTTATCAATTATACGTCCCTTTAAGTGTCATTTCAAGACGATTACACTGTACCCCCTGGACAATTACCCCCAGGACAACTACGCCCTAGAAATAGGGTTAGGATTAGTTGTAGAGTTAGGGGGTAGATTTTTGGCGGGGGTAGTTGTCCAGGTGGTAATTGTCATGGGGTAGTTGTCTTAGAACCATTAAGTGTTTGTGGAAAAAAAAATCTTTATTAAGTACTGTTGAAACAAAGAGGGAATATTGGAATATTTTAGGATAGATCTGTTTGCCAATGGGCGCTGTGTTCAGGATTCAGAGAGCATGTGAGGAGGAGAATGAAGAAATCGAAATCCCATTTTCTTACTCAATTTTTCTTATTTTTTATTTCTGGTCAGTTTCAGTCCGTGTTAAATTAAATTTAATTCGATAGAATATAAATGGTTTTGGGGTTTATTAAAATATCTCAATATGTTCAGTTGGTGATATTTGTGTGCAATCGAGTAATAAACTCATACATGTAGAATTACTGAATTATAAATTGTAATCATAAAGTGGCAATATTTTAATCTCGTGTTGCCTAGGGCACTGTTTCTAGGTAAATTGCCAATTGGTCTAAACCTGCAAAAGCTTCGACTAATGCTCGTTTGCTCTCATCCCACATGGTCTAATTCTATTTCGTCTCCATGTTCAACCAGTTCATTTAATAACCCCTTTGGTGCAATTGCTACTTTGCCTATTTACCATTTTGTCCAATTCCCATTTTGTCTTATCTGTTTAGTCTCCATAGAAACCATTTTAGGATGACATGAAGCTTTTAAAAACATACACATAGTCTGTCTGTAAAATGCATACTGGGTGTAATGCATTTGACAGCTCAACCATTAGCTGACCTCTTGAAAGCATGTGATGACATCTTATACCGTGTTTATACTGTGACTTGGCTCTCTTGTCGAATCCTCAGGAAGGGTTCAACACTGCAAAGAGTAAACCTGTGATCATGTTCATACAGAACAAATGTGAGTTGTAACCGATGTGTTGGCTCAGTGGATAGAGCCTCCGCCTCATAATCGGGAGGTCATGGGTTCGAGCCCCGGCCGCGTCATACCAAAAGACGTTAAAAAGTGGTAGTTGCTGCTCCCCTGTTTGGCGTTCAACAAGAGGGGGATAGAGCAACGTCCTTCTGGCGCTGCTCAGCGGCTGCTGGGCCCACAAGAAAAGGGGCAAAATAAATATCCTTTCTGGACAATAAAATTTGGAGCATTTGGAGCATTTAAATACGGCTCACAGATCATGACTGAAAATAAAGGGACGTCTTTTATGTGTGCGATCATGTACAACCAAATTCCACCACTGACAGGTCATCAAATCAAACACGACTTTTCGTTTACACACAGAAATTTTGGCGCATCGAACCCGCCCTCCGGATTGGAACCTACGATTCTGCCAGAGCAAAAAAAGGCAGGTCAAAGTCAGGTCGCGGATCACACTGATCCCGTTTACACAACATAAAATTGCCATATGAAACACTATTGCCATGTCGAACCCTGAGCCGAGTCACAGTGTAAACACAGTATTCGTCTTGACTCTTTACACACCACCGAGCTCCCACCATCATCCATGTGCATTGATTCGCATCATCTGTGTGCAAAGACTGCTACTGTGATGAATGACATTACAGATGCATCTAGGCCTTGCGTATTGTGTTACTTGTATATATATACAGAACATACATAGTACATTAGGAGGAGCAGGTCGACTTGATAAAAATTTGATGGAATAGGAAGGATTTGAGGTAGAACAAAGCTCCTCTCACCCTGTTGTCAAATAATGTGTATATCAAGTTTTTGACAAAATCATGTTGGTACATAAAAAGGCAATATTTGAATATTTTAGCATCTTTGTTTGGCCACAGGTGCTATTCTTAATGCGAAGGAAGGTCTGTATTCACAGTCTCCATAGCAACTTCTTCAGGATGACATGAGCTTAAAATACACTTTGTCTGGACACCATATATTGGGGGTTATGACTTATGCATTTGATAATTAGCTGACCTTACCTGATGACATCTTCATCTTCTCCCATCACCCATGTGCATTGATTCGCATCATCTGTGTGCAAAGACTGCTACTTTGATGAATGACATCAACGATGCATCTAGGCCTTGTGTATTGTGTTACATGTACATGAACAGAACATACATTAGGAGGAGCAGGACGTCTAGATTTAAATTTGATGGAATATTAGGCCATGTAAAATTAATTTCATGTTGATCGTCCAGATTTTTTTTTAAAAGAGGAGAAAGGGGTATTTGATATTTGATGTTCTTCCCACAATGGCTGCCGAGTATGCAAATAGTAACGTTATGTGATACGATAGAATGTCACCTACATCAAACAACATTGCTGTAGTGACCCTAAAATGAGTTTGATTTTGCTCTAAACTATCAATTTTGGCTTTCTTCAACAGGTTTTCACAGAATATGTTTTCTCTATTTGTACAACATTCCTCTACAACAAAAGAAAACAATCACTTGCTCTATTGGGCAAGTGAAAAATCTAATTGAATTTAATTAAAATCTAATCTAATTATTTTTTTTATCATGCCCTATTGGGCAAGTGAAATTTTGTTTTGCTTGCCCGAAAGAAAAAACAACAAAACAAACACTTTTACAAATTTTCTTTTATTTTCTTTGTTTTAATGATTAAAAAAAAAAAAAAAAAACACTTTTATGTCCAAAGTGTATGGTAGACATTTCTCCTGGAGACAGTGAAAACATGCTCGCTGAAACGTCAGAGTGAGGAGGACCTTTTTAGGATTACTCATAACCTCAAGAAAGAATACTTACAATGTAGTGCACGGTGAAAAATTCCAATGCTATTTGTACTTTGAAGACTTCAATCCCTCCCATTGTTATCCTTGTAATAGCCCCCTCTAGTGGCCATTGTCCATAAGCTGATAGGATTTGCACTCCTCATAGAAAAGGATTCATTTTTATGAGCAGACAGTGCAACCATTGGCATTTGATAAACATATGGATTTTACCCTAACACTTAAGCGTCAACCCCTACAAACACACCACGCGCCGCTAAAAAAAGCTGCAAAACGGTACAATTTTCCTCTTTTTCAACCATATCTTTTGATCCGATGGGCCTAGTTCATCAACAGAAAAAGTATTAGAAAATTTAACTCTCCTTCTTTTATGGTGATATAAAATCACGATATTTTGCTCTTTTATCGAACCGTCATGTTTTGTTTGAAATTCATCAATTTTGTCAAAGTTTCTGTGGTATTGAACTTTTTTTACTGAATGCTTCTGGCTTTATCTGAAATTTTCTTGCCGGGAGCGGGCTATTTTTCACCAACGGAAAAAGATTCAAGTTATTCAGTTCATTCCGGAAATGTTGATATATAAATTATTCTTATTGGATGAAAAAAACCACCGTCATTTTTAAAATCAAAAGATCAAACCAATTGTCTCTGTCTGATTTGGGGAACTTGGCTATAGCGAGCCAGGCCGGCTACGGGTCGTACCATTCTTGCTCATGGGAAACCAAGGGGTGTTTAGCGTGCATCACTGCAGTATCGATGAGATTGAATTAGTAAAAGAAGAAAAGAGGCGACATTTGTACTGATTTTTCGTAAATAATCACGCAGTCAGGTGGCGATGAGATTTTCCTTAACAAGAAAATGACAAGAAACAATGTCTGCTGAAAATAAATAAATGTTCTCAATAAATCGCCGTACGTGTCCCTCCCACTAAGCCCAAACGCCGTGTCACCCCCTTGCTCTAAATAGAACAGTCGCGAACCTATCGTGATCCTGGCTGGCAAATCAGATTCAACCGCACAGCTGACCGCACATTGTACACAATGTTGTACGCGTAGTCGTTTTTGTATGCGCACAGCTTACCCGGGCTGATTAAAAGCGTCAAATTAGGTGAAAGAAATCGGGTGTTTAAAATTCATATGAACATGAAGACCTTCTTAGATGAATTCAATTGTTGATTTCATATTTGATTTACATGAAGCTACATGTATCTAATCATTCATTGTTTTAAATCAATTTATTTAACATTTCTTTAAATTTTTTAATATTATTTTTCTCTCAATTTTTTTTCTTAGTCTTCTTCATGTACAAAGTTTGTAAATGTTAGTGACACACTCATAATTTCTAGAACATCTTGAATAGGGTCCAAACTCGATTGCACATTACATGTTTACATTTTGTAATGACTTTGAATGAAAATGATATTGGCATCCCTCCAAACATACTTTGAATCACTCCTTGTTGACACAGACATTCTGATAGCATCTGCAACAAAAGGCACTAGCTGTGTACTAAAGTCGATGAGTTAACTCCATTTTGGCACTCATTAGAGATTAGCATTAAGGACACATTCTAAGAACCCTCAAGAAAGGGTTGCTAGCCACTTCCACATTCCAGACATAACATGGATGTGACACATGACCATGAATTATTGATGGCTATTAACCTCTATTGACAATGGAGGGCATAGGGAGAGTCCCTTTTAGATATTATGAAAGAAATGTACATGTAATGTCTCACTTGCCATGAGACGGATTTGAGACAGCTTTGAGACGGATTTTGAGACGGTTTTGAGACTAGTCATGGAGCCATCTCTATTTGACATTTCATAAGTCTCTGAGACGTCTCATGAGTCACAGGAAAATCAAATTTGCTTAATATTGAAATCTATGATTTTTTTCTTGAACCATCTCTGAGATGTCTCCGTGACGTCTCTGCAACAGAAAAGATTATCGGAGATGTCTCTGATTGTTCTACGTCTCTGCGAAGTGGGACATCACCTTTCGAAAGAAAGTAGAAGTGTAAGAAAAAAGAGATAAAATAGGAGGTGTTGTCAGTTTATGAATTTTAGTCACACTACAAAGTAAAAAAAAAAAAGAAGAAAAAAAAAATAAAGAAGAAAGAAAATAAAAAGAAAAGGGCAATCATTATACAATAATTGATTTTATTTGTTTATTTTGTATTGTCTCCTTTCCATAAGATATTTCATTATTTCATTTCATATATATTAAAAAAAATATGTATAGATAAGGAGAGAAGATCTGAGCACCGGCAGTACGTGATACAAATGTGTGACACTGCCCTCATCCTAAAAAAAGGTCTTTCCATGTCTGGCTATGATGAATTTTGTACTTGATTTCGCTCTTGTCATCTCCCGAAAGTCGTAAATCCTCCAATTTCCCCCTTATGATCCCAGGCAGACAATCACCTCTCAACTCCTCTGTGGTATATTAAAATATCTATTGAGGTCAATAGTTATAGTCAATATGATATCTGTAGTCTGTCTAAATGGCAGTTAATAAGAGAGAAAGACAAAAAGAGAGATAGAAAGATATCTATAGACTGAAAGGTCAATTTTTTATTATTTCAGGGAGGTAGGCCTATGTTCAATTATTTTTCTATATTTGACACTGCTTCACAATAATTATTTTTATAGGGGTCAAGACTGATTTTAATTATGTTGACCCAAAAAGGTTAAAAAAGTAACAAAATTTTAAAAGCAAATGGAATAAGCTGGCAAACTACATTGTCCTACCCTACATGGACATGTACCTTGAAAGCCTCTTTGACATCATGGAGTAGATCACAATTTGCATCCGACCACAACAAATTATACTTGCTAATTGCCAGTGATCACAGAGGTGTGAAATTATCTGTCTCACACATCATGTAACTAGACATTTTAGAGTTTTTGTGTTAGCTGTCTGTATACACATTATAATTTTACCTCTCAAAGTCAAAAGCTCTTAATTCTGGTCTGGTTTAAGTTTAAAAGTGTAGTTTTCTTTTCTTTGTTTATAATAGATACATCTAGGTTGATGTTTGTATTTTCATTGTATGCAACATTTATATAATTAATTTTATTTTTGTCTTTTGGGGTTTGCCAGCTTTTTTTGTGCCATTGTTTTTGTTTTGTTTTTCATCTTTTTGGCACAATCAACAACGTGTCTCATTTTATACTGACAAATTTTGTTGTATCTCTACAGAATTTATTTAAGACTTTTATTTTAATGTTAGCCACAAAAAGTGTAGTTTTCTTTTCTTTGTTTATAGATACATCTAGGTTGATGTTTATATTTTCATTGTATGTGCAACATTTATATAAATATTTTTTTTTGTTGTCTTTTGGGGTTTGCCAGCTTTTTTTGTGCCATTGTTTTTTGTTTTGTTTTGTTTTTTACCAGAGCTTGCAGAGCTAAATTGCTCTCACTCCCGTGGACCACTGTCTTTGAGACCGGGGAACAATGTATCATGTTTGTCCCTTGAAAAGTCTATCACGGGGAGGATGTAAATAGTACATGGCGTGCTTCCTGTCGTAGCGCTCTAAACCTATTGATTCCACAATTACCAAGAGCTTTCCGTTCATATCAATATCCAATTATGTCGCTCAGGCGGGGCTTAGCTTGGACCAAGACCGGCCTTGTACGTGAATCCATCGAGAATAGAATACGTCTTCTCGTACTTATGAGTGGCATGTCATATGATTAACAAATGTAGCGAAAAAGATTGTTAGTGTCTGTCAAGAGACATTAGCTGGTGTTATTTTACACAACATTTATTGTTTTCTTGCTGTGAATTTGATATCTTCTTTCAGTTTAATTCAGGAAACTGTTTTGTTCACTACAGGCTATATTTGGATCTTATTAAATATTTATGATATTAAAAGGTCGCTACACTGCACAAACCAACAGGGTCTTCTACATTGTATCTCTTCAATAATTAGTTATGTAGCCCTACATGTACATGAAGTTTACATATAGGCCTACTGGTACAATGTACATATTTACATGAAAGTATATTCATGTATTTCTTGTTGATACATGCCTCATACACACATCTTGTTCTACTTTAACTCTTATACCTGGACATTTTAATTGTAATAAGCCTGTATTATGTGATGATAATAGATAAATTATCAATAATAATATATCATTCTTCTTTGATAATGATTTATTTGTGCAGTAACAGTCAGGTATGAGGCAGATACATCAGACGAATATATAGGCCTACACATACTAGGCTGACACCTTTCTTGCCTCATGTCGTCTGAAGATAGTGCTTGTTATTTTCCACGTGAATTAATTCAAATCCCATTTTGTTGCCTTGCCATCGCTACCAATGTCAAGGCTGTTCACATACAGCACACATGTTATACATGTTGTAAGCCTACATGTTGGCCCTATCGTTTTCTTTGGAGGATTGAAATTTTGGGGCAAGGTAAACACCTACATGGTTGTTTTCTGGTCTAAATGTGTTGAATTCTAGTATTTGAAATCAAATGTGAACTGCCCCCCTTTTATCTGCACACAGTCAAGTGGAAAAATCTCAAAGTGTCATAAAAGATGTAATATTGTTTGCCGTCTTTGTTCTGTTTTATGGAAGCGGCAAGTTAAGGAATGTGAAAATTTTGGTTTGAAATTGAACAGTTCAGCCAGTATTCCATATATTCTTGGTTTTAGCATGAAAATCCTGAACAGCATTTTTATTCATATTTTGATATTGGTCTTGAATCCAGAATTACAATTTGCACTTTGAGTAATTATGTTCATGATTGTTAATAGATGAGAAAATCATAATTTTCTGAATAGCAACATTTAAAAGGATTATGAAAAGGGCTGACTCTGCACTCATAATTGTAGATTGTTATTATTATTATTAACAACCAGCAATTAAACTTTAAGGATCAAGCCAGTACATGTTTTCCTTTTATGTGATATTTTATTATCTACATGAATATTGAGCTAAGATGGCCTTTATAATTATGTTTGCTACGTGTATTTCCTTGTAGTTTTACAGTCTATCCCTCTCTCTTTCTCTCTCTCTACATCTAATTTCTTTGTGTGGCATTATATTTGGTCTGCACATTTAGTCTTTGTGTCTCTCTTGTCTTGTTTACTCTCTTTGCTCATATTCATTTTTTATTGTTGACTACCCAAATCTGAACAAAGGCGAACATACAAATAATACAGCATCAAATTTCTTTGTTACAAGTACATACATGTACATGTAAAGATGACTATGTACATAGCATTAATTAACAGCTGACAACTACAAGACTTGATTAGGGGCAAATTAAGCCTAGGGCTCTTTCACTCTCGGGCTTGGTAAACATGCTTGCTGTCATTAATTACAGTTTTAAGGGGACTATGAGTTCTTTGATCACAGTGTTGGGAATGATTGTGAGGGCTGATTATTGCAGGAAACATTTACTGTCTGACTGCGAAGACGATGTATAGTGCGAGCCACCTGTGTCTGTGTGTGCTAAGACTATACACTGACTGAAGAAGACAGTCCAAATGGGTGCATTGTATATCATACACAGCACTTGAGGGCTGAATTTATTCAGGGAGCCTCCAGTTCTCTCTCACTCCCTCTCTCTCTAAAAGCCGCTCTTGTTCATGCTTTTATTCCTGGGTAGCAAGTCACCGGTAAGAGCTCTGTTTTGCTCTCATATATCTGGTATTACTCACGCCGCTAACAACAAACGAAAAAGGGGTTTCTCTTTAGTGCCAGTGTGAGGCTAATGTGATATGTTGATTCTACCAGTGAGGAGTGTACTATACTGCATGGTAGTAGCGGACAGCTTGAGTTCTGCATTTATGAATGCACATTGAGGATTTCTTTAATTTATTTGATTGAAGTTCATGTCTGGATTTATAATGGATTTGTCTGTGTGCTCAGTTGGTCACCTGATACGCGGATGTTGATCGCTGAGCTGCGATATCGGAATGATCGAACGTCCCCCGCCCGGGAGAAGAATCGACAGTGCATGTTCCGAGGGGGAAGTCCAGAGGGCACACCTGCGTCTGGAGGTACATGTATTCACACGATTCCAGAATCGTTTGTTGATCTGCCTCTGGGGTACGCTTCCGCCTGAATGCGATTTCTACGATTGGGAAACGGAGAAACGCTTTATACTGGACGGGTCTACCCTCTGTAATGCAATGTGAGGATGCTGCAAATTGTATCTGTGCAATATTGGATCATATATTAGGAATAGTCTCCGGAGCTCGCCACGCTGGTGCTTCTTGAATTGAATTTTAGGGAATTACACTCTGATTGGTTGTTCAAATACATCGACCATGTCTCAAAAGGTGGAAAATAATAACCGGGGGATTCAGCGAAAGGCCGCTTCTGAGAAGCGAGAGCGAGATGTAACGGTGAAAGTAGTCAAACAAACCTCATCGGTCCGTATAAGTAGTTCTTCGGGTAATGCCGAAGCGACGATGCGTATGCTCCTGGCATCGTCGTCCAGCCCAAGATCCAGTCTACGAAGGAGTGAGCCCTCGCTTGCTCCGGCATCACCAACATCCCCACCCCCTTCAATGAGTCCCACAAGTCATTCTCCGCGAGTGAGTATCAAAGACAGGACCTCGAAAACGGAATCATACTCGAGTCGCAACTCTAAGTCGGAATCTAATATTTCCGCGAACTCTAAATCTAGCCAATTTGGAAGTTTACGGAACTCTACGTCCAGTAGGATGTCGTCTGGGCCTACTGCACGAAGGATAAGTGCAAAGAAGGCGCAATCGCCTGAGAAACCCGAACCAGAATCACCACCAACGCCTCCTGCCATTGAGTCAAGAAAGATTGATCTTCTAACGGTTAGATATCAAGTTTTCAATACTATTTTATTACATTTAAAGGTTCTAAATCAATTACCCCCCCCCCCCGACAACTACTCCTGCTAATTATCTTAGCTAACCCTACACCTAACCCTAACGTTTAGGTTGTAGCTTGCTCAGGGGGTAGTTGTCTTAATACACACTTCATGTCTTTGTTTGTAAAAGAGCACTGAACCCTTGAGAATAGTGATATTCTATGAAAATTCTACTGGCAGGATAAAAGAAATTATACACGTGTGTAATCGATTTTCTGTCAAAAGGATGTAAATCCAAGGCTTTTTTCCAATTATAATTTTCTATGGTACCTGTAATTGTAACCATTTAAAAAAATAATGATCATTTCATTGGGAGAGATAACTCAAATGTATTCATGTCGGTATGGCTCATGAAGGCTACATGCATTAACCTTTCTCCTTATCGCATTATCATTTATGTAATATTCGTCTAAACAAACATTAAGCACTTCTGCACACATTATCGCACATGCCTTTTAGATCAGCCGACCATTATTATTCAGTGCATACAATATGCATGGAGTTCAGGGTCGATATAATGGGAGAGTGAGGATGACTCACTGTGTTGTTTCTCAATTAAGAAAAATGATCATGATTAGTAATTAAACAGCTGAACCTTACTTATTTCCATGGTTATTTATAATTGGGACATTGTGAAATTAGTGTCCGACTCTATATACTTACATGTACATCTCATTAGTTTTAAAGCAAATCTTCTGAAGTCAAATCATCATTCATGCAAATAAAACCAAATATAATTCTTTAATTTCGTATACTTTATAAAGCACAACAATTGATAGGTCCCGCTTAAATTGTGAACACTAATGGAATGACTGACTTTGACTCTAGACTACTGTAAATACCATACCAATACTTTAACCCTAAACTGAACACAATACCTGACCAAAACCCCATCTCTACATCTAAAGGTGGATTCACACCTACCCGATCAGAAAAATTCTAGTAAATTTCGAGAACTGTTTCAATCACAAAAATACCTGTAAATTGTGTTTTGTGTTCACACCTGCCCGAACAGTCTTTTTCCAGGGAAAATACCCAAAGTTATAAACAAAGGAAGAAAGAGGAAAAACAAAGAAATACATAAGGAAAGAGAAGAAAGAAGGAAAAACAGAGAAATACATAACGAAAGACAAGCAAGAAGGAAAAACAAAGAAATACACAAGGAAAGAGAAGAAAGAAGGAAACAAAGAAATACATAAGGAAAGAAAAGCAAGAAGGAAAAACAAAGAAATACATAAGAAAAGCGGTAAAAGAAGGAAAAACAAAGAAATACATAAGAAAAGCGGGAAAAGAAGGAAAAACAAAGAAATACATAAGAAAAAGAAATGGGAAATAGAAAGTTCCCGTAATTTATGTTCACACTACAAAAGTTCCCACGACCTTGGCGAAACTACGCGTAGTTTCGACGAAGGACCTACTAATTTACGGGAATTTATCTTCGGGAATATTACGCATAGTTTGGTTTCACACTTGCAAAATTACGCGTAGTTTGTGATCGGGGTAAAAATACCCGATCAGAGATTACGAGAACTTTTCCAGATTGGGCAGGTGTGAATCCACCTTAAGAGTGTGTTCAATAAATGTCCAGTTTCAAATTTATACACCAACATGAATCATGATACAAAACGCTGATATAAAGAGAAAACAAGTGTGTGTTCATTGTCCCCCATCCCCGGTCGTAAAAGTAAACGTGCTTCAAATCTTGATTTGGAGGAAAATTTAAACGCCGAGAAAGATGCGTTTTGAAACACAATCAGCTTCAATTTTACCACCTTGAGCATCATGATTGCAACGAAATGCGACACCGAACAGGATTGAGTTTTCAAACGCGTTTAAATATGCTCCCGCAATGGAAGTTTCCGGTGCAAGTGAAAAAAGGAGAAGATGTTTGTTTTTTTGAGACAGGGAATTTAAAGACGATGGAAATATAATCAGCTTTAGATTTTTGACACTGAACGGTGCACCGCTGATCGCGTTTGTGTTTGTGTTTTGTAATTGAAGATGCTAGTACCAGAAGTTCGTATGTTACATTTTGGCCCTCCGTTACATTTATGTAACAATGTGTCCTGTTCATTCAAGCGTAAAGACATACCACACAAAAATAGTACCAAAAGATGCGAGAGGAGTTACTCTTTCGGAATATGTAAAATAAGTGAAGATGCTAGTACTAGATGTTCGTATGTTACATTTTTACCCTCTGTTTCTCAAAACTGATTTGATGTAACATAGGAACTTCTAGTACTAGCATCTTCAATTGCGTTTTGTTTCATGATTCATGTTGGCATATAAATTTGAAACTGGACATTGAACACACCCTTTAATAGACAAATCATTGAAGCCAGAGCAATATTCTATGTAGCAAATTCTGGTGCACTATTTCCCTGTTCAGATTACATTGGGAGACAACCAGAATGCTAGATGCTTTGGCCATCTTCTCTTAAATCCACTATTAATGAGATATTAATTGGCTTTGCAACATCCATATGAATTTGCAATGCAAATAAGAGTAAACTGGGAATGTAGAGAAACACCACTCGGTTCAGAATAATCAATTTTAAGATTCCTGCAGTCTAATTACATTAATTTATCATGCAAATTGTTTGGCCTTGCTAATCTCATATAGCAAGATTTCCTTGCTGAGAGCTACTACATTGTATTAAAGCGAGAAAGAAGAAGACATTTGAAGGGAAATTGAAACTTTGTGGAGTGTGTGTACAATGTAATAATGTGCCAAGATGAAAACCTGAAAAATTCATCTCCTCAGCCTCTTTACGTTCAGGAAATCTGTATAATAATTTCACACTTTTCTACTCTGCACATTTACTGTATGATTTTTAGAATGGGGATTTAACATTTTCTCTTGATTATTATTTACATTATAATAATTCCATTATATTTACTCAGGATTACTATATCTGACCTTAGAAACTATTAAATTGTCATTTGATTTGAATAGGGAAAGAGATAATCATACAGGGGCTGAGGTCTTGCCCTCATTCGAGCTAATTATAACTCCAGCAGCGAGAAAAGGATTTCCTTTCACTGTACAGTCGATGATAGAGAGGAAGCCATTTCAAGTATTGATATTAATTATCTTGGAGGATATATCGTCTTTTGAGCCGCAGAAGGGCACTGAGCCTAATATGGGATGTGACTGAACACCCCTTTAGTTCTCTAATTAGAAGACTCATTTGTTGAGATTGAGAAGTCAATGTTAACCTCTTGTCTACATGTACCTGAACAGATGTTTTATACATCTATACAGATGCATAAGAGTTAGTAATCAATGTGTTAAATGATGTGAGTTGATACCTTTTACCTCTGTATTGGTGAGAAGCAAAAACAGGTCATAATAATTATGCTCTCTGGCAATAGATTGGAATAGACTCAATACATGTACATACAGCAAAAGAAAAGAATAAGGAAATACTAATTGAGGTCAAATTTGTTTCTGAGTCTCATGTAAAATGGAACTTCAGTAAAGATGTGGTTGCAGTTGGTCTTTGTAATACAATCAATGAGAAATTCATGTTCTGATCAGGCCATTAGTAGTGGATAATGAAAGTAAAGTTAAGAAACATGTGGAAGAAATCAAACATACACGATAAAACAGTAGGCCTACATCAAAAGTACAGGCTGCACTTATTTGTCATACATTTCTACATTTCTATCAGTTTGTTTGTGGTGCAGACAACAGTCTCTTTTTGATTAAATTTTAGATTTCTCCTTTTTTCGGGGGGGGGGGGGGGAAGGAGGGGGAACGGTGGGCAGAAAGGGGAAGGGGGCGATTGATGTAACAGGTGTTTCTTATTCCAACTCCCCCTTTTCTATTACTATTATTGAGAACTCTATTTACATTTAGGCCTCAAATCATGTAAAGGCTTAAGTTCCAATTTTGTTTGAAATTTGTGCAACCTGTCAGCACACTTTCTGACACATGTCGGTGTGACCCGACGAGAAAGGATGACGGCGCCTGTCATGGAAATTACTAGTCTCCTTGCGTCATCTGTCATTACGAAAAATGATTGACAACAAAAAACAGACACTTCTTGAAGGGATTATCCTGGCGAATCTGCCTTCAAGATAAAGCTGCCTTTGTAATTTCTAGGAAATGTCAATGGTAACTTGATGGAACTTTGTGTTCCAGAAGAGTTTACAAATAAGAATAGACTTCTGAAGGTACATCTAATGTTTTTTATTATGAAGCTCAACCCTTTCCGTGCCATAGAATACTGTATTCGTGGGAATATTCGCGCAAATAGTGGCAGGCGCGAATTAAAACCCGCGAATATACAGGCATTATTTCCTATGCATGTATTGAAAGGGTTCAATTGCGAGCTTACAAACATGCAGCACGAATTTAAGATTCTGTGAACATGTCTTGAGGACGCTCGGCGCGAAAATAGCAGCGAATACAGTAGTAGACAAAAATGGTTCTAGCACTTGGATAAAATCTCCACTTATGTATTAACGTTTTACCCTAGACAGCCATTTACGATTCTTTGAATGTCTATTGTTCCTTTAAGTTAATCCTAGAACTCTGTGAATAACAGCGGACTCATGACATGACCCTGGGAACTTTCACTTCGACCCTGGCCATGAATGACACATTAAACCTCAATAATTAACGATGTCCAGCCAACCCAGTAACCTACTCCTGATGCATCGTACTAAATTGTCAATTGTTTAAATCTGACTATCTGAAAAACCTCAACATTTTTGTGAGTGTATATTTGTCGGGGTGGGGTGGGGGGCATTTATTGGCCATTTTAGGGGCCATTTTATTTCTGATATTTTGTTTGTGTTGCCTTAACAGAACTTTGCAACTGAGAATTTCATTGTACTGTCCTTTTAATATCATATTTCATGTTTATAATTTCTATGTTTTTATTACTAATGGAAAACAAATGTCTTTAATTGTAGTCAATAAAAGTTTGAATCTTAAATCTTGAATCTTGAGTTTTGTTCGGGGCTACTAGCTTCCCCCATATAAATTATCTTTTTTTGCAGGGATAGGCTGCCCCTTTGTCTCTAAATAGTTGTTCTCGCTTCCCTCGCTCGTTCCCTTCTTTCCACCCGCCGCTTGCACGCCGGAGGTTTTCGGGAAAGAACCGGGGGAGGAGGGCAAATAGAGGGAGGGTCCCCTTGCTTCCCGCGGATCGGGTCCGTCCTTTTTTAAACATCCTTCACGCTCTCTTGCAAACCGACCCGAACGCGGCCCGTGAGGGCGCGGACGGTGAGTGGGTCTGATCGTATACCTTTTTACATTCAATAGTTACATGACTTGTACAGACATGCCAAGTTAAAAAAAAAAAATTGCGTGAGATCATTCCCATCGTGTTTGAAAGCGGTGCGCACGCGGCACGCGTTACCACATGTGCGCACGCGAAGTAGTAATTTGTACACAAAAGAGGCGCGCGCGCGCACGCTACATGTACACACGTTTCACGTAGTAAGCTATCTTGCATATAACGATCGCCTGCTTGAAAACATCACACTTGCAATTGATGTGCGACAAAACTGCCGATATTTAGGGTTTTGAGACTCCAAAATGGTTAAAAAAATAAATAATGCTACTTTTTTCTCATTTTGCGTGAGAAAAGGGGTGTTCTGCGTGAGATCGTGAGACGGACCCGAAATGCGGGATTCTCACGCAAGATGCGTGAGACTTGGCATGTATGCTTGTATTATTGTTCTTTTTAAGATTATTTTTGAAACTGAGTAAATTGCTATTTATTGAAATGAGTCATATTCATTACAGTACATCTTCCCCTACTAATTGAAATTCATACAATTTGTTTCTTTACAGAATTAGAAAGCCCCCACTGTTTCTTTCACCCAAAGACAAATCTGATTTGAGAATGCGCCGTTGCCCCCCTCTATAACACTCTGGTAGCCGAAATGAATAAATTAGGCTGCAGGGAATTGTGATCGCAAATACAAGTCACATACATAATGCCTGTAAAGGTAGTCCTAGGATTCAGACCTCTGTCTAATTTTGGGGAAAATGTAAATAAATACATGTAATAAAACAAAATTACTTCAATCTGAATGCTGCATAATCCATGAAGAGAGACATGATGTGTACAATGTTCATGTACATAAATGTATGTTTAAAAAACATAAATTTGGACACCTAGCTGTAAGTTTGTTTTGTTTTGTTTTGTTTTTTTGTGGAAATATGGGGCTTTAACTTTGGAAATTCCTGGAGGTCTCTTTTAAAATTATTTGAAAATATTCCTTCTTGGCTCAAGATTTATTTTACGATATTCCTTCTTGGCTCAAGATAAAAACCAATGTAACAGTCTGAAATCACAATAGACGTTTGATATGTGTATCCTGATAAAGTCTGTTTTATTAGTCTAAACTAAACTAATGAGAATAAATTAATTCAAGCAGTTATTATACCTAACCCTGATTGCATTTCAATGTCATGAGATTGAATTATATGGTCTCGGAATCAGTAATCAATTGCTTTTCTAAATATTTAGAGACCCAATCAGAAGAAATTAGGGCAAGAAAGGGCAGAAAATATTTTGCTACATACAGTGTACATACTTGTACATGTAATTTGATGCTTGCATCATGAAGCATTTAATCTTTCATATTTTAGTTCATTATTTTGATGTGTAATGCCATGATACTTGTAGCTCATTTCAGAAAAATAATGGTTATTTTTCAAAAACTTCTTTACAGTAACTAAACTTGTACTAACAAACAGAGAGTAGGATGGGGTAATGAGTAGGCCTATTATTGCAATTGGTGACTTATTCTTCTCTGTGGCTACAACAAAAATAGGTTCCGTTTAAAGAGAATTGAACATCCTGGTTTAACGGTTTTAGGTGCTAATTAGAAGTGTTTAAGGAACCTGAAAGGTGTTTTAAATACATGTTAGCATGGCACCTCATGAATTAATTGATGGCAAAAATGGCGTTGTATACTTGACATAGTCTTCATAAATATGTAGCGCCTACATTCGTCTTGCTAAATTTTATCGTCAGTTGTTACTAGCACAATGAACATTGAAATAGTACCATCATACTTCTCAGCAATAGAATGAAAAATTCAGGTTTAGAGAGGTGCTGTTTTTAATGGGATGTTAGCTCCGAACTCTTGTATATGCATTGTTGTGTAAAATCTCATCAATCATTAGATAGAAATGAATTGATTTTGCATTAAATTTTCTTTTTATAGAGCAACTATTTGGATAGTGACTTCATACAAAGAAACATAGCTTAGAAGTGCAGCTCCCTTCAGAAATCTAGGACGGAAGTGAAGTCTGCTGAGAAGGATATTAAATCGTATTTTACAACATTGAGTTTGGATAATAAGTATCCTTTTGGCTCCCACCCCACAAATGCATTATGACGTACATGAATTCTGTAGAAAGCTACATAGCTGTACACAAATAAAGGCATAGTTAGGTTGAAGGCACAGTTCATTGTGACTTTCAGATCTATTCTATATTGTGTTTCAGTCCAATTTTTTCAACCTTTTCAAAAAATATGTTTCACACTTGTGTATCTGTTAACAGAAAGATTTTAAGAGTCTAGGGACCCAGATTTTGGGAGGGGAGGTGTATAGGGGGTTACACATGTAGATTGTACAGCTCCCCTCTATCCCCTTCTGATCATTATCACTCTGTCAAGTAAGAGCCAAAAGGGAATTATTCATATTTAGTGCCTTTCTGCCTCTTAACAGCCAACAATTATTATTAGAAAATGGACCTGCTGAATTATTTAGTAACATTTACGTGTACATGTAGGCTTACATGTATAGATGTCCTGCCAACTTTTCAAAGCAGAAATAATGAATCTTCCAAGTGAAAATTGGAATATTGTGAATATAGGAGAGGAATTAAATGTCCATATAACATTGATTTTGAAGTTCAAATATAGAAATTACTCCTCCAAAATAGGAAAGGTTAGCTGTTACTTTAAATGTTATTAATATTAGGGCAGTTCCAAGGTAACGGAGTGACATTCAGAAGCAACATTTCAGCATTCAAACAAGTTTATCATCCATACTTAAATCTTTATGTACAAAGAAATAGTTCATGACAAAAGCTGATGGTACCCTCTTTTCAAAATGATAATTTTTTTTATAGTGATCCTCTTAATTAATGAGATATGAATATTCATAATCATGGTTACGGAGTGACGCAAAATGGACATGCATATTTGAGCAGAAAACATTTTGCTTAAACTCTGTGAAATTTAAATGGCTATCACAATTTTGAGTTATTGATTGGATTCTATGTTATTCTAGGTATAATATGCCACCTTGCATAAAAAAATTGGTTGAATATTTTGTTAATTATGACTTAAAACTTGAACCCTTGTCCGGTTACGGAGTGACGGTTACGGAGTGACATCTGGTTTCCCGGTCTTTTTCGTGAGGAGAAATGCATTATAAAGAAATATAAATACCAAAGTTTGTTGGAGTAGACCATGACAATTACATTAAGTAAAAAAAATTGGCAAAAAGTGACGAGATATAAGAATTAGAGGCATTTAAAGCCCCATAGTCCCATACGTGCAAATTTGGGTTTGATCAATTTTTCGGCGCAAGATTACTGAATTGCAATTTTTTTTAACTTAAATGATTGTTTGTATTGTAAAGAAGCCTTTGTGGTAATTTCAGATCCTAATTTGCATTTTCAAAGGCACAGCAGCACATTGAAATTTCAGCTCCATGTCCTGTTTTGCTTGGAACTGCCCATTACAGGTGCAAGTGCCTCCAATGCTATTTGTACATCACGTACAGAGGAATTTCAATACTCCTGGCATTGAAGGAAAACAGTTCTACCCTTCAGGAGCGGAATAAAATTGTACTGGGATGCCGAGGTTCTCTCCATCTCATCTCATGTCTTCCACGTTGTCGTTTCCACGGCGATGACATCACTTACCTTGAATAGCTCCTATGACTCATCCTAGCAACCTCTTGCAACTTGTGTGTTAGGCCATGTTTTTCAAATCTCTGTACTAATCATGGGTTTAGATTCTCTTATTTTTTTATGTTTCTGCATTTATCTTTATTATTATTATTACTATTATAATCTGTTTATAAATATTTCTCTCCCTTTTATATGGGGGGGGGGGGGTGGGGGATTGGGGAGAGAATTCTGGTCTTTTCTTATCCCTTCTCTTAATGTTTTCTCTCTTTATAATACTCCCTGTATCTTGATTACTGTCCATCTATTTTATTTTCCCCTGTATCTGAAGGTCTACTTCGCAGTCTTTTTCAATAAAAATGTTATGAGTTGCTACTCTCTACCATTTGAAATATGTTTGTACGCTCATGCTTAACATGTTTCTTCAGGTGACCCTCAGAGCCATCCGCGGGATGGAGATTTTGCATTATTGTAGGTTGCCCGATAAAGTCTGAAGTGGCCTTTGGCCCCTGACAGTTGCTAATTTTGAGCTCTGTAATTACAAGTTCTCTGCTCTAGTTATCCTTGATATAAAATATTTTTGAGTCGGAACCTGTGCTGGAAAACACCCCCCTCCCCCCACTTTATAATATCATCCCAATAACCATCATACTGCCTGTTTATGGAGCAAGAAGGCTGTTAATTCAAAGACTTACGCCGTTCTTGCTCTCTACAATCACCAGCCTTAGATGTTTCTTCTCACCCTCCAGGTCTGTCAGCCATTTTGTTATCGTGACCTGATGGCCGGGGGTTTCCAGTTACGAATTAATGAGCTCGTAAAGAGCTAAATGGTCTGGAATCCAGTGACAAGGACGATCTTGTACACACGGACACACGTAGACTAGTTCAAGATGCTGAAAATACATACAGGGCAAGCACTTCAGAATTTGTATGCTCGTATATGGTTTAAGGCATTGAGATAATAATAATATTCCAGAATAAGTTGGTTGATATGTGACCAACCACCTTAAAATCACTTAATAGAAAAACCTAAATGTACATGTGTACATACATTTTAAGTCACCATAAGTAATTTCTATGATGTAAACAAACTAATTTGGTATAATTTCATTGCTGTTGGTAATGAATAGGCCTAATCGTAAAAAAAATAGATTAATTGGAAAAAAACAAAAACTTATAATTGTACATCTAGTATATGTACGTACATGTAGGTAGGGTAAAACATTTAAATCTAGGGATTGTTTCTGTCTGTAATTTATTTAGTGTAGCCTCAGGAAAAGTTACAAAGTAGGGCCTACTATTTAAGACACATGCGAATGATTTTTTTTTTTTACATGGTCCAATATGCAATATTCTTCCTGTAATATAGCCTACATGTACATACATAATTTATCACATCATATAACATACATGTAGTCTTCAAGCAAAGTAGGCATACCCCTATTTTAAGATTATATGACTTCTGAGCTTGACGATATAATTGTTTCATATTCCAAGAAGTTATATCATACATTGAGACCTAGATCTTATATGCTTTTACATGTAGAAGGCCACGGTTAAAGGATTTTAATGTGTGCTTTCATAGATACTCGATAATACTTTAATTGTCAGTAGGCTATTTTACTTCCTTGTTAAAATACATACATTGTAGGAATATGTTCATGTACGCTCTAGATAGTCAAAAGTTGTAGTTTAGGTTCAGAAAATTATCTAATTTATGTTTCCTGAAAGGAATTGTATTTGGTTCGAATCTAGAGGGATGCATTTCGGTACATCTGAAACACACCCATCGTCCTCATACAATTTATGTGTAGATTTCATGATTTCTTGATTCTTTGTAGGCCTACACACACTTCCGGACACGGTCAAACCTACAGATGTATTTACATTTAATGGGATATTTTGCCTGGAAGCAAAACTAAACCAAGAAGTACATCGAGACATGAACTTTCTTGACTGAATTAGAATAGCGCAATAAAGCTGGGATGAGACTCGCACATCTACACATTCTAATCAAAGCCTGGATAGCACTATTGTGTGGTTCGGCTGTAGAAGGACATAAGTGACAAATCGCACAAATCACAAAAGACAAAGTCTGTCTCAATTATTGGGATGATCAAGGACCTCCATCACCCCAAAATGGGTTTACATTCTTTGCAAAATTTATCATTAGAGCTAAAAGGGTATTAAAAACATATCCTCGAAAAAGTTACTGCCTTTCTGCTCTCAACTGATGAAGTCTGTTTCATTTATTGGGACGTTGGAGGACCACTTTGATCAAGTGTGATGCCATCTTCTACCCCCATCTGGTCCTGGATGGGTGCATCCTCCGTCACCCATCCCGTGATCTTAGACCCCTCAAACCTCTCCAGAGAGAACAAAGAGGTGCAGGGCGCTTAAGATGGCTTGAAGAGTGCGTAACACCAAGGGTAATAACATGATTGTCACCTTCGTGAAAGGTGTCTCTATAGCAAAGACCTACCGGTGTGTGAAAATGATCTGGCCCTAAAACATAACAAATTGCCAGATATTCTCTGGGATTTGCTCTTTTTAGTGTAGTCCTACATGGTAACGCTGAAAAAAAAGTCTATAACTAGTCGAAAGAAATTGTATTCATACAATCAAATGGGAATCTCAAGTACTTCAAGCTCTAGGTCACCAGGGCCCCGTAACACAAAGATTTGCAATCAATCGCAAAGTGGCAATAGCCAATCAAGATCGTTGTTACACACACTTTTGGCTCAAAAGACTGACCAGCAGCCAATCAGAGTAGTTCTTCCAAATTTGCAATCAATTGCTAACTTTTGTGTTACGGGGCCCTGGTCGCTAATATATTCATGAGCATTTTTTTGCTTTCTCAAAAGTTCCATACATAAACCAATGAGAAAACAACAACAAAGAAACAAAAGCAAACAGTGGCATTTTAAGTCTTGCAGTCCCAAAATAAAGTTCTACAATTTTGCATCCTATACATCAAAAACAAAATTGAATTATCGAGCCAAAACTTCACTATAACTTCAACATTTTAAGAAACATCGCTGTGGTACATTTTACAAAACCAAAATTTTAAGTCATGGGAAATATCTCATCCATTATTAGACACCGACAATTGTTTAACAAAACAATTTTACACATGGACTGTATGAGTGCTAGAAAGATGCAAAGACATATCATTTTTGTATGATTCTTTAACGCCCTTTTGTCTCTCAAAGGCAATACTGCTACCAGGACATGTATATTTTATTTCACCCAATCCTCAGTGTCAAAATATTGATCTAAACACTTCACATGGGGCTTCAACTTGGTTCTCAGGCATACTTTGCAAAGCATGTAGGCTATGGTGTAAAAAAAAGAGATAATTTCTTGGAAATATAATCCATACAGAATTGATTTAAAAGGAAGTAATGTCTACGGTGATATATCTAAGGTATTTGTTTGACATTATGTCGCATATAGGCTTCTTTGCCAAACCCTCTATTTGTAATTTATTAATTTAATAATTAATTTTAATAATAGAAAACATAACATAGCATGCACTTAATACCATATTAATCTCCCTTTATAAGCGCTTAGTCTTAACTTTTTATGACCTGCCTTTTAGGCTGCCCTGACACAGCTTTCAGTGTGGCGTACATGTACATGTAGGCCTATAGATAAATGGCACTACATGTAGCTCAGCAACATGAATACATAATGTTTAGGATAGTCTCTCTTTCTACTTTTTTTTTTAAGGGGGGGGGGGGGGGGGGGGTCATAATACTTTAACCATCCAGGGCAGAAGAGGAATTTGGAAACAACTTCCTGTAATTAACAAGCTGTAATGAACATCCCCACTGCCATGTGACAACATGCTTCATGTTACGCTCATGAAAGACATAATGAATGTTTCTGGTCGTTCATCATTCTAGTTTAAAGGTAGTGTCAGCCTTTTGCAGGCAAAAATATTAAATTTCTAGTTTTTGAGAGGATATTGTAGTATATCAATGACAATAGTAGCGTTCACACGGTAGGCCTTAACTCCAAGTTAACTCCAAGTTATCCTTAAGAACATAGTCCTTAAGGATAACTTGGAGTTATCTTAGAGTTAAGGCCCGTGTGAACGATCTTGGTGTTTATGTTCTCGAGGACAACTTGGTGTTTATGTTCTCGACAGATCTTAGGGTTAAGACTCTTAACTCCAAGTTGACTCCAAGCGGTGGGTGGTCCCCGATCGCGCGTTTGACCGTGTGGACGGGATTTCAGCTTAGAGTTAGTGTTCTCGAGGACAAGAGTGACCCCTTGCATAGGTTAAACTTCCGGCCCCACTGGAGAGACGTAGGGGGAAATGAATTGCGCGCTCTACCTACAACTTGTACTTCCGGTCATCGAGCCGCTCGCTTGTCCTCGAGGACACTGTTCTCGAGGACAAGCACCCCGTGTGAACGTAACTCGGGAACAAGCCGTCGGTGTTTAAATTCTTAAGGATACTGTTCTCGAGGACTAAAACCCCGATGGTCCCGTGTGAACATAACTTATATCTTCCCACAGCATGATTAAGCTCAATTGTGTATATTTGTCATTATATTGCGATTATAAAAATTCATTCCTATTTTTTCGAACCTCGAAAAATATACCGTACGGTGCGAACCGCTGACCGTTAGCGCAGAGAATAATGCACGCTGATGCGCCGTGTGTATATTGCTGTGTACAGTCCTTGCTGCACGCGCTGTAATATCAACGATGTTGATGGAGAGCTGGTCAAGATTGGTAGTTAGATTTTCGTTTCGTATTACTGATCTAGGCAACCTATGACAGTAAGATTGAATAGACAGTATAGGTCGATCATATTCTACAGTTATGCCAAGTTGCATTAGTTTTCGCAATTTGTGAAAAAGGCTGATACTACCTTTAACTGCTTCGGCTGTTCTGTAATTACGCTTTCTATTAATACAGCGCTGTAATTCCGTGCTGTAATTGGTAGTAATTCTCCACATATTTACATCCTGGTAATGTCACTGTCTTCACCGTTGGTACATTGTACATGTTGAGTTGGTCCACCCCCGCCCTCTTCTTCAAGTTCAAGTGAAATGAAATATGAAATATGTATTGTATGCATGTCTGGCATGTTTCAGGGAAAGATCATGCAAGGAGCATTCCACATTTTGACTAGCTGTATAAAAAAGAAAAGAGAGAAAAAAAGGGAAGAACAAAAATTGTTGCTAGTTATATTCTTGTAGAATAATCTTTGTCAATCTATTCTTGTATTTTTGGAAGAATTACATCATTAATTAAGTTAACTGATGTCCAATCTTTCATATCAAAATACTATAAAATGAGTCTCAAATGATTGCCAAATTTTACATTCTTAAACCATATTTTATACAAAGTCCCTTCGTCCTCAGTAAAGTATATCTTCTCTTAGAGTAATTCCTTTATCAAAATTATGTTTCCCGTAATTATGAAAAAAATATTTCCTGTCAGATTTCTCAGAATTCTGAAATTGAAATCGAGCCCTTTTAATGCGATGAAATTCATAGGATTCATTACATTCATTCATGTTCATGTGGTATGTGGCTCATTCTGCCGAATTAAACATGGACAGGGATTATGTGCATTGGCTAATGTAATATTCACATGGTATGACGTCATGGGGATATTAGAGTCTATAATCAAGGGCATTACATTAATGTTAGAACGAGACATCGTTGTCTGCCTGTACGGCAAACTATTTCAGGAGTATCTGGCTGTCTGGCATATCTCTCACAATTTGCATGGTCTCTGCAATAAAGTGCACAACCCCCTCCA
Source organism: Paracentrotus lividus (assembly GCA_940671915.1). Lineage (NCBI taxonomy): Eukaryota > Metazoa > Echinodermata > Echinoidea > Camarodonta > Echinidae > Paracentrotus > Paracentrotus lividus. The sequence continues at coordinate 11,899,352 of CALNVZ010000674.1, forward strand.
GCCATCCTTCCCCCCCCCCCAACAAAAAAAAAAGTCTCCCAAATTATTGAGCATTTCTAATCATGCTAATGAAAAATGTTTTATATCAAAACTCGCAGATAATTTTTTTCATCACATTGAATTGTTAATTCATGTCTACTATTTTTGGACAAGGTAAAATTGCTTTATTTCTTAACCACAGTCAATTTTTTTGCTGACATTTTGAAGAAGCTATGGATTTCAGTCATGGAAGTGCTTTTATACTTATAGATGAATAAAAAATATCTTTTTTTTTCTTCTACCCCTTTAACATGTTTAAATTCTTGAAAGGATTAAAAAAAACCTGAGTCCAAGAACATGAATTATCAAAAACATGAATGTGCCTCGGCTGAAAATCACTCATCATTGCACAAGTTCATCCTCGCTGTATCCAGACTCACGGATATTACTATGACCCCATCATTCGTGTCTTGCGTAGACACACCCATCGCCTCCGAGACTACATTGACAATAATGTCTGAGCCTAGATTGAATGTTCAAGGAGGGGGAAATATGAGGTTCCTTGTATTTCTTGTAAGATGGGGTCATGATATATGAAGGATAGAGGGGTACTGGATTACAGAATACGGGTATAGTATCAAACTGATCTTGAGTATGGTCTGGGATTGAGCATTGTGTAATCCTGCTCATCTTCTCAATATTGGCTGAAATTGTGTACATCTCCACCCTTGTGCCCCTGAAAAGAATGGCATCATATACTAGGGTTGGGCGAATCTCAACTTTTTTTTTCAAACAAGTTGTTTCTATAGTAAAATTCGACGTAGAAACTGAAAATGACAATTATTTTTGCATACGATGACGTCTTACGTCGCTAAAGTGCAAAAAACCAATATGGCCGCCAAAATAGCGTATTATGCCCAATTATCACACTTTTTATACGTATAAACCACTTTTATTGCGTTTTTATATGGCGTTTGGGTGTCTGGGAACCCAACATGATTAATCCAACATGATTAATCCTACCTAAGTTGACTGTTAGTGTAGTTTGGTAGTTAGTTTCAGTCAATATCGAGCAAAAATCACCTCATATCAAAATCACTAATTAACACCTATAACCATACTAGGTACATTTGGTCATGATAAAATTGTCAGATTTGAGCTTTTAAACCATCAAAATCCATAAAGAAACAAAACAAAACCGGTTTATACCTATTAAGTGTGTGATGAATGGGCAAAATACACTATTTTGGTTTTTTGCACTTTAGCGACGTCAGACATCATCGTACACAAAAATCATTGTCATTTTTGGATTCTACATCAAATTTGACTATAGAAGCAACTTGTTTGAAATAACTTTTCAGAAAAAAAGTCATTATTTGCCCAACCCTACATATACATTGCAACAGAATTATGGGCCAGTTCAGGTTATGTAGGGAATAACGGACAGTTGAGGCAAGGGGTGTGTCTACGCAAGACACAAACGATGGGGACATAGTAATATCTGTGAGTCTGGATACAGCGAGGATGAACTTGTGCAATAATGAGTGATTTTGTTTGTTATTTTCTTTCATGACACCTCATGTAATTCTTCAAGGCTTTCACTTGATGTCATAGATGCAGCAAATGACAGATCATTATTAAGGATTACTTCTAAAATGTTTGTTGGGAGCATGTAGGGAATACCTGACATTTATGTAAATCAAGCTCTTGTCCGCAATGTTCAACGTTTAACCTCTGATTTTACATGGTTACAAAGAAGATCAAATGATCCTACCAGTAGGATCCATGGTTAGATTAAACTGCATATTCAATTTAGATCCTTACACATTGGCAGCAAGAGGTTAACATAAATGTCCAGTATACTCTACTGTCCGATGTACATGTTTATATGACCTAAATAAGAATAACTCTGGACCTGATTTCTGTTGTAATGTGTTTGATGCCATTCTTGTCAGTGAAACAAGAGTGGGGTTGTACAATAACAATAACAATTCTGATTTCATATACCAGTTCGATTGAAACTGCATTTTATTTGTAGTTGACACTATTCAACCCTTACACAGCAAGAGTTTGATTTAAAGGGACGTATAATTGATAAAACATGGGGAAAGCACCTTATCTCGGATGAAAAGATAACATTCCAATCAGAGCCTGAGGCGTGTTGCGTAATCTTCAGCGACAATGCATCTGGAGTTAATCCGGTTAATCCTTCATGGCTAGACTAACTAACCAGAATTCCGAAGTAAATCTAGCCTATGTTTCGGTTTTTGAAATGGAGCATTATACAAGTCCTCACTTTGAATTTATACGAAGAGACCCGTTGAAAGTCTGTAAACTAAAAATTGTTGAGGACTCTAGAATCCGAAGCTATTGACCCTATTTACTGACTGAATTCGGTCAACTTCGTTATGTTCATGCTGTCCGAAAGTTAATCCCCAGTAGTCCGACCCATGCGTAAGCCACTGTCGATTGTGTATGAGTCAATGGAGCTCTGGAAAAACGCGCATTCCCCACGATCTGCGAGTTGCGAGCGCCTTTAAAAACGGAAATGTCCAGCATCTCTAATGTCTGACATTTTAGTGATCTGTCATTTGCTGCATCTATGAGTTCAACTTCAAGTGAAAACCTTGAAGAATTACATGAGGTGTCATGAAAGAAAATGAAAAGTTCACAAATCATATTCTTCTCCTTTATATACCTGAACTCAACCTTGTCCTTAAGCTGAATTTTAATCCCCTCTAATGGGTTGTCTAGAATGAATGACACTAAGTGACAAAGGGATCTTAATCCCTATAAAGGATGTATCATGAGCCCATGTAGGGAGACAGGATTACCTGCCATTAAAAGGATTAGCGTTATGACAGCATTGTGGGATTAGAGTATTAGGGGAGTGGCTTCTTATAAAAGTAAAGTTCATTCATTGTCATTTTGAAGGATAATTTTACCAATTAAAGCTCCAGGACTGGAAAATAGATAGGCCTGCATGTAGTTAATGAAGTGTTATAAAGTTCATTTCACACAGACCTAATATAAATATGGAGCAGAGAATTCTGTTAATACCAAAATCTCACAATTAGAAAAAGAAGATGGAAAATGGATAAAAACCTGTTCCTGCAAATGAATTTAAACAAATACTTGTCTGTAACCCTCCATTTACATGCATACACATTTATTTAGTATTGTTAATACAGTGCCCTGTAACACAAATACTTACGATTGATTTTTTTTCTTCTCTGTAGCCTCATTTGGAACGCAGATACAATCATGGAATAGGATTAAGACTAGGGTTGGGGCTAGGGTTGGGATTAAGATCATCAACTTTTTTTTATCAATTGTAAGTCTTTGTGTTACAGGGCACAGACCATGCTCTGCCTCTTGCCATCTATTTGTGACTCGATCAAAACGATCCAAGTTCAATGAATTGGGTTCATTATGATTGAACATTAGGTTGGAATGTCTCGCCTAGACTCATACTGTGGTTATACTGGTTTACCACATTCTTATTTGACATAATTAATGTTGCAGGATATATCTTAATCACACGGTCCAAAGTATTTCTAGTCTAGTTATTCACACCCTTTGTCATTTACCTGTATGAAACTATCACAATAATCCATCATGCTTTGACGTAGACTAATTACAGGAACTGTACCTTGATAAAACTTGTTTATATGTACTAAACATTGTAGCTCTCATTCAGTATATTTTACACATTTAGTCTATTTTCTTCATAATGACAATGCTTAAAGATAATCTAGAGTAGTAGTCATGATGAAATAAATCAAAACATTCTTGTTCATACCAGAATCTCAAGCATAGGAAATAAATACTATGCACCAAAGGAATTTGCAGAAAGTTGCGTATTTGCTGTGAAAAGAGCAAAATAAGCATAATTTCAGAATCTGGACATGCACATGCACATGCGTGATTAACATGCGTGATTAACAAGCACATGCGTGATTAACACGGCCACGTGGAAAGTCTACAGGTATATCATGTGCACGTGATTCGCACCGGATCTGTGTGTGTATGTTGTGCCGTGACTTGTGGCGATATAGCGGTCTACTGCAAGTCTCAATTTGACCGACTGTTTCAATATTTTTTCAACATTTCTTCTGAATTCATTATCGAAACGTGAATATAATCTTGTGTAGGCATATGGAACAATGTGAGGACATATCTTTATAGAGATTTGTCTCAAATTATTTTGGCTGTAAGAACTCTAGCTTGGCTTTAAGTCTGCATATCAAGACTAACTGCATGTATCATTTACAGTACAAACATGCAATCCAATGGCGGATCCAGGGGGGGGGGGGGGAGAGTGGGCAGGGGACGGGTGCCCCTTCTTTAATTTGAAAACCACTCATTGATTAGAGGCGGTTCACCCCCTTCTCGCGCCAGGCGCCCCCTCTTTTTTTCAAATCCTGGATCTGCCACTAATGTAATCACATTACATTCATGTTGCAGTTAATATCCTTCTTAGAATAAAATGTTTTCTGTATATGATCCAATTGCCTTGTGCTGAAGTGTCTGAGGTTGCTTTTAAAATTCTCTCAATCTATTTTACGCAGACATAAAATGAGTCACATGTATAACTTGATGCAAATTGAGTCTCAAGCTGAAGATCGGATTGTGATATCATAATTTTCAAGGAAATACTCGCAGTAGTTGGAAATCTTATCCAATTTCCAGACCAGATAAGATTTTTAAAAGAGGATTCATTCATTTAAAAGATGGACGATTCCATCCTATAGCACTTTTTTTACAGGGAAATGTCAAATTTATCAAATGATACATTGTACTCTTGTAACTGCGGCATTGATTGATATGCTTGGAAGAAAGGAATATTTGCACATCATTTATCACACATTACTCATTGCAATTTTCTAGTACTTGTGTATTCTTGTTAACAATACAGTTTATGAGAATATACAGTTGACCTAAATGTATACTGTTGGCAAAATCAATTGCCCCTACCTGCAAGATTATTTCTAGGAAAAATGGAAAACATGTACATGTAGGTTTATTGAGAAGATCACATTGAATGTTTTGCAGTCAAAATGATCATTGTTGGTGTGTATGTACGTCATTCCTTTCTTGTTTGAACTAACTAAGGAAGCATGCATGAATTGTAATGAACCACATCAAACTCGCATTAATCATACAAGTATGTGCAGGCATGCCAAGTACTTCATATTGTCAATTTCTATGTTGCTATTTTAATACCTCCCCAGACAGGTTTGACAGTAAACATATTTGCTTGTTCGATTATGACTGATTATGACGATTATGATTAAGTACTGTCTGCAAATCGCGAATAGGGACTTAAATTAATTTTTTGTAATATGTGCTATAAAATAATGGTTCATTATTATCAAAGAAACCTTGACGTGATGCCAAAATATAGTCTGAAAACTGTAATATAGATATGAATGTCTATGCTACATATGAAGTTTTAATCTTATGCCGATATTGGACATTTAAAATTGGCTAAGAAGTTCTGTGGTACCTATTGTTTATATAAAAAAATTAGCTTTACCCCCGTCTGCAAGTATGATATTTTGTTATCTGTTTTTCAAAAGTAATACAGCTAATGCAATATGCCAGGCAGGCCAGCAAATTCCGCATTAAGGGTTGCCCTGGTAACTTGCTTCTTGCTTGGGAATGTGTTATGCTAAAGATGAGAGTTGAATTGTATATTTACTTCCAAAAATATTGTACATGAGCCTTGCCAATGGCCCCTCTCACCCCCCCCCTCCCCCCTCCCCATGATCAAGAGGTAGAATACATTTGTATTATGTTCTGTAGAGGATCAGTGTCATAATTCGAAATTGATGAACACATATCCACTCTGGAAGTGTGGCATGCCTCGTCTGCATTTCAGCTCTTTCCGCAATTACCGGAAATTACGTGCAACGGGCCCCCCTACAAGCGAGCTTTTCATGAGGATAATAAGTTGCAATGCCCGTCTCGTTGCATTAAAGGTTGAGGGCAAATTCAATAATGCAGTCAGAAGGCATATAAGGAGGGTTTCACCTGTCACGCGATTCTCTACCTGCCCTTTCCGAGCGAGAGATCGATCAAGTCGAGGGGAAGTGTTTTCAGACATTACACTTGAAAGGATGAGGAGCTCCATACACAAATTCAACCCTTAAATATCATTCTATTTGGCTCTAATAAACTGTATTCAATCAATTCTTACTTCATTTCAGAATTTATACTTTGAATACATCCTTTTGATAACTCTGAAGAAAAAAAAGAAGCTCTTAATGAATATCAATCCAGAGTCTACTCAGTGGGTTGGTTGTGGCAAATTTTTCCTGAAACTGTACATGTACAAAATCTGGACTTGATGCTCTTTTACAGTTTGCCTGACATAGTTCCTGTCCAGTTTAAGATGAAATACAATTATTTGGTTTTTGTAATATCCATCCATCAAGGCAATGAATGTACATTAGCCATTATAGTAAATTGCTATTTCTCATTTTAAAGGGATTAATTGCTATCAGGTACTGAATAATATCACCTCGGTATAGTGTGACATATGGAAATTAATGTCTTGCCAGAGTAAATTTGGTATCTCTTTATCACAAATGAAACACATGAGACTCATGCTCTGCTTTTTGCTGCAATTGATATATTGGTTTATGAGGATAGTAGGTTCAATTTCCCAAACATTCTTCATCTTTGACTAGTCTTTTTAAATATGAACTTCTCCTAACCGTGCTTACAAAATGAAAGGGTTACTTTCACTACTTATGTCCCCCAAGATTTCCATATTTTGAAAGCTGAGATTCGATTTTCCAAACATTCTTTATATCTGACTAGCTTTCCAAGGATGTTCTATATTCCTAACCAATATACAATCTGATAAAAAAAATGTTGTTTACTAGTCGTGCCTTCAAGTTTTCAATACTTGAAAATCTGAGATTCAATTTTCAGTCTTTCTTTATCTCTGTCTGCATTTGAAGCTTCCCAAAGATTTGAACCTACATAATCTAATCAGATTGTTGTCTGCAAGTTATGTTTTCAATTTTTCAGTAGGATTGTTGTTTCTGTTGTTTTCAGTCACATACTGTATATGACTCTGGGTAGGGATGTCATTTGAGAAACAGTTTTGATTTCATCTTCACTTTCTTCCCATCGCTTCCTTTGCATCAGTATTGTAATATAAATGCTCATAGAAAGGGCAGGGTGACATGAAATAATGTCATACATAAATTTCACAAAACAATACAGATCTACATGTATCTATACCTGTACTGATTGCTCAATCAGTTACAGTATACAGCGGTGTAGTGGTCTCCTGAATATTAAACCGAGGTCCCTGGTTAGAAAACCAAGTAGATGCACTTGAGAATTGTGCCTTTGGTAAGGCATTAATCCTTATTATCAAGTCCCTCAAATAGGACTTAAAGCTGTACATGTAGGTTCCTAAGGGTCTTTGTATTGAAATGTATGATAGTGGTGAAAAGGAATGTATGAGTGGGTTAATGACAATTATGATTATGATGATGATGGTGGTGGTGATGTTGATGATGGTGGCGGTGATGTTGATGATGGTGGCGGTGATGATGTTGATGATCGTGGTGATTTTGATGATGTTGGTTAATGATGAAGATGCTATTGATGTTGATGACGATAATGATGATGACAGTCAGGATTAAAAATGCATGTTGATTACATTTTATAAGAATTTGGTAGTGCGACAACTGTCAACAACTTCTATAGAAATGCAATATTCTATGAAAATGAAGTTCTTGAATCTTGTTACCCACCTGATAATTTAAGAGGACTTCGCAAAAAAACTTAATAAAACGTCGAGAAATACACTGAACTGGCATTTACAATCAACACTTTCCCATTTGATCTTCCCCATGTCTAATTTCCCCCTCTCCTTCTCTCATTCTGTCAATTCTACAGGAAAAGCTTGAGATCATCGAGCCAGTCGCTTACGAGAACTATTTGACCCAGAAACGATCCCAACTCAGCAATGACCCGCTTCGGCTCATGCTACTGTTTCCCGTCGACGATGTATCGGTGAGTAAATGGGCCTGTCTGTTGGGTGTAGATAGGGGGGTGGTTAGGATTGACTTCATAAACTCTGGCCTCGTTCACACTTGCAAAAAAAGAGTGCTTTTATAATGGTCTTCCTGAATAAAAGTTATCCTCCAAGAATAAGGGGAGGGGGAGGGTCATAAGGCAACATGCAGGGTAAACTCTGTAAACTCGTACCTTTTTAGCCTACTTGAAGCTGCAATTTTCTGGAGAAAGTGACATACTGCACAAAATAGATCACAATCTTGTATGGAAGAAGCCATTTGGTATCCAGTGGTGGATCCAGGCGGGGGTGGAGGGGATGCGCTACCCCCCCCCCCTCCCCCATAATTTGGAAACCACTCATTGACTGTAGGCCTAGATGTTAAAATCAGAAAAATTTCGGCGACCCCCCCCCCCCCTCTATAGTGCCTGGTGCCCCCCTATCCTGAAATCCTGGATCCGCCACTGCTAACTCTTTACCTAACTCTAATTCTATCTTAACCCTAACACTATCACTACATTTAGGTACATCTCATTAGATATATTAAAGGCCTTGAGCAATTTTCACAAGAGCAAATGGGGCTCAATTGGAAACAAGCTCCAGTTCTTAATTGTGAGTGTGAATGGATCTGAAGGAAGGAATTAAAAGTCACTTTTGTCGTTGAAACTGTTTCAACACTTGTCATGAGGAAATGATGACAAATCCTCTCTAAATGACTAAATGAAAATGATTTGAAACCTTTCCCACCCCTGGAGTGCTCTATCAAGAACAATCATGTGTTTTGAATTGTCTTCTTATTTCTGTCATGAAAAAGGGCAGAAGTTGATAAAGGATGAAAATGTGTTTTTATTGTGTACATCATGGACCTATAACTGTCAGAAAGTTATAGGTCAATGTGTACATGTACCATCCCCCAAATAATATTCAAAATAAGTATATTTACAAAAGAAAAAAAAAGTAAGTAAATAAATAGAAAGAAAAACATTAAAATGAAGAAATGTTATATCTCTACACACCAATTTGGAAAGTTGGGGAAACTTTGGATATCAATTCAACTTTTTAGTCTACACACTTTTCTGGATCCTGTAGTGCCAGAGTTCTATGCAGAGGAAATGAGGAAAAACTTATGATCCATTTAGAATAAATTATGTAGAACTACATGTAAATTGAACATTAATTTTGAAAGTTTTCACTAAGAATTTGAGAGAAAACTGGGACAACTTGGGTGTAAATTTGAAGTATTTGTTTATACATTTTTCTTGCTCCTGTAGTGCCATATTTCCCAAGTGCACAGCAAAGGAAACAAGTACAAATTGATTGTAATTGGGAATAATTTCCCTTCTGACCTTGTCTCTCCCTCCCTTTTCCTCAAAACATTTCCTCACCGCACACTTGGGAGGTCTAGGACGACGTAAGTGGTGCACGGAAAGGAGGATTTAAGGTTTTCAAATACTCTAAACTGTTAATGGCGTTTATTTACCAGTTAGAATTGAATTAAAATCTAAATTTAAATGGAATTAATTTTTGTTTAATTTGTCTTTACCTTTCCCCCTTTTTTTTTGGGGGGGGGGGGGGCAGTGTCTTAAATGTAAGGTAGAGGAGATTTAGATTTAGTCTAATTGTTATGAAGTAATGTTTCATTTGTAATATAAAACTGTATTCTAATTTAATAAAGGTTAATTTTTTCTGACATTTTCCCTCTACTTTTTGCAAAATATTTCCCCATCACACACTTCCGATGTCAAGTCTAGGCTGAATTGAGCCTGAAGAACTCCACATATTTATGGATGGGAGGATTTAAAGTTATCACAGACTTATAAACAAATAAAGAATTAACAAAAAAACATAATGGGCCACCCCCCCCCACACCAAAAAAGATAAAAAATTGCCCCCCCCCAAAAAAAAAAAAAAAAAAAAAAAAAAAAACATTCTTGCTACTTTAGTCCCACATATGATATATCCATGTAATTGGCAAATCCATTCTTCAAGAGGGCGCCATACACCTAAAAAATTGGACCGGCCAGTCAATATTGTCATCGAAGGTGACCGGCCAGGAATATATGCAGATTTTGATCATATCACGTGACGCGCTATCGACTAATCACGCTTGGCTATCTAATATCATCTTACAAAAATGTATATTTATAATGAGGAGACATTGTCTGTGCTTTCATCATTGATCTTGCATGAATTATCTGAAAGATTAAAGCTGGTGTATAGTTTCGGGAGAAGGAAAAATTAATTTTGATTCACACTAAGATAAATTATGAAAGATTGAATCCAAGAACTATAATAGAGCAAATTATAGTACTTGAAATCTCGTTTTAGTGTCTTTATTTCATGATATAAGGATAAAAAAGATAAGTCGGGGACCCGTCACAGGTTAGCGCTCACGTGGAAAACCAATGGGGATTCTCTTGTGTGGGTGTTACACACAGATCATTCACACTAATTCACGCCGTAACCTTTGGCGGGCGAATCTGTCAGCAGAGGTCATAAACGGCAGTTAATTACGCTTCATTCAAACAAATTCAATGAAATTCATCGGAAATAATGAAAGGAATGTCACAAGATCTCTCACACATATCTTTTAGTGCAATGTGGACAACATGTAACTACATTTGATCGGTTTTGTGCCAATTCCTTTTTTGTTACCAAAACTATTATATACACCACGTTTAATAACCCAGTATCAGTTAACTGATTTATCAGACTCAGCAGACCTACACCATGGCTCAAAGTAATCAACTCTATACCAGACTGCTAAGATCAAATTCTAGTTTGAATAACCACATGCTGAATTGTTATTAATTATTTATTTCATTGTTCAACAGTTACTGGGACTTGTTATACATGTGGCATGTAAATTTCAAAATGTTACCATGGGTCCATCATGCTTGAATGTATGAGATTTAAATCTTTAGCTCTGGTAAAAAATATAAATAGGAATAACAATGAGGACTTTTTAAAAATAATGATTAAAGGGATTTAGTAACTTTCAAAAACAAGAACAATTATATCAAGATTAATAAAATGATATTGTTCCAACAGTAAAAGCAAACTACGGAAAGTTTCAGATCAAATGGAAGTCATTTAGTACCTTAAAACAGTGTAACAAACAATGCCAAGCATACCGCCGAACACCAGTACCCTCTGCTGATAGTTCACCAGGCCGCTAGGGACGGGGGACTATACAACAGGAAATGGGTGTGTGGAAAAGCACATGGTTTTTAACCATCCGGTGTTGGTTTATAAATTTTGAGTATGAAATCATTGATATCTCAAAGGTAAAGCAAGCAATTAGCTTGCAATTATGAAGAGATACCAGACTGACCTAAGTGTTTATAATTATGTTGGCAAAATAAGCTAAATCGAATAAATGTGATTTGAATATCATTCAATGTTACTGCATCCCTTTAACCAAAAATTCAACAGGCAGTATAAACTTACTTTTAAAATTATTACTTGAATGCTAGACAGGAGTTAACACCTTGTTTAAGGATATCAGTCAGTGGCGGATCCAGGTGGGGCGCAGGGGATGCATGCCCCCGGTATAATTTGAAACAACTCTCTGACTGTTAAATAAGTGGTGGTTAAAAAAAAGAAAAAAAGAAAGAAAATGGCTGCTCACCCCCTTATCAGGCCTGGCGCCCCTTCTTTATTCTAGATCTGCCACTGCCCTTCTGTTTATTATAAGACAAGATCTTATGACGATGTTAACATGTTATTCAAATGTGCTCTGTCCAAGATTAAATAAGATTATCTTATCTAATTTAAACTAATCTTAAAGGTATGAAAATGTCATTTCTGTACATGTGTTTTGCCATTTTAGATATGATTAGATCAGGTATTTTGGCTGAGATTATCTAGTTCAATACTATCTTATGAAGATATTAACATGTTATTCTGTCACTCTAGATTGGATTAGATTAAAGCTAATTTTATATAATCTCATGAAGATGTTAACATGTTATTCCAGTGTGTTCTGTCATTTTACTTTTCCTTATTTTTTAAAAATTATTTTAGTTACATGTAAGCATTATTTCTGTTTGTCAAAATGGTAAAATGAACGCTTAAAAGAGCTTACTTTTCCTTATTTAAAAAAAATTATTTTAGTTACATGTAAGCATTATTTCTGTTTGTCAAAATGGTAAAATGAACTCTTAAAAGAGCTAAATTTAAAAAGCCTTCACTGCTACTTAAAGAAAATCAATCACCTACTATTTGCGCTTGAAAAAAATTGTCTTTTGGGCATATATCCCAACATTTTCAATCACCCTTCTAGATGGAGTTATAACTCTATACTGAAACAGACACCAAATTTAACACATTTCATTCTCCCAGCTGAACAATCAATGTAAGTTATGTGTAATGTATAAAAGAATGCTAACTGCCTGGAGTGAGCTACATGTAGGCTTGTACATTTTAAAACTGGTTACTGTATTCGCTGTTATTTTCGCGCGATTAATTTTTCGCGCTTAGAGGCCGCAAAACATATTTGCGGGTTCTTAAATTCGCGCTGATTTATGTACGAGCGCAATAAACCCCATTCAAAGCATGCATAAGAAATCATGCTCATATATTCGTGTGTTTTTAAATTCGCGCCGTACAATCTTTGCGCGAAATCCGCGAAAATAAATGTACCGCGAATATTTCCACGTTTACAGTAATTGCTTAGTGTACATTGAAAAGGAATGTCCTAAAACAGGCTCCTACTGCATAAAATGACTCACACCAAACATAACTGCATGCATGTTCTGTGTAATTGGAGAGAAGGGGGGGGGGGGGGGGGGGGTGGTGCCAGAAAAGTAGTACACGAGGAAGGGGACAAAAGAGGAAGAGAAAGAGAAAGGGGTTTGTTGGGGTCAAAAGGAATTATTTTAGTTGCATGTGGAAGGGTGAAGAGTTGTCTTTTTTTTGTCAAAGAAAAATATGGTAGGTTTGGGAAAAGGATGAGAGGGAAAGAAAAATTATTTAACAAATACCATACAGAGAGAAATAAAGAGAGGATTTTTTATTTTTTTTTTTTTTTTTTTTGGGGGGGGGGTTGGGGTGCAATGTTTGTGGCTCTGAGATGAATTTTAGTTTTGAGAGATGGATCAAATATTTAAATACATGTACGTGTGATATTTAAAGAAAAAAACATCAAAACAATTAATTCTAAGCATCAAAGTTTTTGATAATGTAAAGAATTAGAAATATTAGCCCCAATAATTGGATAAGGATGGAAGAAAACTAGCAGAAAACCATGACGAGAGCTAAAAGCAAGTGTAAATAGCACTCCGAGGCGATCAGAAAGATTTTTTTTTCTACCTCAATAATGTTATTCAATATGTAAACAGTAGAAGGGTCTAATTACACATGCTGAGGCTCAGGCCCTCGGAAGAGGATGCTTCTTGAAAGAGTCTACATAAAAGAGATAATTGGCATGGTTCACATCAGTAGTTCATATTTTAATTTTACCACAAAATAACCAAACTAGTTATTTAGGATTAAAAATTAAAAGGGTAATTTTCTTCATTGTGCTTCCGTGACATTTTCTGTCTCGATTTGCTCAGGATGCTCAGTAAAGTCTTATAAATTGAATGAATAATTTCAATCCTGGACTTAACAATATGCACATTACCCTAAACCTGAAGAAGAAAACAAGCATATCATTTTGAAGGAGATAATACTTTTGTATAATGGAAATAGAAGTTTACACATTGTTAATTATAATATAATATCTTTACTTTAATTAAAGATGTCTACTTTGTGTGTTTGAATGCCATTTTATGTGTTATCTAAAATAACAAACAAGATATGACCCTAATAATCTCACTTCATTAGCATTTAGCATTCTCTAATCAGCATTACTTGTTTTTATTTCAAAATCCAAAGTTTTATAACCTTGCACGAAAGAAAAGTACTAGATGAGAAAACGAAAAAAGAAACAACACACCACATTATTTAAGACACACTTTTACCATATATTCAGCCTCTCAAATGCAATACAAAATCTGTGTGTGGTGTGGAAGCAACCCTGAATATGATAATCACACAATGTTCATGAATGTGAGAGAGATGTTTGATATGTAAACAAACTATATATCAGGCCCAGGCGCAGACCGTGGATGATATATTCGTCTTTGTCTGCAGACGAACAGGGGATTCTTCAAGAGAAATTGGAGATGGTCGATTGAAACAAAGACATTTTTATGATTGTTTTCTCCAAGGACAGTAGTGAGAATTGATTGAATTGTTCAAACCCTCTTGGCAATTGTCTTTGTGATGAGAAGGGTTTGGTGTGAATTCTTAGAAATTTGATGCCTAAGTAATTGACAATGAAGGTCTGTTTTTAATTAAGATGTTATCCAAAATGTATTATCTTATAGTGAATTATAGGAGGTGTAATATATTAAACTAAATTAATTCAAATCAAATCCTTATTTCGTTCATTAGATAATTATCCAGTCATGTTTTATAGCCCCCCCCCCCTCTCAAAAATGACATAGGATCCAAACAAAGGGTCTTGTTGCTTGGTGCAGCATAACCATCAAATTCATAATTTCTCTTCTACCCAAATATATAATTTCTTTTAGTTGTTTTTTAATTCCAGTTGATTTACATGTAGATATTCCTAGCTAATCAATCCAAATAAAGTGTCTTTATGTCATTGAAAAAAGGACTTGATTTTATTTTATTGTATTTCATTTTTATCAACTTTGTTCTGTATTCATCCAAGCACCCCCCCCCAAAAAAAAAAAAAATAAAAAATAAAAAAATAAAAAAATAAAAAATAAAAGAATAAAAATTCCACCAAATGCAGGGAACCCAGACGAGGGGGTTATTTGTCTGGTACAGAAGTGTCATCCAACATGTTTGAAATATTGCTATTAAAATGCTTAGGGTGTTTATAGGAGGCATGTTTGATCAAATGTCAAAGCGATTTGATGCTTTTCAGGATGACTGGTATTAGATACATACCCGAACATTCCATGATCTCTTTCTCAACTATGTTTGTCATTATGTTGTAGTCGGTAGGTAAGGCAATCCTTTTGAGTGGGATGGTTGTTTACCTTGCGAGGTTTATTTTGAAAGGAGTAGCCAATCCCTGTCTGTATCCAATAGATCAAATCAAATCAATTTAATTAAAATAATTTTTTTTTATCATCAATACAAAGAATGAAATATATATTTGTGTCAAGTATAGAGCTCAAATTTAAGAAAGGTCCTGAGCAACTTGAATGAATGAAATACCCCCCCCCCCACCCAGTAAGAAAACATTATATGAATGGAACTCAAGAAAATAATAAATGATAAAATTAGTTAAAAGTAAACAAAAAAAATTAAATTGAAAAAAAAAAAATATATAAATACAAAAATTAATCTCATACCCCAAATTATACACTCTGAGTAAAAAAAAATGGTACAGTTGGGGAAAATTTATATAGGTATGAAATCTTCTCAAATGATGTATGAATTTGGTATCAACTTAGAGCCAAAAGATTTTTCTCGCTGATGCACTTTGTTTTGTATAATTTGCTTTTGGAAAACAAAAGTTATGCTAAATTTTGTGCGACGATGAACTAATCGAAATTACACAATCTATTGCCTTGATGCGCTGAATTCATGGCTATTATGTGCGAAACCCATAGAGAAGCATGCAAAAAGTACATTTTTTCTTGATTATAGAAAACTGGTCATATCTCAAGATCTACTGCAGCAAATGGGATGGAAAAATTGCAGAAGAAAGCCTGATTTTCCTACTTTATGGAAATATCAAACACTTGTAGAATGTGATTAATTTTCATACTTTAAAAAAATGTTTTCCAACTGTACCATTTTATTTGACACAGACTGTATATATATATATATATATTTAAAAAAAAATGAAATCTTTTGTCTATTTTATTAATTTAAGTTGACCAAGTCAATTTGAAAGGGGTGTAATGGTTAAATGTTCATCTTTGAAAGAGAGTCCTGTACGTGACAGTCTTGTACACAAAAAGATATCTCCCGAAATGGCGGAGCACTCTATCACCAATGCAATAATGCTTTCAAGTTACATGGAGATGAAGGGAGATTTTGTTTCAATTTTGAGAGCCTTTCAGAGTCTCCCTGACACATTTAAGGATTTCATTAGAATCTGGGGACAATTTCAATTGCAAGTGGAAAAGGGTTGGTGAAGAATTGTATCAAAGTACACTGTAGACAGCTGGTGACAGACATTGCATGCAAAAAAGGCTGGAGAGGTTTTTGGAGATGCAAAAGGTCTTTAGAGCATGTACATGTACATCCTGTGGAAAAAAAAAATTAAAAATTTTTCGTATTCGACACACAAGTACAACATACATGTATGGTTTATAGACATGCTAAAGAGCAAAAAGGAGTCAGCTCAAACAACTCATAATTAGGGATATTTGATAGATGATTCTTAAATAATTCATTTGTGCATCAATTTAAATAACTCAAAAGCATTTATTATTTATCACACAGCAGTTGCGTGTGTTTCTACCAACATGCATGGTTCTACTGTTGGAGACAAATGAATAAATTAATTGTCCATTTATTATTACTTGTTGATTTTTTTTTCACTTGTAAAATTTAGTTATGCCAGGCTGTATCATAATATGTACATGTATCAACATATTTTTGAAATATTCTTTTTAATGAATGTCATTCATGTTTTGTTTTTTTTTTCTCCTTGTATTTTTAGTCATCCACCTGTTGAACAGTACCAGACACTCACTTGAGATGAGGTACCACTGTGTCAATTTTTTTTTTTTTCATCTTTCAAAGAAATATCTTTTGAATAAATGTCATTCATATTTTTATCTCCCTGTACATGTATTTGCAGGCATCCACCATCCCTAGAACATTACGAACCACTTGCTCAACAGTACCAGACTCTGCCTTGAAAGAAGCTACAGCCAACTTTGTCAAAGAGGTAAGAATTGCTTTATAGGCCCCAGGCCAATCATTGAAAGTCCCTTCAGTTCTTCATTCGTGTGACCCGCCCTTTGAAATATTTTATTTTTTTACAGGAAGGGAGACTAAATATCATTAATGAAGATATCACAACTCGGCAATGCCAAAAGTTGACTTTTATCTTAGAAATGTACATGTTGGAGATAATTTCTGATCTACCCAGTCTTTATGCAGAGGCCAGGGGATATGTTTAAATGTTCTATATTGAACTTTGGAGCACTCATGCCAATCAGTGTTACCATGAAGGAAAGAATTTCTGCTTTTCTCCAAGGTTTTATATTGAAGGATGGGTCATGTTTGGAAGTGAATAGTTAACTTCCAGGGAACATTTTTAAGATTGGTATACTACTTGGATTGTTCTATTCGTTTTATTTGATTGTGCTGGTATATTTCTTGAATTGTATAGCTTGTAACTATGATAAATCTTTATTTGTGTTTTATGTTTTTCAGTGTATAAACAGCTACACAACAGAGTGGAAAGTAATAAACAACAAATATGCAGCCTATGCAGGCAGCTATCAAGATTTACCAAGGTAAGATTTAGATTAGTGCATATTTATTCTAAATCAATGAAATGTGAGAGCAAAATAATGTTATTTGCTGTTAAATGGTTGCCAATACACAAGTTTGCTAATAATTTCTGAAAAGAACCTACACATGTAAGAGTGAACCTGGGAGCACATCTATACATCTGGATGTAATGCATGCACCATGGAAGAATGGAATATTTACATAATGATGATGATGATGATGATGATGATGATGATGATGATGATGATGATGATGATGATGATGATGATGATGATAATGATGATAATGATGATGATGATGATGATGATGATGATGATGATGATAATGTTAATGATAACGATGATGATGATGATGATGATGATGATGATGATGATGATGATGATGATCTATGGTGCTTTTGGCAGTTACTAGTTACCAGAAAACTCATACAGTAGGTCCCTTTTCATAATATTTACCATTTAATTGTAAGTTTCCCATCAGTGTTAACTTCTATAGAAGAAGATTTTTAGTGGTTGTTGAGTGGTTTAACATGATGGTAGGTACTATTAATGGTTAGTTTTATACAACTGCGGCCAAATCATTGAGATGTTTGCAGCCAGATCTTTAAAAAAATCAAGCAAGATAAACCAAAATGGACAAATCATTTTTCTTTGTTTCTTGCAGTTATCGCATGCCAGACAGGCTACCCACCCAGCATTATGAAGTTGACGAGACAGACGAGAATAAACAGGACGATTCCCTCCTCTCTCCATCTGGTAGTATATGCAAGCAAGGTTTCCTCCATAAAACACCGTTCGGAGGAAAGGGAGATATACAGTTCATGCGGGTAAGTCTTTCTAATTTAAAGACAATCAACAAAGACAAAACCTTTCATAAAATTCTATTACAACCCTAACACTACATCTTAGACGAAAAAGGCCTGTGTCCTGTAGCATAAAGAGTTTCGATCTATTGCAAATTTGAAACAACGGTTCTGTTTGGTTTACAGTGATACTTTTATGTAAGAAGTCCATGCAACAAACATCCTGATTGGCTACTTTCGATCTGCAATTAATCATAACTCTTTATGTTAAAGGGTACTTGAGCAGTTGTCGCTGGAGCGTTTTTCCCCCTGTCGTCTGCTGAGGACAAGAATGACATTATTTCTATGTAAAATCACATGAGCAAATTCCCTTTTGCTTAACAGTGGTTATGATATGGAGAGCTCATATAAAAATCCCCCGGAGTGATCATGAAGGGCTTTTGGCTATTCACTGCAAGAAGGCACTAACTCTATGATAAAAATTTAGGTTACAGCCATACTGGCTCTCAACTGACTAATCATAGTGGAATAAATGGAGTACTGAACCCAATACTAATTGATTGCACTTTAGACATATTTTACCATTCATTTTAACCTATCTCACAACCAATTCACCAATGTGTCTGCAGCATAAAAAATTGAATACCTCGATCAGGAAGGGATAAAAACCTGCCATCCCAATTTTTGGTCTAAATGTCAGATTTTGGTTAGTCTAGAAGCACAGGCTGTAATTTGAAGCTTTGATAAAACAATACATGGTTGATCATTATAGTAACAGGTTTTTGGTGGACACAGCCCCCAAATGTCAACTTTAGATTACCAAAGTTAAAAATTTAAACATCTGCCGTTCTAACCCCTCTCCCACCCCCACCCCCACCCCCAAAAAAAGCAGTTTTATCCAGTACCCAAGTCAAAGATTGAGCTTGAAATACTTGTGTCTTGATTGAGCATATGGCTTTGTCAAAAAAAAAAAAAAAAAAAAAAAAAGCACTTACAGTACGGATTGAAGTACAGTTCAGTCTCTATTTTAAAGGTTTAAGCCTTCTTTTGGATTTGCTAGTTGATAAAGGTTTTATGGAATTACATGTAGTTCTAGCACACCAAGTGGCATACAGATGCTCCATAGTGCAAGGAACTCAACTACCGTACTCCTTCTTGGCTGTCATCTCCAATGTTTACAATGCTGAATGAATAGATTACATTGCACATATGAATTTGATGCTTGCAATGTATTAAACCTCTATGGGAGCGTCCATTGCACTGCTCGAACATTTGAAAAAGTATTATTGATTTAATAGTGCTTGTATCATTTCTTTTTGTTTCTCTTTGTTGTTATATTATTTACATGACATACATGTAGCTTTTTGTTCTTCAAATATTTCATTGTCGTCTCTCTGTCTCTGTCTTTTATTCTAGCCTTCCGTCTTTGCTCCCATTCTGAATTTACATACTTCTTGTTGTATGTGGATTCCTGTATTAACGGCGCCTGCAGTCATCTTTGCAGTGCCTTAAAATTGAATTCTCCCACTGTCTCTGCTTGTTTGCTCATCTCTCTCCTTCTCTTTTTAAATTTATTTTCTCTCATCTCTCTTTCATCTCCTCTTTGTGTTCTGTCTCTGTCCTAATTCCCTCCTCCCCTCTCTCTCTCTCTCTCTCTCTCTCTCTCTCTTTCTTCTTTCTCGGTCTCTTTGCCCATTCTAGCCCTCAACTCTTCCTACAACTAAACATTATATAAACTAATACAATGCTGTCTCATACATTCACAAGTTTTGCACATCACTCCTCGCAAACGTTTCCACTCACAAAAATTGTGAAATTAACCTCTCGCGAATTCCCCACCTTGTCCAAAATTGTGGCAATATCTTTACTCCAAAATATTGGTATATACATCTAAACAGAACACTGAGAGAAAGGACTTGAGGAGAAGATCTTTTCTTCCCCTAATCTTTCTAATCCATTATATTCCTCTACTGTGTTCCTGTTTCTGTTTGATAATCATATACATGCACAACTACATCTTTCTTCTTTTTGTTTTTATCTTTTCCTGTCCAGCTCATTGTACCATTCATGATATTTTCTTGCTGCTCTCTATACATTGCAACTTAATAACTTTCAATACACATCCTACTTTACACAATACCCAATACACTGCACAACCTGTTTACCCCAATTCTCCACTCTGTCTTTCCCCCACATCCTTGCCATTATTTCCTCTCCCCTTATTTCCCCATCCTCTATTTCCCGAACCCATCCTTCCGTTTTCCTTGCATCCATCCATATCTTGAATGCATCCCACCCCAGGTCGTCGTACTATGCATGCAAGGTCTTGTTATGATGAGAAAGAGGTTCTCCATTAGCATGACTTTCAGAAATAGTGTGCTTATTTTGATCCCATGAATTAGTAGGCTGTTCACAGAATATTAGACTATCTCTCAAATACTTGTAGTGTGCTAAATTGGGTAAAAATCCAAGCCAAAATCATTGTAGGCTTACATGTATTTCCAAACTCGAGCTAGTTTTGTTGTTTGGGCCCGAAATACACCATAAATTGAGAGATGCTGCACTAGCCTGAACTGGTTGTAGGAAAACTACCTCTGGACAATTACCCCTTACAAATATACAACCTTACCCTACGCCTAACCCTATTTCTAGGGGGTAGTTGTCTTGGGAAGGTAATTGCACGGGGAGTGAGTAGTTGTCCTGATACGTCCTGCACCTGGGGCTTGTTTGTGGAAGCTCGATGTCAGATTGTTAAGTTTAATCTTGAGCTAAATGTCGCACTGGTGTAGCTTCAACTTGTTTTATACGTTCTTTCACCTGATCCACCTCGCAGCTTGCTATTATTGAATCTTGAGCTAGTGAAGCATCACCTGATGAAACGGCGTGGGATGATGTAAGGAGTTGATGTAAGGGAGGCAGCATTATGCAAGGAAGCGCTAGCTAGATGGATGATAAAAACACTGTCTGCCTTGCAAGAAATACATTGCCAAACCATGCAATTTTGGTACATGTATGATGTTGTACATGTATGCACTATAACCAAAGCCAAGATTTGGATTACAACTTGTATGAGAAACCATTATTGCCTTGAACATATTGAGGACAGATAAAACATAGAATGACAGTTTTAAAGTATACAGATAATGTTATGTAAAAATATTGTCTACCTAACCAAAAAGGTATGTCCAAATTGCAGTTTTAATGCTTTGTACAATATACATGTATGTATCATTTGCCAAGATTGGCATTACAATGTCTATCATCTTTATATGAACTTTAAATGTTTGAATGAATGGACTGACAAACTTTTATTGAATTGAATTAAAAATCTTGAGCAAAAATATATATTATATGGAAATGAGGAAAGAAACACTTTTAACAAGAAAGCTAAAAATGCTACATTGCATCTGCCAAGCCAAAAATAGCTAGACTGTAGACGTTTTATGCATTGTAACTATTGCCAAGATTGGAATTACAACATTAACATTTATGATATGAAATGATGAATAAATACTGAATGAATTGACTTAAACCATTATTGAATTGAAGATCTTGAAGATTCTTGGAACAAATCATTTTGACAAAATAGGAAAACATAAATGGCCATGCGTTTTGAGGTGGGCCCTTAAAAAGGTGGAGTTGTGACATCTGCTCCTCAAATATGATTTTGTTTATTGATTTACTTAAAAATTATACAAGCTATATAGCTGAATTTGGTCTTAAATTAAAGCTCTCATGTAGGGCAACAAAATGCATGTTTTTAAAAATGTTAAAATTTCATCATTGTCTGTTAATTAACTGATAATTAACGAGAGGCAGGGGTGGAGGAGGAGCCGCGCAGGAGGAGCCGCGCAGCAAATATGGTACATGTGCTGTAAAACAAAGTTAAATCATGTTCAGAGATGGATTTTTTTTTTATTTGAAATGCATTCACCCTCCTGAAACACTTGCAACATGTAATTTATATGTAGCTTGTTTATGATTCATAAAAGAATTTATGAACAGTTTAGTGTTGTACACTATTGTGAATGTACTATATGAATGACAATTTCTTTACAGCTAAAGGGCTCTTATATATGACATTATGTTTACCAAGATAAAGGGACTTTCACATGTCTGTACTGCTTTGCTACTTCTATCAGCCTTACCAACTTATATAGGATCCTTCATTACATGTCTAGTATCTTAAACAGCGAATTACAGTACTTAGAACACGGCAACAAGGTAAATTTTCTTTAAAAAATAGAAATTTTCAAAGTCGTCTTTCCAGCCTGGAGCAAAATGCGGTAAACTCTCTCAGGTTATAGAAAGTTATACATGTTTGGAAAGGTCTAAATGTGACGAGTTCAAATCTGCAGTAAATAATGTTGTAGGGTAAACAGAATTTTTTTTTGCTATTTTTTTCCAAAGCCAATTTTTTTCATGAATTTTTCAGGCTTTAAGATTCATAACCTTTCAAGGGCGCCACCTATGTTAATTTTAAGTGCATTTCTAAACTCCTCAGACATTCAGCTTCCAGAAAATATATACTTTTGTGGGGTTAATATAAATTTTTAAAAAGTTACAGCCACTTTCATGGAAATGCGCACGATTAGTACAAATTTTGAGTGTGTCACACAATATGGGCCCAACTTGAAACGCATGGCCAAATAATGATGGTAGGTTAAATCACACAAAATGGGTATTAGAAGTGGAGTTCCTCCATGCTGTATTTCATTTCATAATGGCAACAGGAAGGAAGCAAATACAAGAAATGATTATTACATGCCACAAGATCATGTTACTTTCAATTTCACAAATGTCACAATTCAATCGACAGACATTGAATGTTAATATATGTGCAGCATGCTTCAATTTAATTGATTGGAACCCACATGAGTTACTCCAAGCAAGTATGTTCTCATGCTTGCACTTGTAGGCATAGCCCTACGTGTGGGATTCAAAGCAAAAAAATCTGTCTCAAAGTTGTTCATATTTTTGGTTATAACAGAAATTGAACATGAATTTTGAGTCCAGGGATTGAAATATTGATTTTGTCTTCTTTTCATCCAGGACTTGAATTAATTGAAGGTTATGAAGGCCATCGAGGCCATGGCCTTAATAGATTCCCCCTAACTTGCCTTAGCGCCCCTTCCAAAATTGCCCATTTGGCCCTGGAGATTTTGTTGCCCTTTCTAGACACTTGCATTTGTACTGTACGTAAGAAAAATTGCCCTATGAATGTTTTGTATATATGTTGAACATGCATGTACTGAACAAGTTTGATCTTGAATCATAATTGAATTGAAATTCATTTGTTAAAAAAAAACAACAAACAAACAAACTTTTATACACAAGTGAAAGGGAATAAAAACCTAGCACACAGAATTGGAATATTTCAAAGTTCTTAATTCTAAAGCTAACAATTAGGGTGAAAAAGGTACAATTAGCAATGCAGTTGGTGAAAAAAAAATCACTTGTATGTGAGAGATGATTATGTCTGCATTTTAGGATTAAACAATGATGTATTTTTTTGTATAAGGAGGTCAATGAATGCATCTATTTTATTTCTTTAATTAGAACCCAAGCTTTTATTCCTATTCAAGTTTTCTTTATATGTTTATTTTCTTTGATTTGTTCCATTTATTTAGTCATAATATTGTATTTCTTTCTCCTTTTCTCTCATTTTATTGCAGTCTTACAAGAGGAGCTGTGAGTTTTCTAAAAATAGGTTTCTATTCTTTGTTTCGCTTATCTTTTTTTCAAGTCATAATTTCATATTTTCTCTCTTTTTTTATTGCAGTCGTACAAGAGGAGATTTTTCTACCTCAAGCAGCTAGCAGATAGGTCCTTTCTGCTGGAATACTTCAAAGATGAAAAAAGCACAGAAGCAAAAGGCAATATGTACCTTGACTCACTACTGGAAGTTACAAAGGTAAGGAAACTGTGAATCGTTTTTTTTTGTTGATTTATTTGTTTAAATTTGTTTTACTTCAATACCTGGACAGAATGCAGATCACTAAATTGAGGTATACTCAAAGGGAAACATTTTTAATGTCAGTTTTGGAGTGTAGCCTAGGATTGGGGCATTGCTATATTTAGTCAGTTCGGTTTGGGTGTTGTTTTTTATGGCAATTTCTTACTTGGGGGGCTTCAAGTATGCGTAACAAAAGAAATTGTATATGCTTCATAGCAACGCGCACATGGCACATTGCATAGCCCTAACTAATGAAGAACAACAATTCCCCTTTAATTTGTTCCTCCACTACACCATAGATTTAGCGCGATTGAGCATGTGTGATCCTATCAGGGTGAAGTGCTTAAATTTCCACTTCAGAACTTGTGACATTTCGGGCTTATTGTGTGACCGCATTAGGTGCATTCTGAGTGAACTTAGCAGAAGGTCCTAAGTTCCTTGATATAGAAGGAATAGAATTTTTACTTTAATAGAATTTTTACTTTAACAAATCTCAAGAGATTTGACATTAAATTAACAATTAAAATTTTGGACACACTATTGACATAAAATCTGACCTTAGGGTTGCATGTATTATATCAAATGGAATAATAAAGAAAAAGGGAAACGATGACACCATGCTATCTGTTACATACTGTTTAAACATACTCTAGATTGAAGAAAAAGAAAAGAGAAAAAAATTAAAATATTGTAAATTTGTACAGTATACACATGTACATGTACCTATACTTCACAGAGTTTTGTAGATTTGAGGCATGAAAAGGGGTTCTAGACTGAAGATACATGCATACATGTATGTTCAAAAGTCTAAATCTTTCAACTGTTCTTTTGTATCAGTTTACATGTATCTCCATCTGTAAATGCATCTCTTTCTTGTTTTCCTTTTTCGCTGGGTCAACGACATCATGCGTCTTGAAATTTCATAAATTGCTTGCAGGGCCATGTCAGAAACACAGACAATTCTACCATGTATCTAAATAAATGGTACATGTAAATTGCTAGAAGGGCATAAGTGAGACAAGGCATCCGTAAGGGACTAGGGGACCAGATCGGTTTTTCCTTCTATTTTCGCTTGGTCAACAACATCATGACGTTTTTCTAATTTTTCTGCTCTTAAAAAACACCTTATTTTGGGTCCAGACTTCCCCTTTAAAAATTCATAAATTGCTCATGGGCTAACACAGAACATTATACCATGTATCAAAATAAATGGCTTAATTGCTAGAAGAGCATAAGTGGGGCGAGGCATTCGTAAGGGACTTGGGGGACCAGATCGGTTTTTCCTTCTATTTTTGCTTGGTCAACAACATCATGGTGTTTTTCCAATTTTTCTGCTCTTGATAAAAACACCTTATTTTGGGTCCGGACTTCCCCTTTAAAAATGTATAAATTGCTCATGGGGCTATACATATGTATCAGAAACGCAGACAATTCTATCATGAAGATGTATCTATGGAGCTGTAAATTGCTAGAAGGGCATAAGCCAGACAAGGCAGGCATTCGTAAGGGACTTGGGGACCAGAGAATAATTTGGTTTGATGAATCGCATCAAGAGGAATGGAGAAATAGGATACTTCTCATTACGGTTGGAGTGAGAAATTCCACTCTGGGCTTTGCCTAGGTGGGTCACGATTGCCAAGGGGCAGAAATTATGGTGAATTGGGGTGGGGGGGGGAGGTGTGCCTGAATGGGGTGAAATGTGTATTAAAGGGCATTGTCCTGAGAGTCTTTGTCCTTAGTTTTCGCTATCTGTCTTTTTTTATGTCCTACTAGTTTTTCGATCTATGCCCGTTTCCCCTTCTTTTTTTCGAGGCGGGGGAGGGGTATTTTATACTTGCCCCTCGTCATTGGCTGTTTCTCTATCTTTCTGTTTCGCTGTATGTCTCTCTTTTTCTCTGATCTCTCTCTCTCTCTGTCTCTTTGTGTCTCTCTGTTTCTCTCTACATGCGTCCCAAAAAGAACTATACACTTTCAGGCCTTCAAGCGCTCCTACTTTTCCTACTTTTTCACTACTTTTTTTTCAACCTCCTACTTATCCTACTTTTTTTTTTAAATCTCCTACTTTTCCTACTTTTTAACTACTTTTTTGAAAAAGTGAAAAAAAAAAAAAAAATTGTAGGCTTAGCCATAGGATTGATATGAGACCGAAAATCCTGTCACTTGTTTTATTATTAGAATTAATGTATTTGGGATACCGTATGTTTAGGTCTGCTCATAGAGACATGCATGTACATGTACATGAAGCATCCCTATCCATAACCTATCCACCTTTTTCCTGCACATTATATGGCACAACCAGTCGCAGCATCATGACATGAGTATCTGCGAGTATACGCATTATATGGGGGAAAGTGCATTAAATGTGTTATAGGTTATTTTGTCTTTAGTTCGGAGAGATACATGTACATGTACATATAACTGTAGATCTACTCAAATAAAAGGCAAAAAACAAAACTGGAGACAAAAGTTTCAGTCTAGTTTAATCGGGCTTGTTTGGTGTACGAGTCTCTATAGATTTTTTTAGGCACAGAGTACTGTAACTACCATTTGTCTATGTTGAAGCTGTTTCTGATGTTGAGCTTAGATTGTAGATTGAAAATTTTTTTTTTTTATGACAACTGAGATAAATTTATGCACCCTACATTGTTTAGAGTGCAAACTCAGCTTTAGCATTGTACCCTTTGACTATGTTAACTGATGTATTGGCTCAGTGGAAAGAGCATCCGCCTCATAATCGGGAGGTCATGGGTTTGATCCCCGGACGCGTCATACCAAAAGATGTTAAAATATGGTAGTTGCTGCTTTCCTGTTTGGCGTTCAACAAAAGGGGGATAGAGCAACGTCCTTCTGGCGCTGCTCAGTGGCTGCAGGGCTCACAAGAAAAGGGGCAAAACATATAACCAGTCATCATTGTTTCGGACAATAAAATTTGGAGCATTGGAGCATTTGGAGCATTAGTTCATCTTTATTCCAGATCCATACGCATGCAGTAATCTACAAATGTGAAGCATGATTATTTTCCTTTTTACTTTTCAAATTGCATATGCCATACTACAGTGTGTCCAACAGAAAATTCTAATGGCACTTAAAATGAGTATGATTTGAAAATTAGCAATTCATTGTATATAATTTTATAATTGTAAACTAGCATTTGTTTGATAGAACTGGGTTAAATTTGATGCCATATGGTCAATTGAACTCATTGATATATGAGCCTTCTTTCAGCACTCATCAAAAAACCTCTCAATCTAAGTTTCGTTATTACATTGAATAAAGTATGTAGTCCAATTACATCTTCATTCACTCTTATTTTATTTCTTTTTTTTTCTTAGAATTTGGGCCCACAACTTGCGGGCACATACTTGAATTTTTTTTTTTAAAGATGAAGGTTTAAGAAAATTGGCATGATATCTTTAATCAAACTTAAAAAATATATTCTAAACATGTACATGTTGTTAGCTGTACCTGACTACACATACTACTTAATACAAAGCTTGGATTGAGA
Organism: Paracentrotus lividus; assembly: GCA_940671915.1. Taxonomy (NCBI): domain Eukaryota; kingdom Metazoa; phylum Echinodermata; class Echinoidea; order Camarodonta; family Echinidae; genus Paracentrotus; species Paracentrotus lividus. Next base: position 11,927,136 of record CALNVZ010000674.1, read on the forward strand.
GGTTTCCTGATGTGTCATGAACAAATGCTCTTATCTTTGTGATTATTGGACCATATCACATAAAATTGCATCCAGTTGATATTTATATAATGTTGTATACACATCTAGAGTGTCATTAACATTTTTGCAAGACACACTGTACTTACATGTATTGATGGATTTCCAATGCAAAAAGCATAGTGATCCAGTGAATTAGGACTTTATCAATTGACGTTTCTCTTTTTTACACCAAAAATAAACATGCAATGCCTCTTTCAAAAAACAATTTCCAAGAAATGATGTTAAGTTATAAGCTTGAACTCAAGTAGCAGAGACTGCATACACTGCACACAGTATCCAGAGTTGATAATTCAGGTTTCTTTCAAGTCATAGGCATGCGAACTGAAAGAAGCATGGTGATTTCGCAAATGCAAGATTTATTGGAAATTTAAAAATAAACACTTTGTACTACCTAGTGAACAGAAAACATCCTCAATCATGTTTATAGAACATGAGAAAATATCTAAACACAAAATTTTCTGTTCATTGAAGGTTTAATACTCAAAGTAATCTCAGCTTTGCATTATGCAATGGCACTCCAAAATATTTTATGCAATGTTTTTCTCAATGAGTTAAACCATGGATTCTATGAGGTCCTATTAGAATCCATGGTTAAACGAAGGTACCATCTTTAGTTTCTGATGGCCTTAGTCCCAACTACTGGAAGCAGATGATATTGGAAATGCAAAGAACCATAACAGTGTGATATGTTTATCCAATAATGTTTACCAGAGATGATTCAAATATATGTAAGATACCTCAAAGCTTTGATGTTTGGGCATGCACAAGAACAGAAAGTTGGGACAGGCAATACTTGATGCATTTTAGAAGAAAGGTTACCAGTTACCACTAAAGCAGCTTGCCAACCTTGGCTCAGATGTGAACAAAACATTCTGAAATTATGTAAACTGGAATCTCACTGAAATGAAATTGACTGGCATGCTGCTATTCATCCATTGAAATCTACATCTGGCCTATAATGCCTTGCAAAAAAACCTGCATTAGCTTGGAGATGGTGATGAGCAGACTGTGGTTCTGGATATCTTCTATAATATCTGAAGACATCCCCTTGCAGGAAGGAAGACTGCTGAAATTCAGTAGCATCTTGGTCTCCATGAAATAAATTTCCTTCAACACATACAAAGCTGCTGGCTATGAAAAGAGTGAATAGCATGCTTTAAGCAGAAAATCTGTAATTTGTTCAAGATCTCTACATGGCTACTACGGAAAACAGGAATGGCAAGTCTCATGAAAGAAATGTGAGATACAGAAAAATCACTAGAAAATTGAAAGATCCCCTGATGAAAGTGCAGCTCCGGTTTTAGCATTAACAATGTGTTCATTGTCTTCTTGATATTAAACAGTTTTGGATAGAGGCAAGCCCTGTCTGTTTTTGCTGTCAAAAAGATAAATGTTGATTAGAGTATAAAGTCATACATTGGATTATTGTTTGTTAACAGCATCAATTTGATATTCTTTTAGGCATTGGATATCCCTAAAGCTTAATCTCAGATTCAATCTAAAATATAAGAATAGGGACTTTCATATAACAAATTTATCTAGTATGTATTCCATCATCTTATTTATGTACATTTACTTTTCTCCTTCTTTTTAAGATTAAATCCTACTTTTATCTTACTTTTTTAAAGATTAACTCCTACTTTTCTTCTACTTTTTGGAAAATTTTGCTCCTACTTTTCTCCTACTTTTTCATTCAAGCTGACTTGAAGGCCTGCACTTTTGAAATGGCTGCCAAATAAAAAGTATATTTTTTTAGGTAATGAAATTTACATTTATGGAAAGCTCATTATCCCAAATTTCATAT
>CALNVZ010000674.1:11939179-12004741 GCA_940671915.1 Paracentrotus lividus
TAAGGAGTCTTTTTCTATACAACTTTTAGTGTATGAATCTTAAACTGCATTTTAAGGTTCTCATAAATGAATATGAGATGTAGGAATCAAATCCCATTATTATTCCTGAATGCCTAATTAAGTCAAATATTTAGATATGTACTAGGTTTGTAGTGTGTATTGTATTTAAATTTCACTCAAACTTGTACTATTTTTCTATTATTCTTCATGCGTAGAGACCATATGGTGTTGCGCGACTAAGAACTGTATTAATATAACTATTTTTCTTCTTTTGTTTTTAAATAACTATTATTATTTTCTTCTTTTGTTTTTAAAGCCTGAACCATTCTTTGTGACGCTGGCGCTCTATGATGCACGAAACCAGCTCAAGATATCGGAGGACTTCCACGTCGACATCAACCCACCGCAGATCCGCCAGATGCTTGACCGATTCAAAGACGCGGCAAACGGAGACACCCCTCAGTCACCGAGGACCATTCCCGACGTCAGCGATCTGGACACGAATTGGATCAAGAGTCCGAAGAAGGTACGGTTTCCTGTTTCCCAAGGAACAAAGAAAGAATAGATGGGGAACGGAGAGAAATTAATCAATCAGTGAAGAAGTCTTTGACTTTTCGTAGAGAAATTAATTAATCAGTCAAGAAGTCTTTGATTTTTTGTAGAGAAATTGATCAATCATTGAAGACATCATTGACTTTTCAGAAAGAAATCAATTAATCAGTGAAGAAGTCTGACTTTTCCTTAGTTGGCAGACCAAAAAGTTTGGTAAGATGCACTTGAACAGCAATGGAAATTTTGGTCACTTTTGTTTTGCATCCTATCAAATGTAGGAATTGATAGGACACCAATGTTTAGTTGTGTAATTTAAGGCACTCATGCATCCCCCCCCCCCCAGAGTGCTTTGTAGTGCTTAATAAGTTTGTCTAAACTGTATCAGGTCAGCTACCTCCTGGACAACTACCCCCTGGACAATTAGCACCCAGGACAACTACATGTAACAACTAACCCCTCCAGAAATATGGTTAGGTTTAGGGTTAGGGGGACGGTATACTTTTGGCAGAGGGTAATTGTGTGGGGTAGTCGTACTAGATCCGTCTAAAGCTGGTTGTACTTTGCTGCAGACTAAACATTTCATTGTACTTGAACCCAGAACCGTTGTATCTTTTTTTTTCATTGTAGGGTATCTTCTCTGTAAGACAATCCCACTCTGAGATCTATCTGGTTGCTAGGATAGAGAAGGTTCTTCAGGGAAGCATAGCCAACTGCGCTGACCCCTACACCAAGCCAGGTGACACGGTCAAGACATGTCAAAAGGTCATGAAACAAGCCAAGGTCTTCTGTAGTCGGATGGGACAGTATCGCATGCCATTTGCTTGGGCAGCAAGGTAAGATGGAACCGACTCAAAATGAGACACAATTCGCTGGAAAAGAGTCAAGAATATCAATAAAATAATCCATTTTGAAACATTTTTCCCTTATCGTTTTTTTACTCACAGAGCACTTGTATAACATTGAAGATTTAGAAGATCATCAAATATTTTCCCCCAAAATTTGACATTTTTTATTATTTTTCGATTTACTTGCCCCTTGTAGAGTGTGCTACATGTAGGTGACTTGTCATGTATCATGTTCCATTAATGTTTATTATCTTGAGAGGCCTTCTGGGTCAACATTTTTTTTTTTTTTTGCAGATCAATGTAGATACTGTATCTAGAATGCACCGAGAATGGGAATTGAAAAATTAAAGAAACAGTTAACTAAATGATGAATTCCATGTGCAGGGAACAATAGGGATTAATCTACAAGTGTGATCACAGGAAAACTATAGTGCTTGAATGAGGTTTGTACTCATTTTGAAATGAAAACATATTGATAATGCATGGTGTTGGCCTCATGTAGTCGACCAATTTCTCAGGGTTAACTTCAACATAGACAAAATTAAGCCCAGGACAATTGTCGCCATAGCATATGTTGTGACACTAGTCCAAACTAGCGCATCAATCCAATTTTAACACGAAATCTACTTATTACATTGTACATGTATATCACCACTTCTCTTCTACCAATCATGCCTAGGTCTGTATAAAACAATTTCATTTCACCTTACCTTTTTATACCATTTCTTGCATTTACCAGGAAAGTGTTCAAGTCAGACTATGGTGAACTGGACATGAAAGGTGACTTCATGTCCATCTACCGACAGGAAGGGTCCAAGCTCTCGGATGAAGACCTCCTCAAGTATCTCCTGGACATCAGGAGAAACCCTGAGAAACTGGCCAAGCTGACAGAACTACCAGGAACCATCAAGGTTTACATTGAACCTCTCACAAGAATGCTAAGCAGTAAGTGGTATTGTAGTGATGATGGGTGTGGGGATGATGATGATGGTAGTAGTGGTGGTGATGATGATGGTGATGGTGGTGGTGGTTGTGATGGTGATGATTGTGGTGATGATGATGATGATGATGATGGTAGTGGTGGTAGTGATGATAGTGATGGTGTTTGTGGTAAGGGTGGTAGCGATGGTCTTGATGGTGATGATGATGATTGAAGACCTGCTCAAGTACCTCCTGGACATCAGGAGGAACCCTGAGAGACTGGCCAAGCTGACAGAACTACCAGGAACCATCAAGGTTTTCATTGAACCTCTCACAAGAATGCTAAGCAGTAAGTGGTATTGTAGTGATGATGGGTGTGGGGATGATGATGATGGTAGTAGTGGTGGTGATGATGATGGTGATGGTGGTGGTGGTTGTGATGGTGATGATTGTGGTGATGATGATGATGATGATGGTAGTGGTGGTAGTGATGATAGTGATGGTGTTTGTGGTAAGGGTGGTAGCGATGGTCTTGATGGTGATGATGATGATTGAAGACCTGCTCAAGTACCTCCTAGACATCAGGAGGAACCCTGAGAAACTAGCCAAGCTGACAGAACCACCAGGCACCATCAAGGTTTTCATTGAACCTCTCACAAGAATGCTAAGCAGTAAGTGGTATTGTAGTGATGATTGGTGTGGTTATGATGATGGTGTTGATGATGGTGGTGATGATGTTGGTGGTAATGGTGGTGATGATAATTAGGATGGTGATGATGGTGGTGGTGGTGGTGGTGGTAGTGATTATATATGATTAGTGATGATGGGTGATGGTGGGTGGTGTGGTGATAGTGATCAGGATGGTAGTGGTGGTCGCATGGTGGTGATTGATGGTGGTGATATGGTGGTGATGTGTGATGTGGTGATGATGGGGAGATACAATGGTGATGGTGGTGGTGGTGGTGGTGGTGGTGGTGATGATTGTGGTGATGATCATAATTATGGTGGTGATGGTGGTGGAAATGATGGTGATGATGATGATGGTTGCTTTGGTGTGGGAGGTCGTGGAGGTAGTGATCATTGTGGTGGTGATGCTGGTCATTGGTGATGATGATAACCACCAACTTCTTATTAACCTCTTGCATGAATGCTATTGAAGTAGTAGTATTTATGTTGTGATCATTGTAATAATTGTTAAAAATTGTACATGTACAATTATATTCATCATTCAGTAAGGCATTATTCTACATTTATGCTGATAAATTGTTTTTCCTTATCTTTAACCATTCCAGATTGCCTCTCACCATCGCTTATACCCATCATGCCTTGGCCCTCCGAGTTAGCCGACCAGCCAACCTTTGAACTTGAAGAGTTCCTGCCAGAGAAGGGCAAGATTTCCTATCCATTCAGCAACTACATCAATAATCTCTACGTCTACCCATTACAACTCAAGTATGATGGACAGAAGACCTTTGCAAAGGTAAAATTTATGTACCGTAGGCTGTATTTGACTAAGTGGTTTGTAAGTTACATATATGAGCAACTCTGCGAACGATGATCGGGTCTTGTGCTACATGAATATATAAATAAACATGTGCTTAGTATGTAGCACCCGAGACCATGTTTCAGTCATTCGTAAAGTCAATTGTAACTTCGAGAACCACTTTGTGAAACATCCCCCTGGTCCGTAAAACTTGTTATCAGAGATGTCTTCGTCTGGTGGAACATATCCGGACAACTACCCCCTTGACAATAACCCTTTGGACAACTTCCCCATGATAAGTGTTGGGGTAAGGATTCGGGGGGGGGGGGGGGGACAGTTGTGTCGATGTTGGGGGGGGGCGTGTTGACTTTAGAACCTCGGATATGTCTGTAGAGTAAGAATTAGGCTGAACCTGCAGTAGGAGTCCACTGCTCGACTGACGGGCTATCAGACTTTCAGTACTTTAAAGTCTGCCTTACTTTGTTTTCCTCCTCAGGCTAGGAACATTGCCATGCATATAGAGTTCAGAGACTCTGATGACGAGGGGGCGCAACCGCTGCGGTGCTTCTATGGCAGACCCGGTGGAAGTCTCTTCACGTCAGCAGGCAGCGTGGGTGTACTCCACCATCAACAGGTGCCAGAGTTCTACGAGGAGGTATATTTCATATTTTTCTTTTTCATTTCATATACTCAGTTATTTCGATATTAATAAAAAAGGAGGCGAAATTCCTGAGAAGCAGCATGCTTGTATTGCGTTCACCTTAATACAAAGATACACTGATACAGTACAAGTAATAATGATATTCATAGCAAGTTCAATTACACTGATTACATGTATAATAATATTGTGGAGTTTCAAAGCAAGTGACAAATATGAAAATGAAAGAGAAAAGAAAGAGAGAGAGAGAGGGGGGGGGGGTGGAAGATGGGGATAGAAACCTGTAGGAAAAGTAACAAATTCTCTGGCAACAACTGTTTTAGGGTGGTGTTTCATGAAGTGTTTTCCTAAGTTACACAAACGACTGGTGTTCAGTGGAAGGGGGGGGGGGTAATGCAAGCCTCAATTTCGTACACTGTAGAACATTATGATTGGGTAGACGTTGGAACTTTAAACAAAGTGGAAAAACTTTCATCCACATACTTTAACTCCTTTCCTTTTTAACTTGTACATTGTGTAGGTGAAGCTAGCCTTGCCCACCCAGCTAAACAGCAAGCATCATCTGTTATTCCGTTTCTACCATGTGAGCTGCGAGACAGGCAAGGGTACCGTCAAAAAGAAGGAGACTGTTGATTCATTTGGTAAGCTTTCTCATTCCCCTTTCACATAACGTTAAAACAAGGGACATTGATGGATATTAAACTGATTTAATATGGCGTCAGATTTTTTTGTTGCGAATAATAAAAAAGAACAAAGGTTACTGGACTTGACCCCCCATTTGCTGTGAATTGAAATAGTTGAAAATGAATTTTGGAATCTAATCACTTGCTTTTCTTCACTATTCGATAGTCGGATCAAAATCGAATCTTCACAGTGTGTGTGTTGATTTCACTCTTAATCCGTTGTGGCAGTCGCATTTAATTCCTGTCACCTTATTAACACTCTGGGATAAGGCATGATTTAACATTAATTTTTGCTGCACTCTTCCCAAGTACGGTAGGCAGATACTTTGAAGAAGTATTCCTTGCCATTTAAATGTGTTTAGTGTTGTAGATCCTGAAGTTTAAATGGTTTAATCATTTTAAAATCTTCTGGAAACACAACAGGACAATGCAAAATCATTTGTTCTCTGTACGAGAACATCAATATAATAATTAATATTAATATCTTTTTGAGACAAGCATCTATAATTTTACAAGACAGCACTACCTTGAATATGGCCTTTGTTTGAGATTGAAGCTAATGCATATTTCTTGTTGTTTTAAATCACTGAATATAATCCACACTTGTTATTAAAAGTGATTATGTGCTTGATAGTTTCCTTTTTAATTTTAACTTGTCTAAACTCAAGAAACTCTTGTCATGCCGATGATATCTTGTTCTGTGTTTATTAATTTTTCTACAATGTACGAATGAAGCCCAACGTTAAAGCATTTTGCTTCCGAAGCCTGAACGGAACTGATGAGCATTTTATCCATTGTATTTTCTTGTTGTTCTCTGGTTTTTATTTCTCTCTTCTTCTCACCCCTCTCTCACTAATCACACTGCCTCCCCTACAATTAAAGTGGAACCTCTTGAAGGTATAAGTTTACCAGAACTGAAATTGGATGTTCAGCAATTAATATGAACATTATTTTATTTTTATTTTCATGTTCCGTTTGGGTTGCATTTTGTTGAGCCCATGTTGCCAAAGATGGAGGAGTATTTGGGAAGTATTTGCAATATTCTTTGGCAAATGAAAAGTCAGCAAAAATTAATTGAAAATATCAAGGTTTGTTTAGTTCAAAGGAGAAGAAATTCTTCAAAATCATCAAGATCACATGAAATAAATTAGAATACAGAGCAAGATTATAAAACATCTTCTAAATTAGAAAAAAAAATCCATGACTTCCAGATTTTACTTCAAATTTGGTTGAGACACATGTATCGTGCAACATAAAATTCATGCTTGAATGCATCTTGAAAAATGTCTTTCACACTTTTATTAAAGTTAATGATTCTCTTTTTCAGAAGCATTCTCTTCCCATAACTCCACTTATTTCTGGCCAAACAGTGTGTCTTGTGTCTTTTGTTATTTAAATTTGTTTGTTTGTTTGTGAAGGATGGTCCACACAGCAATCCCAGCTATGCCAATGCTGAGTCACACATTGCATATTTCAAGAAGTTTATATTTTTGACAGCTTTTAATAAGTGCTATATTGTAAACAAATTTTCTTTTTTTTAATGAAGAAAGGCTGGCCCAAGATTGATATGAATTGATGTTTTAACAGGGTTCATACGGGTCATGGAAAATCTATTTTTCCATTGAAAAGTCATGGAAAGTCATGGAATATCAAAATTTGTCAATATTCAATTTATGTAGCCGAAAGCATTGAGAATCCCAGAGCGTCGTGTGCCCTAGGCAAGTTCTGGTTCCCAGACATCTCGGTGCAAAATTCTTTGAAAAGTTGTCGAAAGGTCATAGAAAAGTCATGGAATTCTTTACTAAAAGGTCATGGAAAGTCATGGGATTTAACTACCGGAAAAGTGTATGAACCCTGTTTAAGATACCTGAATTAAGTTATGTTTTATTGTTTGATATACATAATGGAGTGTCAGAAAGAATATCCCAAAATAAATATACAAATGTAACTTGGGTACATGTACATGTAGTTTAACCAGCTAAACTGCCAAATGTACGTGTAATGTAGTACTGCATGGAAACCTGTCTGTATAGACGTTAATAATTTTTTCATTTTTTTTATTTGGACGCTATATTTTTGTTTTCTTTACTTTCTCTGATTATTTTTTCATCAACATTCAAGACATATATATATTGTTACCCTAATGTTTTAATGTGAAAATTTAGATGTTGCTTTATCCCTCCACTCCTTTTTATTATTATCCTATATACATGTAAAATGTTTTCAAATTCCAGGAATGTTGCGTTTGATTTAAATTCTTTCCAATATCAGTTATGTGCGCATTCATTCAGTTTGGTTTTTGCAGTTTGATGATGCATGCTACAATTTACAGTTTGTCCATGTACATGTATATTGACCCCAAAACATTATTCTACTATGCATATTTTTTACCCTAATTGCCATTCCAAGTTTTACCAAACAGAGTAAAGTTTGAGTCATGCCTATAGAAGATGGAATAACTTTGAAAAGGGGGATTTTATAGTATTTCTACAATTTAAAATCTTGATAATCTGTTTAAAGTTTCTCATCACCAAAGCTACATGTACCTTATTAGCATTAAATGTTTCAAGAAGACATAATGAAAAAAAAGTTTAGATGATTAGTGTTATTATTTTGATCATGTACCCAATAAGTTTTGTTATTAATGTTCATTTTCTGTACTTCCATGTCACGTAAATACCTGAACTCAAAATGAGTTACCAAAAAAATATGTCTTGTTATTATTGGATATCAATTGTGAAGTAAACTTTTCTCAAGTGCATGTACATGTAACATGTCCAAGACTGTACATGTCTGTGAAAGAAAAAAGTTGCTTGATCAATTATTTGTTAGCTTTTATTACATCTTATTTCATTTTATTTTACTTTGCAGTTGGGTATTCCTGGATCCCTCTTCTAGATAAGACGCAGTGAGTATTGTATCTTAATAATTGATTACTTTATATAATTTGGTTTTCCAGTTAACTTTTTTCACATATTGTGCCCATTTTGATTGGCTTAAACTACTGCACCCGAGCTAGAAGCAAATCCAGCCTCAAATATAAAAGATTGTAGCGGCCCATGCCCAAACATAATTGATTCGCTATTTCCCCCTGACAACTTGGCCTGCGCAATCTTTTGTGAGAGCGAATGATGGATCTGTGCCTGCACAAGGTATATATTTTGCAGAGGTTTCATTTTCAAGAACTTTGTTACTCCATCCTCTGGAACATTTCAACTCCAATATAAGTCTTCTTATAGTAATGAAAAGATCACAAAAATTGTGAAATTATCCACTGCAAAATCACGAAATAGATATGCAAAATGCAGTATGCAATAACCTTTTGGGATTCCACAAGTTTAAATGTTTGCCCTCCAAATTAAGATACAATCTTGTGAATTTACTGTGTTTCTTTTTTATCTTTAAATAATCCAGGAAATTGAACAATGGTGAGATCTCAGTTCCTGTAGCAGCGTCTATGCCGAATGGATACTTGTCTTCTAAAGGCGGTCCAGGAAGGGTAAGAAAGACCTCTTGCAATCATTGTTAATCATTTTGATTTTGGTCGATAATTTGTGAAATATCTACTGATAATATGTGATCCATCACACCGAACGAGACGAAATGAGACACAAGCTGGAGAGCAAACTCAGCAAAGGGTCAAGGAAAGTATAACAATAATAAAAAATGCCAAATATTGGAAATTTTTCTGAATCTTCAATACATGTCTGCTTTGTTAAAAATTGGAGTATAAATGATAAGAGAAAAATATTTCAAAATTAATTATTTTGATGATGTCCTTGACTCTTTTCTGGTGACTTGTGTCTCTTTTTGATGTGATGAATTGATAGGTATGGTACCAATTTTTTTTTTTTTTAAAGATGGTTTTCTTAAATGACATTTGGTTTGATTAAGTTGCTTTTCATAAAATTCCAGGGTTTCATAGACGATTGACAAATAAAACAGGATATTTTTCATTTTGATGTCAGGTTTAGGATAAGTATTAGAAATGTATGTGTATCTACATTGTACCTTGGAGGAATTAACACTGGAGCATGTTGATGAAGAAAAAGTTGGAAAGAAATAGATCCCAGGGGCCGCGGAGCGTTTTTTGAGGTGGAGGGTTGAGCCGAAAGTGTGGGGGGGTGGGGGCTGAACAGGCTAAAAATCACAAATGTATGGTAATTTTCAAGTTTTTGTACACGTTTGCTGAAAAGGGGGGGGGGGGGAATCCCCCAGCCCCAAGGCTCTGTGGCCCCTGCAACCAAATGGACCGAATGGGGATGCAATTTTTTTCTTTTCTTTTCAATTTTTTTTTATCTAATAATATTAGACATTTGTATTTTTTCACCATATATTTTCTCCACCCCTTTACCTTTATTCCTTCATAGTGTTTGTCTATTCCATTTTCTCCTTTTCTACTTATTCATATCACTTTTATATCTACTCAAACATGAACTCCATTACAAAATGAAGCATGTGACGTATCACCACTTACTTGATTTATTTAATCATGCTTTCCTTCACTTTTCCTAATCATTTTCTTTCACATCCTCTGATGCATGTAGTCAAACAAAGACCAGTACAGAGCCTCTGTATTGGGTCCTGACCTTATATTCAATCTTATGGTAAGGTGGTTTGAACCCCCCCCCCCCTTCCCTGAACTCAGCCCATTTCCATTTTCATTTTCCCAGTCCCATATGTATAAAATGATGTAGGCCTAATGTAGAGCAGCTTAATTTTTCCAATGCTCATAGTTTTCTGCCCCAAATATCCAAGGCCTTTACTCTTTGAAGCTTTACATTTGAGGCAATTGACAATATTTTACTTTCAGCAAGTTTACAAGTTTAGAAGCTTATCAGATTTTACTGCATACATTGTACATGTTGCTGTAGGTTTATCATACAAACCTACAATGTACTGTAGTTGATAATTTTGCCCCCATTGCTTTGCAAATGAAATTGAATGTCCTACGAAAGAGTGAATAAAAATGATTCATTGCGTGTGTGATGTTGAATCAGCATCTGGTTCTGAGCTGGAAGAGGCTGGCCCCTTTCGCATTGAATTTTGAGAGTGGTATTTTGTAATGAATTACTGAATTTGAATGGCCAAGATTTAGGTGTGATAAGGCAATGTGTGAAATAAATTTAGTTAATGCATGTCAGCATCAAAGTTTATTATGCTCCTTTTAATTATGTATCTTTTTTTTTCTGTTAGAATGAACAAATGTACCAATGAAAAGTTACCTAGAAATTACACTGTACATGTAATGTTTAATTTTTATACATTTGTGCATGTTTTTTTTTTGGACAATATTTATATTTGATATGGAAGTGTTCTAATTTGATCATTCAAATATTATTTTATTATAGATTATCGTGTTTAGGCTACATTTAATCTCAAATTACACACTTTACAGTATTCAAGATTTACTGCATCACATTCAGGGCAGCTGAAAAATGATGTCCACCTCTCCCTCTAAATACACACAAACACAAAATAAAAATGCATGATAATATTTTTTTTTCATCATTATTTTTTTTTTCTTTCAGACTCCTGAGGTGAGTGGGGTGATGTGGCAACTTTGCTCAAAGTAGACCTGAAACCTGTCTCACTATCTACCTACGGTAAGCCAATTAGGATTCTCGGTGCTATGCATTTCTTTCAGAATGCTCTTTCTGAACCAATGTGAATTGTTTCAAATTTATAATTGCTTGTTTTGCTTCTTGGCAGGAATTATTAGTACTTAAGTTTATTCAATATATTTTGCAAAGGTAGGCCTACAGAGTGCTTATGATCACCTTCAGCTTTGAATCTAACCCTCCCCTCCCCCCCCCCCCCTCCCCCCCCCGAAAAAAAAAAATAATAAATAAATAATTAAAACAAAATAATAGTATCCTTGGGCAAAACATCTGAATTTGCTTCACTCCACCCAGTTGTAAATGGGTACCTGGGAGGATAATTCCATAAACATTTTGTAGGCCCCTGTAAAATGGCAGCAGGCAAGCATAAAATTGAATCCAGAGAATGGATAAATAATATACTCTGAAATGCTTTGTTTAACTGGAAAAGCGCTATGTAAATAACCTATTATTATTATTATTTATGTACATTGACATGTTTCTTTCTTTTATGTATTTTTTCTGTTTAGGATACACACCTCCACAATTTCTTCCAGCAGTGTGAGGGGTGGGATGGTTCACGGAAAAGCTGTCTAGAAATCATAACCTGTGTCAAGGTAGGTTCCAATGAGATGGGAACTGTCAGATTTGTTGGTAGATGTTGCCATGGTGATGGTTGTATTTCTAGAGACAGATGATAATTGGAGGCGGATGTTAGGCAGACGTATTTGGTTTCTAAGAAAGTATGGTGATGATGATGGTAATGGTGATGATGATGATGTTGATGATGATACTGATGGAGGTGATGTTGATATGATGATGATGATGATTGTATTGATGATATTGATGACAATGGTGAGAATGATGATTGTGGTGATGATGATGATGAGATTAATGATGGTGATGATGATGGTGAGGATTGTGATCATGCTGATTTTTTTTAAATGATAATGATGGTGGTGCTGATGATGATGATGATGATGATGGTGTTGATGATAATGATGATGATGATGATGATGGTGTTGATGATAATGATGGTGATAATGATGAGAATGACTACAATGACGTTGATGGATAATGCAGTAAGTAGGATAATGATGATGATGATAATAGTTTTTTTGTCTTCTCTTCTTGACAGGCTATGCATGCTGTTGAACCTAAGACCTTCATCAACTTCCTTCCAGTCATCATGAACAAACTCTTCCGTCTCCTACCAGTCAGCTTAGTGGATGAAGTCCAACTCAACATCGTTAGGTAATGTGAAAATGGTCATGTGCATGAAGGTGATGATGATGGTGATGCTGATGATGATGATATTGGTGGTGGTGATGATATTGATGGTGGTAATGGTGATGATGGTGGTGATGAAGGTTGTAATGTTGATGATGGTGTTTGTGGTTGTAGTGATGATGGTGTTGGTGGTCGCAGTAATGGTGATGATGATGATGATGATGATGATGATGATGATGGTGGTTGTATTGGTGATGTTGATGATGATGGTGCTGATGGTTTAGTGATGACGATAGTGATGATGATGATGGTGGTGGTAGTGATGATGATGATGATGATGATGATGATGATGATGATAATGATGATGATGATGATGATGATGATGATGTTGGTGGTGGTGGTAGTTATGATGATGATGATGGTGGTGGTAATGGTGGTAGTTATGATGATGATGCTGATGATGATAGTTCATCAAGTCCACCTCAACATTTATAGTTAATGTCAAAATGGACTGGGACGATGCAGATGCTTATAATGATGTTGGTGATGATGATATGGAGTCATCAATAATAATGAGCCTGTTGTTTATTGTGGTGGTGATTGTGATGGTGATGATAGTTGTTTTGACAATGGTAGTGTTTGACGTTGCATTGATAAAACTCAAGATGCTGCTCATTATACTCTTTTAAAAAGATGAATATTAAATGCATAACTTTCATTTATATTCACTATTCTTACTTTGTCAACCATTTCTTCTCTATTTTTAGGCTCATCATATTTATTGTAGCTCAAGTTCAGTCAGTGAATAGAGAAGATGTCCTCCGTTCTTATGTGAAGGTGAGTTTGATTATTGTCAAATACATCCATTCAAATCTATAAAAACGTACATTTATACTATACATGTATTATCCCAATCCTATAAGCAAGATTTCTCTCTAAAATGCTTTGCCATAAATCTTATTGTGCCTTTTTGTTCCTTCTTGCATTTATCAAAGCTGTAACGTATTGAAATCAATAAAGGGAACATCAATACTTGTATTAACTGTTTGTCCTTTCCATCTAGTACGTGTACGAGACGGTAAGAGAGAACGAGCTTAGTCGGACTGTCCACGAGGAATTGGTCAAGAACCTTGCTGCATCACTACGCCCAAGCACAGACCATATGGTCATCAAGAATCTCATGAAGGTAGGATGAAGATGATGATGATTTTGGTAATGATGAAGATTATGATGAAGATTATGATAATGATGATGATGATGACAGTGACAATGATGGTAATTGTTATGATCATGATGATTATGGTGATGGTGACGGTGACAGTGATAAGAAAATAAGACAAGATTAGATGAAATTATACAGTGATAAGACGATAAGATGACGATCAGATGATGATTATGATAATGATGGTAATGATGAGGAGGATGATATAATGATGATGATGATGATGATGGTGATGATGAGGATGATGATGGTGATGATGAGGATGATGATTGTGATGGTGGGGTTTTATGTGAATGTAATAAGGAATAAAAAAGGGAATCTGTCCAAAGTCCATGGCCAGTTGATAGAGGATGAAGGTTAAAAGATGGCCGCATTAGTGAGTTTGGACTGTACTTATTATTTATTTACCATATCATTTTTTTTTTTACAGCATCTATGGTTCTTCTTTGCAATCCTGATCAAGAGTATGGCACAGCATTTGATCTTGTCTAACAAACTCCAAGCTGCCCGGCACACACGATTCTCACCAAACTTTGAGACGGGAATCCGAAACCTCGTCCAGGTATGACAGTTTAATCGGGAGTGTCTGACTGTAGACCTTATTTTTTATGCCTCCGCCACCGAAGGTGGTGCCGGAGGCATAATGTTTTCGGGTTGTCCGTCCGTCCGTACGTCCGTCCGTCCGTCTGTACGTCCGTACGTCCCGTTTGCTCGTTATCGCGATATCTCAAGAACCGCTTGAGATATGAACTTCATACTGAGGGATAGTATGCATCATCATAGGAAGACGATCTGATTAGATTTTGGAGTATGTAGGTCAAAGGTCAAGGGTCACAGAGGTCAAATTGTGAAATTCCATGTAAATTAGTTCGTTATCACGATATCTCGAGAACCAGTTGAGATATGAACTTCAAACTTAGTGGTAGTATGCATCATCATTGGAAGACACTCTAGTTAGATTTTGGAGTATGTAGGTCAAAGGTCAAGGGTCACAGAGGTCAAATTGTGAAATTCCATGTATTGAGTTCATTTTCATGACTGATACTTGAGAACCAGTTGAGATATGAGCTTCAAACTTATAGGTAGTATGTATCACCATAGAGGGTACACACCGAGTAAATGATATGCACGCAGGTTTTTTGGGAAGGCGTACCAAAGATGAGGTCATTTTTATGGAAAATGGTCATATATAAAATAATTCAATGGTTTTATGTTGCTGTTAATGAATAAATATGTGCTATAATCCTACTCTTCATAATTTACCATTTAGTTGAAGATTGGGCACTTTGGCGTATTTTTTAGGATCTTTTTCGCAATTTCGTACATCTACTAAATACGCGTAAAAGTCGTCTCTTTTGTCATAGTCTCGCTCAAAGGATTCTTGATTTTTGTTTGAGCTGACAAAATTTCTATAAGTCCTTAACTACGAGTCCTTTAAATTTTAACTTTGCTGTGATAATTAAAACGATATCATCGACAGAATTTTGGAATGTCTGTTTTTGAAGAGCGTTAATTTAAACACGTGAGCCTATGGGCGCTATTTACTCGTGTGCCACCTTTAGCGGAGGCTAGATTAACGTTGTAAGGGGGGTGTCTTCTGTCTCTGAAATCGTCAAAACTTACTCGGCAATGCTCGGAGAACGTTTTATAGACTAGAAACTCGGACATTTGGTACACTCAGTGGATTTAATATCATTTTCGGTGCTTCCGTTATCAACGTCAAATAAAAAGACAAAATAAGAACTTTAGCTCTGTATAAACCTCTGCCCGTTATTTTTATTTAACGTGAGCGTCGACGTGACAAAATAAGAGCAAGCACGGGGGGGGGGGGGGGGGGGGGGGGGGGGGGGGGGGGGGGCGGGGGGGGGGGGGGCAGGGGGGGGGGGGGGGGGGGGGAGTCGTTTTTGTATCCAGTTCAACATTCCTGCTTTTAATCGGGGGGGGGGGGGGGGCTATGGTAGACAAGTAGACAGACGGGGGGGGGCTCTTTATAAAGATGCAAACACTAATTTGATCGACCTGCTTGTAAACCATAACTAGCCTTGCACAGTTTTCGGCATCCTTTGGCATCCGGGGATAGCGCCCCGGACCCAACATATTATTTTTCACACAAGATTGCTGTTATTGCGGCATTAATGTGGGGTCGCACGGGCGTCTGTTTTTCAACTCCTGTTTGCAAATTCTTGGTTATACAAGAATGCTTGGTATCAGTTTTATCAGTTGATCAAACTCTTACCTTAAACACAAAAATACAATATTTTTTAATATGACCCCACTATAGGGTACACACGAGTAAATGATATGCACGCAAGGTTTTTTGGGAAAGTCGTTACCAAAGATGAGGTCATTTTATTGATGGAAAATGGTCATATAAAATATCAATGGTTTTATGTTGCTGTTTAATGAATAAATATGTGCTATAGTCCTACTCTTTCATAATTTACCATTTAGTTGAAGATTGGGCACTTTGGCATATTTTTTAGGAATCTTTTTCGCAATTTCGTACATCTACTAAATCACGCGTACAAAAGTCGTCTCTTTGGTTTCATAGTCCTCCTCAAGGATTCTTGATTTTTGTTGAGCTGACAAAATTTTCTATAAGTCCCGTTAATACGAGTCCTTTAATTTTAACTTTGCTGTGATAATTAAAACGATATCCAATCGACAGAATTATTGGAATGGTCTGTTTTGAAGAGCGTTAATTTAACACGTGAGCCTATGGGCGTCTATTTACTCGTGTGCCCCCATCAGGAAGATGATCTGTTTATTTAGAGTATGTAGGTCAAAGGTCAAGGGTCACAGAGGTCAAAATGTGAAATTCCATGTACAGACTTGTGCCCTATCCCAATGTGTTATACATGTATATTTCTGATCTGGCAATGGCGGAGGTGTATATTTCGACCGTGCGCGGTCGAGGATTCATCTTGTTTTCTTTTAGACCAATGTCTAATTTAATTTTTGGGTTGGACTTTGCATTTAAAGACAAATTAAACAGCTCAATCTGCATAGAATGACCTAAACCACAATATTGTTTTTTCTTCAGGATTTCACTGTTGGTAGCACAATTACAATTAGCTGTGGAAGGTTTCATGGTGCACCAAGTTACATGTATCTTTATTGAGAATTTGTGTGGTCCTGAAAAAGGACCTACTCATTTCTTTGTCTTTTTTAATAATTCTAGGACCACTCATAACCGCAAGAAAGAACGCACAATAATTCACTGCTCAACCAAATGCAATGAATTCAAATACATCTACTACTCTGTAAAATGTTCATACCACAAAAAATAATACAAAATACATGTACATGCCTGTAGTACCAAGTTGTAAGTCTTTCTTGGAAAGCATGTCACCATCTTTTTTTTCTTTTATCTTTTTTTTTTTTCACCAATTGATGATTTTAAGAAAGAGCCTTACTGAAATGAAAATAAATAATGAGAATAATAACAGTCATTAAACAATCATTTTAAATTATATGAAATTACATTGTACATTATTACATCAAATTGTATAATTCATCTTTGATTTTTAGGTTCTAATGCCTCACATCAGACAGAAGCACAAAGAGTTTCCTCAAGAAGCTAAAGACGCCAACTACCATCTCGCATTCTTCATCAAGGTATGTTATTTATGCTTCGTCTTTTAGCTAGATGAATCTTTATTTACTACACTGCGCTATACTTACCTATATCTCTTCAAATTGCTATTCGTTGCCCAAAGTAGAATAGCCACCGGCAAACCAAAACGACTCGAAAAGAGTCTAAACTGCCCTGAAAGCAGAACGGGGAAACCCGTCACTGCCGCAGGGACTATAAAAACCCCTCTCCACACACGTCTACTTCTCTTTCGTTGCCGCGCTTCAAAGTAAAAGAATATGAAATCGGCTAAAGATATTAAAGACAAACCTACACCCCATAATCTATCGCCAAAGATATGCCGGGACCAAAGAGAGTTTAGTTCGGCGATCCTAATGCCAGAGAAATCTACTCCGCCTCCCTCTGAAGAGGCGAAGCTCGAGGAATAAACCACTTCAAAAAAACGATCAATCGGTGACCCGACGGATAAGGGTGGTAGGGCAAAAAAGAAATGCCCCAATAATCCCCCCTTTGACGAAAGCAAACCAGCACGGTGAGGACTGAACCCCTCGAAAAATCCGGCTGGGAACCCATCACCGAACCCTTCGACCTCATGGATGTCGCGGTTTATCGGTCGGATAGTCCCCTTGAGAGGGGCAGTGTTAACTCCTCAACCTCACAAAAAAAGAGGTGTCCACGAGGATGCGAGGTGTGACCTCTAAAACGTCCGAAGACACACCAATTACTACGTCTCCAGCTACGTATGTCACTCAGCTCGTAATTGGCTGGCGTCGGAATCTATAGGCCTAGCTTATCACAACCTCAGGCCATTCTGCTTCCATATACCAATCCTCCCATCTACCCACCCCGCCCAGATCTCCTAGTAGACTCTCGGTGTCCCAAACTATCCAAGTCAACAAAAGACTAGGGAATATATTTCATCATCCATGCCATCACCCATGGCCAGGAGGCTGCGCGGAACGAGAGTCCGCCTCAACCCCAAGAGGACGGGTAGCATTTCAAATAGTGGGGCAATTTCAGACTCCGAGTACGGCTCATCACATAACCCAGATACTATACCGCCGCTTCCGGGCGAGAATGTGAGAGATTCTTCTTCATCTATCAGTTTCCACGTTGAAACACAACTCCCTTACAGGCCGCACAAGAGGTGCTAAGATTCGCCTATGATTTGGCCAAGCCGATCGCTTAACGACCAATTCGCAAAATTACCGCTCACGTGACCAGCCGCGAAGATGGCGCACTTGGCGGGATATTCTCTCCACTGCATCTGTACGGACCGACATTCGGCAGCGCGAGAAATTCTCGTGCTAAATATTGCCCACACTGCGGGGCCGGACCAGAAGAATGATCACCAGGAGGACTGACGTTAAGCAGCCAGTCCATATTTTTAGACTGATATATCATCCACTTCAGGGAGATCGCAGAAGATCATCTGTCGCCTAGCGTAATAAAAGATGGACGGCTACCGTATAAGTCTTGTTCCACATAACTTAACATAATCCGCGGCTTACTGGTAATATAAAAAACGAGCGAGCTAGAGAGATAAGAGAGAGGGTGACAAGGATCAGTAGCAGGATTGGCGATCTTCAGAGCATTGGAAATAAGTATATCTGGATGACTTCCACCCGAAAGGCGGTGCCCAGACGTTAGCCTTTCGCAGTATTTGGCGATGGCTAGGGGAGACGAAGAATATCAGATACAAACACCCCTCGCGGCAGCCGCACTTTTATCCAGCACCGACGAGAGGAATTTAAGCCGGGCCGAATCGACATCTCTGCACCGAATAGGTAGTGGCAGTCTGCCAACTTTATCAGGGACTGCCGTGATTAACAGCGCACCTGAACGAGAGGGCGAGTAGATGTAGGATTTGACTTCAAGAACCGAGGTAAGAGAATCGTGCTTGAATCTCTATTCTAGATTTGCTGACCTGCTCAGTAGTTAGACATGGCAGACACGAAGTTACAGCCGTATAGAGTGCAGAGGCAAACGCAGGTGGAGCGAACGTTGTTGACTGGCCTTAACATGCAAGCAGGAGGTAAGCATGCGAAATAGTGGGTATTCAGGACATGACTTACCACTGTGAAGGTAAAGAAATTTCATTCAATATATGGGTAAATTTCAGGATTGTCTCGATCAAACCATTTCTGAAAGTAACACGGCGGACAAAACTTTTCTATAAGCTAAGTTCCGGCAATAGATCTAGCTCCTCAGGCTATATAAGTATAGATCTAAGTCCACTCAGTCTCAGCACAACAGAAGTCTTCTTCTTGTCCTCAGGACCAGCCCCAGTCCTTCGGAGATCAGAGGGGCCCCTCTTTCCCTAGCTTCTCGCGTCCCCCTAATGACTCTAACGCTAGGCGTGGAGGAGGGACAACCGCAGAAGGTCACAAAGCTTATCGCGGCCCCGTAGTGGGGGCGTGGACGTCAGCCCAGTTCCAGTCCAAGGCACTGTTTTCAAGGGGCCTGGCGACGATCAGCGTATTTGACAATCAATTACAACTAGTTCTAACCCCCTCCCATCATGTCCAGTCGGGGGGAGGCTAACTCTTTTTGGCTTCAAAACTGGGAGAAGATATCTCACGACAAGTTTTGTTCTCGACATAATAAGTTCAGGGGTTCAACCCAATCTTCAAGGATCTGTCAAATTTCCCATTTCCCGGCGTCAGACGCCCTCTCCAGGGATCCCATCCGGCTAAGGGCATTAAGAACAGAAATACAATCTCTCCTATCAAAAGGGTAATAGTTCAAGTTCAGGACAACAATTCCCTCTCCTGTCTCCGGTGTTTCTGGTAAAAAACGCTCGGGGGGCTTCCGCATGGTTCTCAACCTAAAGAAGTAAACAAGCTTCTCCCAAACCACACTTCAAAATGGAATCTCTCTCAACCATCCTGCCCCTAATAAAATCCCACCGAATGGCAGTAACATAGACCTTCAAGATGCATATTATCACATCCCGATGGCCCACGAAGCTCGGAGTACTTGGGATTCAAGTAGGAAAACATTTGTTACCAATTCAAGGCTCTCCCATTCGGGCTAAAACCAGCTCCAAGAATTTTCTCCCGCTTAATTCAAGTAGTTGCGGCAGAATTAAGAAGACGAGGAATTACAATCTTCTGTTACCTAGACGACTGCTCCTTTCGGCCCGTCAAAAGCCACCCTCGAGTCCAATATAGAGATAGTTATGCAATTAGCCAAGGACTTGGGCTTCATGGTAAACGAAAAAGAAATCGAAGCTCACGCCAACGACCACTCCAGAATTTCTGGGGGCCAGGATAAATATTCCATGCCTTGTAGTACGCCCATCCCTCCACAGAGTGGAAAAAAATTCTAGCAGTGGGAGCGAGGCTTTGCTCAACCTGCTTCGCATCTGCCGAGGATTGGCAAGTTTTCCTAGGTCTACTCGCGAGCCTGATAGACCTCATCCCACAATGCAGACGTCACATGAGACCTTTCAGCTGCATTTCTTGAGACACTTCAAACCAAGCGTCCACTCCAAGGACCATCCCATCCCACTATCATCCAAAATAAGTCAATCAGTCCAGCAGTGGTCTTTCTCATCTCTTCTTAAACCAGGGAAGAAGACCAAAAGCCCATTCCAACCCTCACTCTGACAACAGACGCGTCAAAGATCGGCTGGGGGCTCACATGGGAAACCTCGAAGCCTCGGGCCAATGGGAACGAGAGAGTCGGCCCAACACATCAACGTTCTCGAGATGAGAGCAGTTCAACTAGCAATGGCAGCTTCCTACCCCACATTGCAAATCATTGTGTCCTAGTAAAATCGGACAACAACACTGTAGTATCGTACATAAACAGAGAGGGAGGAACAAAATCACGAACTCTGTGCAATCTAACGATGGGATCCTTTCGTGGTGTCAGGATCATCGCATAACTCTGATAGCTCGTCACATTCCCGGGAAGGACAACTACCTTGCAGACTTCTGTCGCGAGGGAAATACCTCCCATCGGGATGGCAGCTAAATCGCTCAATAACGATGAAAATATTCACTCAATTCGGACAAACCTCAGATAGTCCTCTTCGCGTTCAATTCTGAACAAACAACTTCCAGTCTATTGCACGAAACACCAGGATCCCCTAGCCTTCGCAACAGACTCTCTATCGATATCGTGGAAAGGGATTCTTGCTTACGCCTTCCCGCCCTTTCCCATCATAGCGCAAGTTCTGGAGAAGGTGAGGGAGGACGAGGCTCACCTCCTTTCTCATTGCACCATGGTGGCCGAGGAAAACCATGGTTCACGAATCTAACAAAACCTGTTGGCAGGGACTCCAAGAAACACTCCCTCGTTGCTAAATCTTCTGAATCAACCAGGGACAGAAAACTATTATCCGAATCCAGAGAGACTGTGCCTAACACTCTGGCCCATTTCAGGAAATCGGCAGCGGACGCAGGCCTTTCGGAGAGAGCAGCAGATATGGCCGCCCAATTCCTCCGATCCTCCACCAGGAGTACTTATAATTCGAGACTCCGAGAATCTACCGATGGTGCAGCAGTCTGCAGGTCGATCCAACCTCTGCCTCTTTAGGTAAGATTGCAGATTTCTTACTTGTTCTGTTCGATGATAGTTATCTATTTCATCAATACGAGGTTATAGATCAGCCATAGCGGCGATTCATACAGGTTTTGGGAACGGAGAGACTGTCTCTAATTCAATGTTTCTCTCCCGTCTAACTAGATCATTTTTCTTACAGAATCCACCTAAGCAGAGACTCATCCCAAGGTGGGACCTTCCCAAAGTCCTTCGAGCTCTAGCAAAGTCTCCTTTCGAACCTATGCATAAATGTTCCCTTCTTAACCTTTCAATAAAACAGTCTTTCTTATAGCAGTAGCATCAGGCCAACGCCGTAGTCTACTCCATGCTCTGTCAGTTAGGTCAGGTCATATCCGTTGGGAAAAGGATAGGGTTCGTTTGATTCCTAAAGCAGGTTTTCTTGCCAAGAACCAAAGAGGATCTTCTAAACCTTGCCAAATTGTTTTACCATCAATTAGCAAATTCTCTACTGTTCAGAAAGATAGGTTATTGGTGTCCAGTGTAGAGCGCTTAAGTGGTACATTGACAGAACTAAGGCCATTCGCTCATCCAGCCAACTTTTTATTAGTTCAGTAGAACCCCACGGGCCGGTTAGCCAGATACTGTTTCCGATGGATAGTTCAGGGTATCAAGTCAGGGGCCCAGAAGCCCTACTTTCAGACTCAGTTAGAGCCCATGACACTAGGGGTATTTCAGCTTCTTTGGCTCTTTTCCAGGGTACTTCTATGGAGGAGATCCTCAGGCAGCCTACTGGGCAAGTCCTAATACCTTTTGTGTCTTATTACTTATCTGATGTGATTAGTCAGGATACGAGATTCGCATCTGCGGTTCGTCGTGTCCTCATCGCTCCTAATTTGTTTTGAATTAATTAGGTATGTTAGCTAGGTTTTTTTTGGTGGACCTTTAGGAAGGGCTTCCTTTTTCCCACCTCCAGAATTTCTGTGTAATCTAGCAATTTGAAGAGATATAGGTAAGTATAGACGCAGTGTAGTAAATCAGAATGTTCAATTGTGAACATATTATTTACTAACAAGCTATACTTACCTATAGCTTCCCTCCCTTCCTCCCTGTGTTCGTCGCCTTCCTTGGTTTTTCACGTGAACGAAAGAGGAAGTAGACGTGTGTGGAGAGGCGTTTTATAGTCCCTGCGCAGTGACGGGTTTCCCGTCTGCTTTCAGGGCAGTTAGACTCTTTTCGAGTCGTTTTGTTTGCCGGTGGCTATTCTACTTTGGGGGCAACGAATAGCAATTTGAAGAGATATAGGTAAGTATAGCTTGTTAGTAAATAATATGTTCACAATTGAACATTCTGATCAGAGGGATTTGGTATCTGTGTTAATACTTTTAAAAAATCTGAGGCTTTGTGATACAGTCTCAGGGTCACACCCCAATTACATGTAACTCCGAGAAACCTATCGCTCGGTGTGCCTAATTTGCATAAAGGAAACAAGTTTTGCACGGAAAAACCGCTACAAAGGTGTCTAGGGCGAACTGCGATATCTCGCCTTTAAAACCACCAAATGAAACAAATCCAACGACTATTTAACAAGAAAGAGTCATTTTAACCTCTCATGATGTTAATTATAGTTGAAATCAGTAATAAATTGTGAAAATAGGATTTTTCGGGAGCACCACCTTTCTTGAAATTGCCCAAGAACGAAACTTTGATATGATACAAAGCATATCATATCGAAATACTGTACGAAACATCTTTTCATAATATGTTGTCCCACGGTTATGTCGGGAAAAATCTGTATCAAAGTCATTCAAAAAAAAAACCTCCATCAAGTTACATTGTGGTCCCACTCACAGTGGTTCGTGATGTAGACATATTTTGACCGCTATAGCCCCACGAAACAATATTCCGCTCTTCTCCCAGCCGTCAATGGCAAGAAAACGCTGAAATCGAGCAAAGAAAATGACAAATGTCAAATATAGAACTAATATAATTCATGGAAAAATAATTGAGGATTATAACAAAATATAGTGGTTTACTGTCCTTAAAACTTGCAGTAGG
The DNA here is from genome assembly GCA_940671915.1 of Paracentrotus lividus. Taxonomy (NCBI): domain Eukaryota; kingdom Metazoa; phylum Echinodermata; class Echinoidea; order Camarodonta; family Echinidae; genus Paracentrotus; species Paracentrotus lividus. The sequence goes on from CALNVZ010000674.1 coordinate 11,962,536, forward strand.
GTCATCGCAGCGAGTTTCTCATGGATATTGGCGAGTGTTTTTCCAAACCTGGAAGTGACGTGCGGTAATGCGCATGCGCAAATGAGCGGTTTGTCGTTGATAGATGCAGTTTCCAGGGTTTTCTCATCGAAATACTCAACATTTGAAGGAAGATTTAGACAAAACTACTTGCCCAAACACCAAAATGCGTAGGAAGTGAGACTGGTGTGTACTGTACAGATCATGTCTTTTGTTTTTGTTTTCATTTCGTCCCAGACTTGTGTGGGGAAAAAATGAAACCTCTCTCGAAAAACAGAAATATACTCGTATTTCCAAAAATACACAACCATTTTCAATGATATTTGATATGGTGCTTAATATCATCATTCTTTAAGTTCTCTGAAAGTATCATGAACTTTGGTGATCAAGAAAGAGACATATAAGCAGTTGAATTTTGGACGGTTTTTGCTCTACGCTCAGCGCACAGCTTCCGTAGCCGTTACAAATTCAAAAGCTTTTACGACATTACGAGCATATAATTGGGGTCTGCCACCGGGACTGGATATATAGGGAAAAAACAAATCCCTCAAAATTTTGCCTGAGAAGCATGCTTACATGCCTCACTAAAATGCAAAATGTAATCGGAAATACATTGTACCACTCTCTTCTTAATCTGAAAATGAAGACTGCCATTTTAATAGATGTACAATGTACATGTAATTATGTAAATGTTCTACGTTACGATTGGGTAAATGGTGATGTTCAGGGATACATGAATATATCTTGGTAATGACATTATTTATGAAGTTCGATTTCAATGAATGATTAGTTAGGGATGATTCATCGATGATTCCGTGGTATTCTATTTTCCAAATTTATTTTATTTCTTTAGAATTGCTTCACCTACATGGACAGAGGCTTTGTGTTCAGACTGATCAACAACTATCTTCAGTTCTTTGATCCGGAGGACCCAAAGGTATATATCAGCTTCCACAATTCCATGACATTTGCTCCAATGATAATTGCTGTTTATGGTTGTAAATTCCTCATTATTATTTGAGTGACTAAATTCAATCCTTGATGTAGTTCGTTATCCTACATTGTACCTTAGACCTGGGGGGTGTTTCACAAAGAGTTAAGTAGACTTAAAAATCGCACTTAACTCGTTATTTTTGTGCGTTATATTGCGCATCACCTTTATTGGTCAGACCATGCTTAGGGGATGCGCGCCATTGTGAAATCTATCAATTAAATAGCGCGTTATAAAACAAAATGCGTGTAGAAGTTAAGTGCGACTTTAAGTCTACTTAACTCTTTGTGAAACACCCCCCTGACCCTAAATGTTAAAAAAAAAAAACAAACAAACAAACAAGACACACACAAAAAAAACCCTATTGCAACTCTTACCGTAACCCTACATTTTGGAAGAAATAAAGCCTGGAGCCATTGTCATCAGAACAAATGTTGTGTCAACAACATTCCCAACAAACAAAGCATAGAATTGAATCCACTGAACGAGGCAATAATATACTGTAAAACGCTTTGAGCAGTTTAAATGGAACAGAGCTCTACTAAAAAAAACAACAACAGACTTATATCATTATTATTGTTATTAAATTCCAGTGCCCAAATATTGGTTAATTCCAACTTTCCATTATTAAAGTCTTGATTATTGTTTCTCTTGCTAAACAGAACCCATTAAAGGACACCAGTTAGCAAAGTAAAATACAAAAAACATATATGAAGGAAATCAAAGAAATGGATGAATTAAACCCATATTCTGTTTGTTTTTAGCCTCTGTTTGAGATGAAGTTTGAGTTGCTTAGAGTCGTGTGTAGCCATGAGCATTACATAGCCCTCAACTTGCCTCTCACCAAGAAAGGTCAACAAGCTAAACAGTTCAAAGGTAAGTACTCCTAATCCTTCTCCTCCTCCTCCTCTGACCTCATCCTCATTTTCTCCTCTTTTAATTCTTCATCTCCTCTTTTCCTCTCACATCATCATTTTTATTTTCCTCCTTTTACTTTTTTATCTTGTTTCTTCCCGCTTCATTTAATTTCCTATTCATTTTATTCACCTTTTTCAATTCTTTTTCTTTTTCATATTAGATATTCTATTTAATTTATTTCTGTTTCTGTTCTTTCCTCTTTCCCATTCTATATCTTTTCTTCTGATTTTGTCTCTCTCGTTTTTCTTCCTTTTTCCCCCTGTTTCCTCGATCTTTTCATTTTCATCCTTCTTCCTCATTCATTCACTTAATATCAATTTCCTCTTCGCTATACATGTATATACATGTATCTCTGTTTTACAGTGGTAAAGTAATTTTCAAAGAAATCAATGAACACTTTGTTTTAAATTGTATCGTTATAGTATTTATCAAGTTGACAGATTTTAAGGAGATAAAATATATTTAAATAGTTTTGATACTGTCTCTATCCCTGTCTAAAATATTGGATTCTTTATGATTATTTTAATTGACAAACTCATGAAAATTTCAAATGTTATTGATTTTGTTAATTTTCATATGGATGCTTTTTAATGAAACAAACATTTGTCTTATCATGATTCTTAACAAATATGTAAAATGCATTTTCAAACCGAAAGATGAAATTTTCTCGTCAAAGAAATTTTTGGATGTGGAGAGTTTACAAACAAAAACAAAATGGTGTCCATGAGCGGAATGTTATGAACATAGATCAGTTTCATTAAAAGAAATTTAGTGAAATCTGATTTGCAGAATTTAAGAATTAAAATATATGACTCCCTAGGTCTTATTTTAAACAAGCAGAATTTTTTCATCCTAATCATTGAAGGTTTCACAACATCCTTTTTCATGTCTTGTTTTACTATGAATACAATTTGCATTTCAATAGTTACAAATGTATTTGTTAATATTTCAATTCAAACTACATATACATACATGTACACACACCTTCTAATATTAACATTTTTGTCGTAACATACACTTCCTGAAATAATATGATAATATAAATGTGTAACATACATCTCGTTTGTGATAACACATTCACAGATACATGTACATGTACTTCTTGAGATGATACAAAACAGTAAACTAATAGCCACCTCTAATAACCTTGTCATATTAATCACAACATACAGTAAGACCAAACCAAAATAGGTGTATGAGTTTTTTTTGGATTTGGTCTTTCTGACTAGACTCTTAGTCAGTGTAACTAATCAATGAATGCACTTCTCTTTGTGTGTTTGTTCGTTCTGTCCACCTTCACCCTCCTTCTCCACCTGATAACCCTCCATCGTACTACCTTCTATCTCTCACCTAACCAACCCCAATCAACAGTGGCAGGCTCGGCTGTACAGAGTGGTATGTACTATCTTCTTCCCCTTCTCGTTTCTCGCTGTTAGAATTCCTCGTTCCAAAATGTGTGTAAATTCATCCTTTTTTTCTTTGAAAAAGTCTCATAAGAGAAAGGAGAGTGGCAAAGCCCTATTCCCCTCTTCCTTTTTTTGTTTTTGTTTTGTTTTTTTGCTGTTTGAATTATTTTACAATTTATTATTTTAAAGAGGTTGGGGAGTGTTTCAAACAAACATGCCCTCTATTCTCTTTATTCTTCTCCCCCCCCCCCCTTTTTGAATTCCTCATCCCCAAATCATTGTTCATTATTTCTCAAATGGTCTGCTAAACTCCAGGAGGGCTATAGCCAAATCCATGTGGCCCTAGCAGACTAAATGTGTGTATTTAATATTGTTTGTTTGTAAATGCTGTGTGTTTTCTACCTGTATAGATTTCTTTTTCCTTTCTTTTATCTTACAATGTACATGTACCATGTAATTTGTTTATTTATGTCTGTGCTATTCCATGTATGTATACAGGCTTTATTTAGACTATGATTTATTCCAAAACTCTGCAAAAGGCTATTATCTGGGTGTATCTTTCGGTTTCAAAAGGTGAAAAGAAAAGGAGGACTAAGAAGCTTAACCCTAAAACACCCGGGGTATTTCGAGTCTTGTCATTACCGGGGGGGGGGGGGGGGGGGGGGGGGGGGCATTATGGCCCCCCCTTGAGATCTCGGCCGCGAATCACGCGATCGCGACGAAAATTTGCACAATGGTAGAGAATGATGTAATCTACGCGGTTGCATAGGTAAATTTTACTAAATTCATATATTTTATTTTATATGAATTAATTATGCTAATTTATTCATGAAATCATACTTTTTGCTCTAATTCACTAAATAAAGCTCTTAGAATGCTAATTTTTGGTGAAAATATTCTTTATAGCATTCCTAACAATTGTGAATGAAAAAAAAATTTGGTACCAAGATCGATTTCTTATGTATTTCATTGTTTTTTTAATTTCTTATGTATTTCTTTGTTTTTCGACCTTTTGTTTTTCTTTGATTTTTTGGTCAAAATTGATTGCAGAAACTTTTTGAAGCATAATTATGCTAAAATAAATTAATGTTACCCAATGAAAGTGAAACATAATTCATATCCTTTGTGAATTAGGTTTTAAAACTCCATTTGGATTGACTTTGTACACAAAATCACGTTTTGAGTGGTTTTTGGTCCGACGGATTTTTTTTGAGAAATCGTCTGCAGCGTCGTAACCGTTTACCCGATTTTCGCGAAAATAGTTTCAAAAGATGCGCAAGACTTGAAAGTAAAAAGTCATTGAGCGGCGCGGTCAAAAATATCGCGCGGCGGCGATTTATCGCGAAAAATGTCGAGGGGGGGGCCATATGGCCCCCCCCCCCCCCCCCCCCCCCCCCCCCCCCCCCCCCCCCCCCCCCCCCCCCCCCCCCCCCCCCCCCCCCCCCCCCCCCCCCCCCCCCCCCCCCTCCCCCCCCCCCCCCCCCCCCCCCCCCCCCCCCCCCCCCCCCCCCCCCCCCCCCCCCCCCCCCCCCCCCCCCCCGCCCCCCCCCGGGCTGTATTAGGGTTAAGGGAGCTTTTGTCATTTTAAGAATGGGAAAATTGATGCTTACTGACAAAAGCCAAAGAAAAATCATTTTGCAATCATCGTAATTATCGTAAATAAGATTGCAAAGAACTTCTAGAATTCTTGAGATTATTTATTGATAAGGCAGTGGAAATCATTTTATATTTATCTTCGGTTTGTATCAACCATTATTGTGCAAGTACAAGGAAATGGTTCAATAATTATGCAGCAAAATGGTGTATTTTTTTAAACACTTATCAAACAAATAATAAATGGTCAAAAATTTGTGTGAGCTGCTTGTATACTTTGTCCAACCTTTATGTGTAACTTTCACTCTCCTGTGTATTGTGATTTCTTTTCATAAATTTGTTTCAGAATCTAACATAATTATCTATAGTAAATGTATCTACTTGTGTGCTCAAAATTTACATGTTAATCATCCCATGCATTCATTGCATCCCTCATGTATATACAATTGACAATGTCATGCATTCCTATTATATATCAATCATCTCTTTGATCATGATATCATTTGAATGCGGTGATACAGGACTCTGAAATTAACTGTTATGGTTTGGAAATACCAGTCTTATTCTTCTTCTTTCTGAAATATTAGTTTCCATTCAAAGCATTAGTTGTTGTTTTTTCATATTTTTTATCATTAAATATTATCATGTCAGGTGGTGCCAGTTTAACGGTTAACCCCTATTATGACCAAGAAACTTTAGGCCAAAAATTATTTTATCTTGAATAGTCCACTCTTGCCATTTTTGCCATTTTGACTCAACTCTCCAATGTCTAATTATTCCTTTGAAATCACTGATTAAGCTCAGCATTCTGAAATGCCATCCACCCAATTTGACGTCTTTATTTGAGTTTGTTTTTTATGCATGATTTTATTTCTTTGTCTTGTTTCTTTCTTTCCAAATCCCCCTCCTTCTTGTTTTCTTTCATTTTCTCTATCCGTCCTCCCCATCGCAGTGGGAGGCAGAGCAAAAGCCAATCAGAAACCCGCACAGAAACCAAAAGGTAATCATCCAAATGTATTAATACAAAAATAAAAAGAAGTGCTGGCACTTTAACATTGAAAAACAAAACTTTTATGCGAATAATGAAACTGGGCTCTAACAATGGGAAAATGAAAAAGTTGCATGGCAACATACAGTATGATAAAGACACACTCACAGTCACATACATAATACATTTATACAAATCAAATCAAATCAAATCAAATCAAATTTATTGAAAGTAAAAATCTGCATTTTGGATTATCTTCAATACAAAAGAATACACAAGATTTGTTTTGTTTTGTTTTTGTTTGTTTGTTTGGTTTTTTTTGGAGGGGGGGGGGTGGGGTATAGAATGAAGACCAAAAATGACACTCATTGAATGCTTTTACAGGAGATAACAGGAGAGAATAACTTATATCAGAAGTTGAACCAGTTTTAGAAAAGAATTCAAAATTGCTTTCTTTGTTTCTTCATATTTTGTTGTCACTGAAAAAAACACATGTATACAAAAGTCATGTACATTAACAATCATAGTGGTAGCATGCATGCTGCAGGTAGGTTCGAAGTACACAGGGCTGAGATGAAATGGGTTAAATCAAGTTTGAGCTGTATTGGAGTGGAGTGCCACACCCATCTTGTACCTCCCCCTTAACCCCCTACACCCCACCTCCCGCACATTATCATGTCTGCACTATTATAGACCCTGCAACCCACCCACTATTCCCTAGTATTAACCTGGCTTACCCTGGTGTTCTTGCAGTGCTCCTCTTGTTCTTGTCTCCCCAATGAAGTCCTTTCGACTTTTTTTCTTCATTTTATTTCAAGTGAAAAATTTATCAACATTACAGTAATCACGATCAATAAATGTTTATGCAAAATTTCAAATTATTGATTTTGAAAGAAAAGCGAGCTCTGAAAAATGAACTCTTGTGTGTATTTGGGGAATTCCAGATTTTTTTAAAATGAAGCCTCAATGAATTGCCCATGTTAGTATATTTATTTGAAAAATTATAAGATAAAGCTTTGATATTGGCAAAAGAATACAATTCTGCAATACAAAATCTTATTCCATATGCAGATATCAAAATGCACAATGCAAAAAATGCTACATGCAATTCAAATAAAAACAAATATGTGATACACACATTTTTCCAGACACCTACATGAAGATGATGATGATCCACAGCATTTCTATTGTGCCATATTTCTGTTGAAAACATTCAAAGGCACAGATAAGAAAATGAGATGAAATGATTTTCAGCAATTGAAATTTTCCTGCTAATCTTTTATCAAAGATATTTCTTTTCTTAGCTCCAATGCCTCTTCTTTGTTGTATGTACGGGTATGCCTAACAATTATTGGTGTATATAAATTTCCCTCAACTTGTGGTCAAAGATTTTACTTGCTTAGAAGGGTTACATGCAGGCCTGTTTCAAAATTTATAGTAGCTAAGGTATTTCCCATTTTCAAGCCACCTTTTTTTATTGAGATAATAGAAATAAATCAAGCGTCACCATGGAAATACAAATATATGGAAATTAAGAATATGTGATCAAAATAAATTTTAAAGATAGAAATTAACTTAAAAATACAAATGGGCATGCTAAATAAAAGTGAAATAAATTTAAAAATCCTTTTCGCCATCCAAAATGATTTACTAGAATATAACCATTCTTTAAACCAGAAAAATATGTATGTAAAATTACCTCTCTTTGTAAATGTGGCCGTGAATGCATTCTATTCCAATCACACTATATCTTAGGAAAGCAAACTTACATGTAGTTCTAATGTTGTGTTTTTCTCGTTTTTATGTAAAGCGTACTCAAGCTTTATCAAGAGATGCAATCAACAGTAAATATTTTGTAGACATACAATGTAGTCAAGAGTTTAAAGAGGGTGAGGGATAACCTTTTCTTTCTGATTTGTGGAATCAGAAATTACGGCTCTGCAATCATTAAAAAAAATTTTTAAAAAAATAATAATTTTTTGTTACATAAAATAATTACTGCCTGTATTGCTGTGACTCTAAAATGTTCAATCAAAGCTATATTCAATACTGCAAAAAGTGGATTTTGTAATAGATTCAACCGTCAATATTATTGAGACAAAATCAAATTACCAAAAGGATAATATCTGTTGACTACAACATGCATCTTCTTGATTGGGCTTGCTTGTACTTGTATCAAGGAGATATGTATCTCCTTGCTTGTATATAACCGCTTTGAAGTTTAATGTGATTTGCGCTTTCTGTGTTTATCTGTGCTTGTGTTTGTGGTAGTTTGAAGTGCCGTTATACGATTGTTGTGATGTTGTGTAATGAATCAAATAATAGACTAATAAATATATTTTTGCAGTATTCAGCAAATGGGCGAAGTATGGTAGGTGAATGGTCGGAAGCACTTGAAAGTTGTATGTTTCATACCATTGCATTAACGGAATGTAAATCACTTTAAATCATATATTTAACATGAATCATTTTACTGAAAAGCAACTCATCATATTTGTATGCACTAATCAAGCACTTTTGACAATTACTGCAAGTGTCAGAGAATGATACCACAAAGTCCTTTTCCTTATGAATGTTTCTATGAATAACATTTTTTGAAGGCAATATGATGTTGACTAGATTGTGCAGGGAAAACAAATAAAGGGGCCTTAAATAAGTTGATAAGACAAAAGATTGCTCTAAAATGTATATGTGTACAATTTAAAAGTCAGATGTTTAAGTCAATTATGTTAAATTTTAGCTTAGAGGCAAGATAATAATCAGCTTGTTGATTGCGTTCGCTTACAAGGAAGAAGAAGAAGATATGATAATTTATGTTGTTTATCAAGTACGTATTTGTCTAGGTAACGTCTTCTTTTATTTTCACCCAATATATCGTTACCGCTAGGTTAGGCACCTATACTTATGTACCTTTAGAAGCTACATGTATAGTCTACCATATTCATTTCATCTAGAAATATTATCATGCTTGCTAAAGACTGTATATTACCCCTTCTCGCTACCTTTTGCACTGTTTCAGCATATGGAGGCAACTTCAGGAAGTATGGTATGCTCACCACTCTCTTGGACCTCAAATGGGGTTTTCCCCTATTCTTTTGCTCCCTCCCTTTTAAATGTCCTCCTTGTTCATATATATATATATATTCAAGTTTTGTGATATATCTGTATACTCTTGTCTGTTTTGTGAATATATATTTCGCAGCGCAGTGCAGTAGTGGTATATTAATATCGATATGGATATATTTATATTGTTAAAAAGATGAAACTAACCTTTTTGGATTGAATATGCTATAATTAGATGGTAGATTGAGAAATGAAATCAACTATAGGCTTGAAGCTTTGTGACAATGCTTCAAAATTTCAGTCAGCATAGAATTTTGAAATGAAACATTTGGATGAAATTAAGCCGTACCTTTTTGCCAACTAAATTTCTTGAAATTGCATGTAAACTTTGGGATAAACGTTTGAAGTATTTAGTGGGTTTTTTTTTGTGTATATGATTTATTAAGGTGCATGGGTGGACAAGGAATTAGGAAAAAAAGTTAAAAAAAGGTAAATTATTTATTGAGTGCCCCAGCATTAATAAACATGAATCAAATTGTATATCAGTGCCGACAATTCAATAGAAGTTATTCTCCCACTTTTTAAATAGTTTATTATCACTTACAAAATGAAAGATCTACATGTATGATAGTCCTGTACTACCCCCCCCCCCCTTGGTATACATGTAGTTTAGGAGAAACAAACATTCCAGAAAGTAAGAAAACATCCCTCCCCCCTTCCACGTACCAGTACCTCATGCTGTTAAATGATAATATAATACACTGTTTGATATACATGTATCACCCTCTAAATATATTCTTCTGCATGTAGATGTACATGAAAATATAACTACTAGTTTCTACTACACACACATAACTTGGGTAACAATATTAGGTAAAGGGTAGCAGGGAGAAATACATTCATATTTTATATTAAATTCATAAATATAAGCATCAATTGAAGCAAATCTATATTGATCACACAAATTGATGGGTAGTATTTCAGAGATATTAGGAGTAAAACAATATACATGCAAATACCAACAACAGTGGGGGACAATATTCTAATCTATTTTACAATGTTTAGTAAGCAAAAGCCAAACAGCAAAGATCTTTAAAAAAAGAATTTGTTTATATAACTGTATGATAACATGAATTGCTTTAAAATGTGTCTTATTGTTCTGAACACGCCAGAATGTCTAAATGTTATAATTGCCCTCTTTTCTAAGAAGAATATACAAAATGTATGTTGTATTTAGTGGTATTTTGTTTTACATGTGTGTAAATTATTGTTTATTATTTTCTATGTGTGTTTAGTGTTGCAAAATATGAGGTCAAATTTATGCTTTATTGGGTGGCTAAAGGCCAAAGGAATCGATCATAACATAGAGAAGGAAAATATAGGCAGAAGCTTGGTACCATCCATTGTTTGAAGAATCAAAAGTAATACTTTTACAGTTCATTATTCTGGTTGTCATACATGTACATGTATTTTTATTTATTTCAAATTTACCTTATTTTATTATAATTATGCACATGTGCCATAAGAAAAACCAATTCCATCCTTCTATACATTATAGCATCTTGTCTTTGTTGCTTATTCCAATAATTTCCTATTGTGCGATAAATATATTTACAATGGGATTTCTGTCGTCAGACTCAAAAGAGAGAGGGAGGACTTGGCATGAGAGCCGAATCTATCTTAAGATTTATCAAAATTTGTATTCCCCTTAGAATGATAAAAAGGATATCACCATTACACAATAACCGATATTTAGAATGTTTGTTAAACATGTATGTTTATTATTTAACGTGATTGCCACTATACATGTAGTTTATGTAATGTTTTGTGCCAGTGTTCATTGTAATATCGGTGTTTTGTAAAGGAAACAAAGAATGACAATGTCTATCGTATTAACCAATTTAAAAAAAAAAAAAAAATAGAATGCTAATAATGTACCGTAATATGCAGTTTAACAAATCATATTCTTTTGGTTTTAATAATACAAACTTGTTCTAATTTTTAAAATAATAATAAAATAAAATACTTGAAGCATGAGATGTGGTTGAAGAAAAGAAGAAGAAAGAATTAATGTAATGAATAACATATCAGATTTATGTTTGACAATTAAACAAAATCAACACTAAACAGTTTAGGAGCAAGATTGATTTTCTTTCTCTAATCATAAAAGTTATAACCTCTTTTATACTTAAAGCATATAATTTAATTGCAAATGAAACTACAAATGCAAAAACAAGTACTGTACATTGTAATGTTTAATTCGTGGTAATATGTGATTTGCTTCGAAAGGCTTCTTGTATTTTCTTTCTTCTTCAAATTGCGTGATATTTTGCTATATGTTTTGCCTGCTCTTTTTGTTGAAAAAAAGTTGTTGTCAATGTACTTGTAAATTAATGTATCATCACAATTCAGCTGAAAGTCAAAAGGACATTTAATTACACAAACAAGTAATGAGCTTGATTTTGGCACAATACCTACACTGTATTCCTAGTAGTGAAGCAAACCTGGATGGCTTGAACATCTGAAAATAAAGACCAACTTGTTTTTGTAGTTTTATTCTTTTAAGTTGGCTATTCAAGCTATTCAACTAAAAAAAAATGTACCATAAAATGGCACAAAATGGCTATTAATATTGTCTGTGCAAAAAAAAATTCCCTCAACAGCACAAGACATTACCTAGTGCCCAGTTTACAGTGATACAAAACAATCTAAGGAGGCTTTCCAAATCTAAATGCTTTCAGTTGGCTGCGTGTAGACCGCATTGCGGGATTATATACCAGATGTACTAATCCTCTCCTTTTGAGGGTCAAGTCCAAGCTATTTCCAACATTATCCTGTGTGTTACCAACAAATAATTACATGTACCATACTTATGAAAGAATTCTTCTCAATAATTTTTTATGTTTCAGGGGAAGGTTCACAAGCTTTACCCAAAACATGAAAAGTAATGAAGATGAATCTTTTCATAATTAATTTATGGGAAATTATTCATTGATACCACAGGGACAAATTAAAAAAAATAGCTTGGACTTGTCCTCTATAAAAGAAAAGGTATATCTGGGATATGATTCTGCCATGCCGTCCGCACGCACCGAGCTGAAGGGAATTACCCTTTGGTAAGCAGCCTATAAACAGAATCACCCTTTTGACTCTTAGCTGGCTTGTGTGTGTTTGTTTTGCCTTGTCTAATCATCATTATTATCATCATCATCATCCCTAACGTTTGACGTCAACCATGTTTTTTTTTCTTCTTCGTTTTCCACCTCCCATCCTTCTGCCTCGTGTGTTCAACCGATGTGCTTGATCGTCCTGTTTACAGTTCCGTTCCGCACGGGAAAAGACCAATATAAAGGTTCGTTTGCTTTCATATCATGCCTTTTCCATTTTCAACAAAGCTGAGCTGAATTATTGGCCGGTTGGTAACAACATGGCTGGTTTTGCTTTGTTCGGCAAGTCACTAAATATCCTCCTTGTTGGGCAAATGGATTGGGCAAACTCTGTGTATAAGAAAAAGGTCATCCACTAATGTTATGCATACTTTTAAGCAAAAGTTGTTCTTGACAACTGGAATGATTGCCAAAAAGATTTGCCTGACACAGCAACAACTAATGTATGCAAACTGGATTCCAAATATTGTAGTTCATTCTTTGATAATAGGTTTTTTGGATACTATGTATCCATGAAAGAAACATCCATAAAACTATAAAAACTGTCTATTATGTAGCAGGCTCTGTTCTTTTTTTAATTTCTCTCACATGAAGTGTTCGTTCCCGCTCCCGCATCTTGTGTTTTTCCCACGATGGTGCACAATCCCATTCAGTTTATATCTACATTATGATTTTGGGACATATTAGGTTCTATTGTGCACATATTTGTCAATTTTTTATGGAAAAAAATATGAAAGGTTATTTACTCCATAAATATGATATTAACACTACAATTTGTTATTCCTTTTATTTAATGCAAGACATGACATTTCCCAATTTTATTCTTACACATTTGACTAATTTCAGGAATTAATTTCATGTCATACATGTATAAAGTTGTGATGGTTATAAATCTCAAATGAAATCCTCTTTTCATAGAGCTACATAAAATGTAATATGTAATGTTGCACTGTTTGTAATATCATGTATCGTGATAGCAATTTGTTAAATTTTTTAAAATGCCACAGACTTCATTTTAATGGATTTGGGGCTTGCATACCGCCATTACCATCTTTCAGACTTTATCCCATCCATGTTTTCACAAAAAAAGGCTATCACCATATTATAAAGAAGAACATTCAAACACATTTATATTTACCTCGGTCTATATTAAACATATCATACAGTGTATATGTGCAGTGTTTATTGTGTATTTCTTCTTATGAAAAAACTGTATTGGATTTCAAGATCCTACCAAGTTTGGATCCATTTCCGAAGTTTTTTGCAATGTACATGTACAGTACAATGTATTTCTTCTTAAGTCGGGTCAAGAGTCCATGTATAAATATGTATGTTTTTTTTTCTCCAAAATTTTGTTTCCAGCTTATGGGGAATGTCTATGATTTTTTTCCCCCTACTCTATTTTTTTTTCCTTTCTTGAAAATGAATTTCTAGCAACTTCTGAAATTGAATTGACCTACATACATTGTTTATTACTAGTATTGAATTTACATGATTACATTTCCTGGAATTTTTTCTGTTCAACAAAACTTTCCCACCCAAATTATTGTAGACTTGAAGTATGATTACTCATTGACGGAGGATTATTGCCAGAATCACTTCCTCGCTGGCCTGTTGCTAAGGGAGGTGGGCGTGGCACTTCATGATGTGACGGAAGTGCGGCAGCATGGTATCAGAGTGTTACGGAATCTTCTGGCCAAGCACAGTGCTGATGATCGCTACCACTCAAAGGTATGATTTGATTTAAAAAAACGATGGTGATGAAGATGATGAATACGTTTCTATGATGGTGGAGGTGATGATGATAGTGATGATTTTGAAGGTGATGATTGAGGGTTGTTGCTTTAAGAGAGAGTAATCATGGCATGTCTTTATGAAGTATATTATGCAGCTATATCAACATGGTGTGATGATGCATAATTTCCTTGCAAACCACAGAAAAGATGATAGCTACCACCTAAAGATGATGATGATAATCAGGATGATGATGGTGGTAGATTTAAAGAGGTAATGATGGTAGGGATAATTTTGATAATAGTGATGATTTTGAGGGTTTTTGCTAAGAAGCGAGATGGGTGTGAATTGCATAGTGTGATATAAGTGAGGCAGAATGGTATGAAGATGTTGCAGAATCTCCTGACCAAGCAATAAGTTGGTTGCAAGTTGTTTAATGCCAGTCAAGGTAGTGGTGATGATTATGAGGATGGTGGTGGTAGGGAGGAGGATGGAGATTGTTGTGATTGAGATGATGTTGTTGATGATGTTGATGATATGAAGATGATGGTGATGATCACTTGATGTTGATATTAAGTTATGTTCCTACTACTACTGCTGATGATGAAGGCAGGTAAAATATAATGAAAGTTATGATTGTTAAATTTGTTCAGAACATTTATGAAGATGATGATGATGATTATGATCATAATCGTAAAATGCATCAAATTCTTTCCTCAAATCAGCAACACCAAGCTAGAATCGCCACCCTCTACCTCCCTCTCATCGCCATCATCCTGGAGAACGTGGACCGGCTGGCCAAGGACCTTCCTCAGACCATCGGACCTGGGGCCAACATCAACGGGGGTCAGAGCGAGAACGTCTTTGATCTCTCTGCATTGTCCCAGGTCTCGGTCGACTCTCAAGGTCATCATCAAGGTCATGAGAGGAGCAACAGTGTATCATCCAGTAGCAAGTCTCGGTCTCTGCAAAGAGACTCCAATGTCTTGGACATCATAGCTGGCAGAGGTAGGTCTAACAAAAATGTTTGTTTCCCCTGTTATTCTTTTTTCTATCCATCTACTTGTTGTACTTGTTGTTCTACATAATTTGGTACAGTTTTCAAGATTAAAATCTTTAATTTTTTTTAAATTGGAACTTTCAAAATTGCCTGCCAAATACCAGTAATTGGCTCCAGTTTTTCCTTAGTCCTCTAATGGTATTACTTCTAAATTCTCTTCTGAAAATATCTGCCCTTTTTTTTAATTGGAAACCATCCACTTTTTTCCCCCTAGTTTTGTTTTGTTAAAGGGGAAGGAAACCCTAGGAATTCATTAAATTGTACAAAACAGACAAATCAAAGAAGCTGATCAATAAAAATTTGAGAAAAAAATGAATGAATAATAACATAGTTATGAGCATTTAAATGTTGTGATCACTACCGCTATGGGGATCCTCACATTAGCAACGGGCCCAAGATGTGTGATGTCATACATGAACAACTTCCCCATTAGTTTTGTACACATTTCACTCAAATTGTCTTTTTTATTTATTCCGTTAAAAGATCTGAGATTCTTTTCATGGGAGGACATGCAATACAGGTTCACAAAATATAATCATGGGTGAAGAGTCTGTACTACCATTAGAATGAGGAAAAAGAGGTATTTTTGAAATTTTTGTGTATGTCATATGGGAGAGTTGTTCCTCTGTGACATCACACATCTTGGGCCCGTTGCCAATGTGAGGATCCCCATAGTGTTAGTGATCACAGCATTCAAATGCACATAACTTTCTTATTATTTATTCAATTGTTCTCAAACTTTCTTTAATCTGTTTCTCTGAATTTTTTTGTTTCATACAATTCAACTGAATTCTAGGGTTTCATTCTCCTTTAACAACCATCAAAAAGGACCCTTACCTCATTTCGTTTCGGAATTCTGGTTTTTGTTTGGAAATTTTTTGAATTTTCCCCTCAAACATTCATACATGTTTAGTATTTTCCATTCATCCCACTATCTATGGTTAATCATAAGGTGTTTTAAGTTTGGACATTCAAACTATGGTGGGAAACCTTAAGTTTATTTTTTGCTGTGATGATGCTTGAGCATATGCATGCAAATAAAATGACTGTGTGTGTTTGTGCATCGTCTGATGATCGATATTAATGTCTAACTGTTGTTTGGAAATCTTGCTTCAACAGGCTGCTGGCTGTGCACAGTTTAAAAGCAACTATTGATGCATTTCCTCCCCAATTTCTTCTTTAGCAGTAGTCTGATCTGCAATAATGTTTTTTAGATTCTGTGACATATTTTTTTTTTAAAGATTGTACATTTGTATAATGCGGTTGGGGTGACAAGAACTTGTATGACAATTTTTTGTGAACATCTAAATCTCCAGATAAACAGTCAAGCTAATTCCTGTCAAAGTCCTGGCACTTCTACCCCCAAATAAAGGTATGAAAGCATGTCAAAGGAAAGGTGATTCCACAGGGTATAGTTCGTTGGCCAACATGTTTTTTGATCTCCTGAACATTTGATGTTTTTGAGGTACAAGGTTTTGTCGCCCTATTAGGGAATAAGTGCATTAGCCAAAATGACTTATTTTTTGTAGTTATGATATCCTGTTCATTCTGTATTGCAAGGGGGAAATATGTTGCAATATCATAATCACTGTAAATACAGTCCTGACTACATCACACTCGCAGCTGATTGCCATTGATTGAGCTCAGTTGAACTCTATTTGAATGGAGATGAGCTCATATGAGTGCAATTGATTGAGCTCAGTTGTACACTATTTGAATGCAGATGATCTCATTTGACTGCAACTGATTGAGCTCAGTTGCACACTATTTGAATGCAGATGATCTCATTTGACTGCAACTGATTGAGCTCAGTTGCACACTATTTGAATGTAGATGATCTCATTTGACTGCAATTGATTGAGCTCAGTGGTACACAATTTGAATGGAAATTAGCTCATTTGACTGCAATCAACTGTGAATTTGATCACTGCTGGGACATTGCTTGTGTTGATTCCATTTTGAAGTTTAATGAAATATGCTCAAAATAACATTTTAACTACTTGTGACATTTAGGAACCAGCAGACTCTCAGGATTGTTTGGAGAAGGTGAAAATAGTTTTGATTTTTTTTTCTTCAGCATTACATCATGATCATCAAGGTTTTTTATCATTAGCTTCCAAAATCAAAGCAATACATTTATACTGCAGTGTGTGTCAGACATATATTCAATCATATCCAGTATTCAATTGGTCAAAAGCTGGTAAATGTGAGGCCATTTATTTGCAAGCAGAGGTGGGTGTTTGAAAATTCCTAACTGGGATTGTAAAAAAGAAATGCAGGTGCTCAATGGTACCCATATGACGTGTGATAGCCTCACCATGCATAATACATACACTGTATAGCTAAAAAACAATCAAATCAATTATATTTACTCCCCACTATTATTACACCATCCTTCATACAATGGTAATCGTCATCCTCAAAAACTTGGTATTACATGTATGTACAATGGGAATATCAACTCGATGATTCAATGTTCTTTTTGCACAAACTTGAATTCGGCATCGAAAACAGGCATAACTTATTAGTTTCAATACATATTTATACAAAATAATGTGTACATGTAAGTCATTGTAATGGAATAGTGTTTTGTTTTGTATTTTGTTGTACATTGTATGTACATGTTTTGTTTTGTTTTATCATGTTGTGTGTTCTCTACTGCTTCTACCATACATGTATGTAGCTATATGTCTTCTTACAGCATACTGTCTTCCTGAAGTCTACTGGAAAGCTCAAGATACTAATCACAACACATTTCTTCTGAATATTCTGAAGAAAGGGGCAGGACGTTATGTCAAGTTCATGTATTAAACAAAACAGTGTGTTGCAAACTTCATTCAATGTGCATCATATATCTGCATATATAATCAGGATAATGAATCATAATCACTCCAAAATATTATTGATATATTATGTAAGACAAGACCATATTTACATGTAGCTAGTGAATATGGATTTAAGTTCAATCTACAGACCAAATATATAATGTACACGTATTCACCGTTGTGTGGGACAAAAGTTATTGTGTAAAGTTTTTTTTTCATTCTTTTTCATTTTTCTTTCTGATAACTTATTGAAGTACATTTCTACCATCTATCTTAGACTGTTTAAATTTGTATTTATGAGACATTCTTTAGACTTCTTTATTTTATCAAAGTATAATAAAGACCTGTAGTTATGTTCCCAAATTCTTAAAGGTCAGATCTCATGCTGAATTATATTAATATCTTCAAGTATTAGGTTACTTGATAGTATAATGTAGTCTGAATTCCACAATGTTTTTGCATAATAATTTGAGAGGGGGATATTTTTTTAAC
This sequence comes from Paracentrotus lividus, assembly GCA_940671915.1. Taxonomy (NCBI): domain Eukaryota; kingdom Metazoa; phylum Echinodermata; class Echinoidea; order Camarodonta; family Echinidae; genus Paracentrotus; species Paracentrotus lividus. Next base: position 11,980,791 of record CALNVZ010000674.1, read on the forward strand.
ATAAGTCTGGTTTTTGTGATTTACCAAGTTTATGTGATTAAACTTCCAGACCCAAGTGTGTGTCTGGAATAGGTGACCACTTTTTAAACCATTCTCTTTGTAAAAGCGCTCCCTCAAATTTACCCATCCAGAGTTTCCAATTATAAATGACATTTTTTTTTTTTTGTTCTTTCCAACTTTCTCCCTTATTTGTTTGATTCAGTCTCCAAAGATACACCACTCATTGTAGGAGGTATTTTATTGTTTTGAAACAAACATTTATATTGAAAATACAATTGAGAAACATTGCATGCGTCTTATACAGTCAAAAGTGTACTGCAGTGAAAATCGTAGAGTGTTCAGTGGTAATTTGTTTATCCAACATCTTAGCAATTTGAAAAACTTGCAGATATGATTTTTTTTTCATGTGTTGCCCATGTCTTTGATTTCCTGTATCAGATTTCATGAATACTTTCTGTTGAAAAACATCTTTATTAGCATTTGTGCAGATTTTATACTCTAGAGGCAATTACATGTAGCTTACGAGGAATGTTAATTTTGTCATATTATTATGCAGCTGTGAGTTAATTTTTTGAGGCTTCAAATGTATACATTTGACCTTTTTTTTACTTTCTTTTTATAATTGTAACCAAAAATTTGAGTTATTCAGCCGTCTTCCCAATGCAGTCCTAGTTGATGTACAGTAGTTTCCCCTTGACAATACATTTGACAGTACAAACTTTGATTTTATACTTTCATTCATTCTATTACCTTTTTCTGTAGATATTTTTTTAGCTACATGTAGAGAACGAATTTTAAATGCATGTGAAAAATAAACTTTCTCTATAATTTCTTGATGTTTAATTTCCAGTTATCCCTTATATTATGTCCATGTGTGTTTACAGGGTACATACAGTAAATTGTGTATGACATCCATGATTATTCAGGGGAAGTTGAACTTCAATTTAAAAAAAAAAAATTTATAAAAAAAAATAAAAAAATGAACACCACTCTCTTTTAGCCTGTCTTTCATTCTACAAATCCACCAGTTCTCGTAAACAGTTGATTTTATCCCTGTGTAAATAATTTCTTCATTTTCATTTTATTTGACAGCCAACATGCCTGCTAATCTCCCCAAAACCTCACATTTTGTGAGAAATATTGGTATATATTTTCTTTTATTTTTGTGTTCCAAGCACTACACATTAACAACTCTTGTATTAATATAAATCTTACGCGGAGTAAAGCTAATAGAGTGCTTTTAATGTTCATGCACATGTACATGTACATATGACCTGTCGTGGTCAAGCCACAGAATTACAGTTTGTGTAATTACAGTATTTAGTTCGACCAGGGGTTCAACTTGAATAGAATCTATACCAAGTTGTTCACACCAATTTGACAATTAAATTTATTTGGTAATAATAATAGTTTTTATATAATGAATGCTAGTAAATAGGTGTAGTAATGTTTTCATTGTGTTTGCTTTGTGGAAAAATCAGCAGAAATGAATCTGAATATCAGAAAGATATCAACTTTCAGTAAGCATACAAATCTGACAAGAAATAAAAAGAAATCACACTCCAATTAGCCAATAATTCCCAATTCCTTACATATCCACGGTAAAGATATTTGAAGGCTGCCAGTGATAAGGAAGAAAATTTACAGTATGTACAATGAATGAAATGAGTGTACTAAATTTGTGCAAAGGATTGCCATTTTGTTTGGGATGAATACGTTTGATAATTTCTTTGCTCTGTAAAATTACTTAATTAGCACTCTATTTTTGCAAAGCACGATAATCCAACACCATGTAAATTAGATGTACAATTAATATAATTTTTCTTGTGATGAATTTGTTTTACTTTCTGTAGTTCAAATCTACAATGTAGTGTATTAGGTATACTTATATCTGAAATCATGCACTTACATGTTCATATTTTTCAGATTATGTAGAGAACGGTAAACTAGATCGAAATTATTCAAAAGACATGTTTTTTTTTTCTTCTTTTTTTACATAATGTATGTACATGTAAATAAAGCTGCAAACAGATTTTTTTTTCTTCTAAAGTTGCAATTTGGTTAGTTCTATGTAGTTTCAGAAAAAAGCCTTTATATATTATATTAATCACATCGTAATGTGAAGTGATAAGAGGTCTTGTCGAAACAAAACAAAAGAGATCCAAATTAATTTTACCATAGAGGTGAAACATATAGCACCCATTTCATTGTAAAAAATCAAGTGTAAAAAATAAGATTATCTGTTTTACTTCATGTAAATACTTGTATGTCTGCTTACATGTGTATTGTCAAACTTGTTCATATCACTTTAATTTTGTACATTGTTTACTCAGTCCGAATCAGGGATACAGATAACTGTGTATGCGCTTTGCCTAACTTTTCAACATTATTCTTTGTCCACATTCTTCATGTAACAGACACCTACCCCTGGTCTCAAATTGGCAACCCTTATCTTTATTCTGCTACTGTTTTTTTTGTTTTTGTTTTCTTCATTATAACCTACCTATTGGTGCAGGAGTCCGTCATTCCATTTCCGCCCCATCCATGCCCGAAGCCAAAGAAAGGCGAATGAGCGCGTCAGGTTTGTTTATACAACGTCTCCTTTTATTGTTGTTTTTATTCTTTATTGTTTTAGTCTTGCTTTATTTAACCCTTATTGTCGATTGTACATGTTGTTGTTACTGTTGTTTTGCCGGGCTTGCTCTTGTTTCCAATTAACACGCTTGACGGTGGATGGCCGGTTGCAGGAGGGTTATGAAGAGTTTAGATGCTTGGAGGTCTTGCACTGCTGAGGTTTGGTAGAAGGGTTTTATGCTTGTGCAGGTGATATAGAAGAAACTGAGTCTAACTCTCTAACTTTTCTTGGAAGGAAAAAAAAAGGGAAAAGCTTTTATTGTGCTTATGTAGGTTCATAACTTGATAGAAAATTGCATTGAATGTGGATAATGATTTGTTCAGAAATACATGCATATTATTAGCAATTTTTCTGTTAGTATACTGTTTTTTTTTTCAAATGGAATCTGGCCTTTTTTTTTTCTTAATTTTTTTTCAGGCTAAAGAAAAGAAGAAGAGTTTTAAGGATACAATATTTTGTTGTTTAATTTGGTTTATACTGGAACGCAAAGAGCTTTTTAACCTGTTGGAGACGAGCTGATTTGGCTATAACACACATTTCCCATAGACCCCAGCCCGAATATATTCGGGCTCAGTCCCCAACGGGTTAATATAAATTTGCCGGACGTGAGCTCTGTATTAAGCAAATAAATATATGTGCAGAAAGCGGTGGAGGGTATATTTTATATGTTATTGAGCCAAGTTGATTGCTGTTTACAAAATGCTACAACATAGAACACATTTGAAATGAATAACGTTATTTATGCAAAAGTTCATGAGTAAATTCTTGATGACATTTTCTAAAATTTATTTGTTTTTATTTCTCAAAGAAAAGTCTTGCACCAAAAGTTTACCCCATATTGTACATGATAAAATAAAATCCCCCCTACAGGAAATGCATATTTTTCTGTTTTTTTCCTGTATTGTCTTGCATGCATGCTCTTTATTTTAATCAAAGATTAGTTTACCCCTTACCCTCTACATTTATGTAATGCTTTGCCTTATATTTTGAACCAACCTGTTCCTTTCAAGCATGCTTAGGACGCGTGCCCCCTACCCCTTTCCCCCCCCCCCAAAAAAAAAAAACCTGTCCTCATCATATCCACTATCCCCAATTTCAGGACTCGACTGAGTGCCAGTGGTATGTACAGTACATGTGATCCATGCTTTCCATCAATTAACAATATGTGCTTTTGTTTTATTATTCAAAATGTGTTGGGTCCCAAAAGGTCACACACTGTGGGGGAAAGTGATAGGAGTTTATGCCCCTTTGGCTCTTTAAAGAGCAATATTGTATAGATTGTATATAATCCAAATTAGAAATGTAATCTTTGTTGCTTTTTATGTACATATGTCCATAAAATAATTGTTATAGTGTCCTGTTAGAAGTGCGTGTAGTTTCTGTATTGTGTTTTGTAATCTACATGTACATGTGTATATATGTACATTTGTTATTTAATATATTGTTTATCCCAAATTAGAAAAAAAAAAACAGTCTTGCTATTTATAATCATGTACGTGTATGTGCTGTACTTGCAGAACACAATTGTTAGTGTACCCTTAGAAATGAAAGTAGTTCCAGTACCGTACATGTATCAGTTATGTGTAAAATAAAATGTATACACTTACAAAAACATCATGTACATGTACGTTGTAGTTCGCTTTGTCTTTGGATGTTCATGTACACGTATCTGTAAATATTGTCTGGCACACAGGATTAGTTACTGTAGCAAATATCAGTGATTAAAGAATTTGTTATTATAAATGTACAAATGTTTGTAAATCTAGGTGGTTTAGGATTCAGTTCGTAAGAATGTGACAGGTATTATTTGCCAACATGTATGTATTTAAATCCGTAGGCCTACAATGTATATACATTTTGTAGGATTGTCAGAATCATAGTAAGAATTTATTATACTTATATGGCCTGCACAAGAAATAGAACGGTAAAAAAAAAAGAAGTCATGACCTTTCCAACAGGACATAGTGAGATGATTTTGTGTTTGTGACAACTACAGAGATAGGAAGAGACCACTACAAAGTCCAATAAATGGGTCCTGCTGCCTTTTACCCACAAGTTCTTCATATGAGAATGAGGAAGGGCCGTTATAGGAACATTTATGTAATGCAGAATCCGCTGGAAGAGCAATTGTCATTATTACCATTATTGTTATTTCTGAAAATATGTGTCTATGATTCCCAGGTATGAATGTAAGGTTTTGTGTGTGACCTATGCCACGTATCTAATTGGGTGGCGTACTACATCGTAGCCTGTGCTTGTTACTATAAATTGGATTAGGCTTCAAAGTGAATTGGCTACCAGATCAGGATTCAGAGATTCTTACTAATATTTTCACTTTATATACAGTATCTTAGCAGGTTTCTAGATTGCATCACGATCATTTTTTTTTTCTTCTTTTTTCAAAAACCTGTGGGAGATAAGCTGAGTTGGCTATACCACACATTTCCCCATTGACCTCAGCCCGAATAATTTCGGGGTCAGTCCGCAATGGGTTAAAAACATAGTACTTGTCATCATACAAAATTCTCTCTTCTGTATATTAGTTAAGCTCTATTTCTTTTCTTTCGTACTTATGTAGACCGCACTAATTTTTAGTAAGAAGGATTTTTTTTCCCAGATCACTGAGGATAATTGGGTTACCCTTTTCCCCTCTCAAGTGTGCATTATAAAGGGGGAATTTATATGAAGAACTAATAATAGTAATATCTGCTTTTTTATATAGCATTTGTCCAGGTAAAGTAGACATTATACCATTTTAAGCTTCAACACCACAATGTGATTTATACATCAATCTATCATGGACATCTTTCCAATTTAAGCTGCAAGTTTTTCTCACATTTTAGTCAATCATTTTTTATATCAACCCCCCCCCCCCTTTTATGAAATACAGAGGATCTTTTTTGCACCTCAACTCTGAAAATAAACCTGCTGCCCAATTTGTGATGAATGTTACTTTTGTAGGTGATCAGCCAGACAAAAATAATAACTTCAGTAAATTCTTGAGACTAGCAACTGGTGCAGCTCCGGAGAAGATTAAGAATAGACGCTCGTGGAGTAATAATACTAGAGGTTTGTAGGAATTTAGTTCACAGCACACACGCGATTGCACCACATTGAAATGCGGTTGAAGAACGAAAGGGGCACTATTTTTGTTTGTCGTAAAGACAACTTATTACTAACATCACATGGGATGAAGGCAAAATACAGCAATGAGGGAACATTTTTTTTAATGTTCCATGTTGTCATAAAAAAAACGTTAAGATAGTCCCACATGTAGCGGTAAAATCAATTTGGAAATAATGCAAGAGTAATGCAGTTACGAAACACCCTCCCCTCTCTATTTAAAATTTTAAAAAAAGCTAACACCAAATAATAAAGACAGAGTACATATATCGTTAATTTTTTATGTATGTACAGTATATATATATATATATATAAGTTTTGATTGAACAGATTTTGATTAACATCACACCATGAGCACTGACAAAGAGTGTGACTTTGCCTCTAAGTTTTGAGAGCTATGCTCCTTTTTATTATAAAATCTGTGATTTATGGCATTCTTCCTTATCAACTGTGATTCATATATATATATATATACAATGTAGTAAATAAATCACAAAATAACCAAAGCTTCAAGAACGATCTCAAAGTTGTATTTTGCCTTCAACATATTAAATTATAGCTGCTTATGATATGTTTTCGTAAGTCTAAACCTTGTTGATGAATCTATGACATGGACCTTTCAAAGAATAACATTGAAATTATGTCACTTCCTAGCCGATCCGTCCGAGAACACCAATAAATTCATGAGGGCCCTCTCGAATACATCAAGCACACCCAGAAACCGTAATAGACTATCGTGGAGCAGTAGCTATGGAGGTTTGTTACGGAATGTAATGAAACATAGTAGATTTCATGTAATATACTTCATCTTGATGGTTATTTATCAGTGGACATCAAACATTTGCAACTAACTCTACGCATATTCAATGGGGACTTTATAACACTTTCTTATACTTTGGCTGGTGTATGTGGACCCCTCCCCCAACATAATAGGTCCCGGAATTCCAAACTCCTACAGATAAAGGAAATACAAGAGCGAGGACACATGTATATTATGCTTCTTAACTTATTAATACTGTATTAACTATAATTTTCTCAATACATATCTCCTAAATATATTTGCCAGTTGCTGATCCAGGCAGGGGTGCAGGGGACGCTCTCTTATTATTATTTGAAACCACTCATTGACTATACATGCTAAAATCTGAAAATTTCTGCGGCTCAACCCCTTATTGGGCCTGGCACCCCCTTTATTTTCAAATCATGTATCTGCCACTGTTTAAAAAATAAAATTCTAGAACTATCGATATGAAAGCATGCTTGTTAGATTCAACATACCCTCAAATCTTCCTAAGATATGAAGTTGTTGGTGAACATATTGAAAGCAACTTCCTCTTTCTAACAACACTTTTGAAATATTTTTATTTTGAAATTGTGATTTTAAACCTATGGTATCAATGGTTAGGGGTTATTATTTTGATTTATATTACGGTTTGGGGAATTGTTGAGCCCATTGCTAAAATGTGTCTTACAAAGATTACATTTTGCAGAATAACGATTGCTTTCTTAACACTCTTGGCATTTCAACACCTAAACATCAAATAAAATTTCAAAGAATACAGTATAACATTTAAAGAGATTATTTTATTAATTTTTTTTTTTTTTTTTTTTTTTTTTTGGGGGGGGGGGGGGGGAAATGTTGTAAACCTGTCACTTAGAATAAAGTCTTGTTGAGACCAAAGTTTTGAAGAAATAAAGAACAAACATACATGTGTTAACTTAAGGAGCTGCCATACCTAATATGCATGCTTATTATTTTGCAACATGTATAATATACGTAGAACAAGAATTGACAGCAACAAAAAAAAGATAAATTAATAAATAATCCATTATGATACAGTCAGTCTTCTCTGCATGTACCAATGATGTTATGAAGGGTAAAATTATAGATTTTGAATGATAATATAGATTATGCATGATACATTCTAGAAACATATCTTTACCATTTCAAAATGTTTAGGATAAAGGTTACATGTGTAGTTTTTTTTTTCTTGTTTTATGTTTTATTTGTCGAGCTGTTCCTTCTCTTATGACATCAACATGAATTAAAAATATCATTACATTCAAATGGAATTACTTGCCACTCTTAATACATTTTATGCTGCTATGATTTTGCATGATGCCCTTTGCATTTATTTCTAATGCCGGAGATGTTCACAATATATCAATATTTGTAATTTTATTAAAAGAGTCTCCCCTATAGCATCAAATGTCACCTTCAGGAATTTTTTCAACATTTTCATAACAGTACTACATTGTTAGACTCGCACATGTGCAGAAAGATTTAAAATGCAAAATATGAATTTGAATCTCTTTCTGTTGCTGTATGATTATGAGTTAGAAGGGGTTTGAATGAAAGTAATATTTAATCCTCTAATTGGCAACACAATGAAGAATTCAAAGCTGTTCTGTATCCATTTTCTAATTTGCTATTTAATGGGTATCATTTCATAACATATCTTCACTGGTAATACATGGTTTTTCAATTGCGGAACTTGGTGAAAAAAAGGAGGGGATTAATAATATTCACAAGGGAAGAAAGCCCTTGCACTAGCCTTAAGGGTGCTATCTCACTTCGCGGAGATGTCTCCGCGACAGAATAGAAATTTTGTCTCCGCGACGGATAAATAGTATTAGAGTTGCTCTGAGACGTCTCGGAGACGTCTCAGAGACGTCTCCTGAATTTCGGAGACGGAATATTTTTCATAAATTGTCGCGGAGCTGTCTCAGAGACGTCTCTAATACTATTTATCCGTCGCGGAGACGAAATTCTATTCTGTCGCGGAGACGGCTCAGCGAAGTGAGATAGCACCCTGAGCGGTCACAGTCTACAAAGAATATAGGCCTTAAAGGAGTTCTTTATATTTAGTTAACAGACGCCGAAACTAAGTGAGGTATATGCATGGGAAATATAATATTCACCACCTTATGTAGTTCATCAAAACATTTTGCATGTTCTAGATTGTTGATTTACACCTTTATTAACTAAGTGATTATATGGTAGATGAATAATGTCACTCTGTTCAATATGAAAAAACCTACTAACTTGGTATAGCATAATGAACTGAGATATTATGTTTCAGTGGTTGGAGATAATTTGTACCCATGGTTCTAACTTTTCAACACTATGAATTGATACGCATCCTGCCCTTTTATTATTGCACTGTAGATTAAATAAATGGTACATGTTTATGAGTATTACGCAATTTTGCCAGTCTTTGTTAAATTTCAGAAGAACAATCACTGTTTAAATAAATTTCTTAAAACATAATTTTCTTCGATATTTAAGCACAATGGTTGACATGAAACTGTGGAGCTTTGAATACGATACAACCAAGATACTACATGGAATAATGGTTGAATCCAACAATTGAGATTAACATGGTCATTTTTGTGACTTTTAGGTGAATCCAACGTGGATATGCAGTTTTTACGTGGCCTACAAAGTATAGCGACGCCTCCCACGGCTGCAGGGGCGTTTACCTCCGCTTCTCCTTACGCTTCGTCTTCCGGATCCAACAAAACTAGTAATCGTTTATCCTGGAACTTCCCAGGTGTGTGATTTTGGTTTGCAGTTAACCTTTGACCTCGACCAGGTGTCGCGCTAATAATCTCATATAATGATGCTTGCAACAGAATACTTATTCAAACTTTCAAATCAATTTTATAATATAACCATGCTAATAATGTCTTGAACATCTCTCACACTAAGCAAAGGCTGATTGCTTCTAAAAAAAAATTAATTAAAATGAACACGTATGCAAACTGTCACTTATGTATTCAAAGTAAAGGTTATTATAATCTTCTTTTGCCTATACACATACTTATTGCGCATATGCAAAATAAATGGTATATATTTTCTTTGTAAATGTGTTGGAATAGGAAATATAATTGCATAAGTAGCTTAATTGTTATGATCTGGATCATAGGGCATTATTTAATCCCAATGTCTGCCCCTCTTTCTGTTAATATGTACTCTATAAAATAATTTGTGCTCTCCCTATCACAATAGTTACCCTTTGTCATCCAATGTTGATATTTCACGTTATGGTTGTAACATCTTGAAAGGAAAATCCTATGATTCACTCCCTACTTTCCCCTTAACCTGTTGGAGACAAGCTGATTTGGCTATAACACACATTTCCCATAGACCTCAGCCCGAATATTTTCGGGCTCAGTCCCCAACGGGTTAAACACCATGGCATTCACAAATATATCATACTCCCCTCCCACTATCCTATACATGAACCGTAGTGTGATCAAGGTATTATTATTAGGGTTGGGCAAATAATGACTTTTTTCTGAAAAGTTATGTCAAACAAGTTGTTTCTACAGTGAAATTTGATGTAGAATCCAAAAATAACAATAATTTTTGTGTACGATGAGGTCTGACGTCGCTAAAGTGCAAAAAACCAAAATAGTGTATTTTGCCCATTCATCACACACTTTATAGGTATAAACCGGTTTTATTTTGTTTCTTTATGGATTTTGATGGTTTAAAAGCTCAAATCTGACAATTTTATCATAACCAAATGTACCTAGTATGGTTATAGGTTTTAATTAGTGATTTTGATATGAGGTGATTTTTGCTCGATATTGACTGAAACTAACTACCAAACTACACTAACAGTCAACTTAGGTAGGATTAATCATGTTGGATTAATCATGTTGGGTTCCCTGACACCCAAAAGACATATAAAAACGCAATAAAAGTGGTTTATACGTATAAAAAGTATGATAATTGGGCATAATACGCTATTTTGGCGGCCATTTTGGTTTTTTGCACTTTAGCGACGTAAGACGTCATCGTATGCAAAAATAATTGTCATTTTCAGTTTCTACGTCAAATTTTACTACAGAAACAACTTGTTTGAAAAAAAAAGTTGAGATTCGCCCAACCCTATTATTATCCTGCCCTATGTTCCGTCATTCGAGGACCACATCCTTCTAGCCACCATATTTAAGCTCCACCCATGTACGTTACTCTGGACCCTGACAACTACATGTACTTCTAAAGGACTTATGTTTGTTGTATACCTCATATTAATATTACATCCTGTACAGAATGAAATGATAATAGTTTGTTTTAAAGATCCCCTGAGCACTGGTAGTGGATTCTATAGACCCCGGTTACACTATGACCCATCCTTTTGATGTACTTTGTTAATGCATAATTGGTGTACATTTGCTAATTATGGGATCTCAGGGAGTTTCCCCCAGATTTAACACTATATTAAGTATAGGGGTTGGATCTAAACAATCACTAATTTTTCCAGAAGGACCTTTTTGTGACATATATCTTATCTTTGTTCTTTTAATTTACTGCCTAATGTATTATTCCAAAGCTTGCACAATATTTTTGTCAAACTGACTGCAGTTTTCCTAACTACAAAGTAATATCACAGATTACATTGGGTGCTCTGTACAATACATCTTTACACTCTTCGCTCTGGTTTAAATTTCCCAATTATGAGATACTAAAAATATCTGATTCTTTGTTTCTTGGTGTCACCTTCCCTCTTGCTAGTTCCCCCAATAATATCTTTATAGTATAGTCAAGAATGGTGTATTCTATGTGATATATATTTCCTTGACTGCTGTACTATTACATATAGGGGTCTTGAAGGGCCTTTTTGTGTCATAAATATACCGTACTTAATTGATACCATAGACTAATAGCATATTATAGGAAAGAAAACGTTTACTTCTTGCAGAATATGCGATGTAGTCGCATATTAAATTCATGCAAACAGGCCGCTGTTTTCCAAAACTAATTGGATGGAATACATTGGGTGCTCTGCGAAAATGCATGTTTACACATTTTCATTTTTATTCTTTTTTTCTTTTTTTTTCATTCGCTATATTGTTTTCTTATTGTGTGTTTTGGCAAGATTTTTCAAGATTTCTCATATGCATGGTCTTTGAAAAGGTTTTTATATGCATTTGAATATTTTAACCCAACATATGTACACTAATCTTATAATATTTGCATCCTTTTGTAGTCCTTTGAGCTGAAAGATACATGGACGGTGTACCTGTTTACAAGCTTTGCTCATTTTTATTTTAATATATTGCCATTTATTTATTTTATTTTAGGTATATACCTGTTGCGAGTCGGCATGTTTTCCACCCATAACATTTAAACTCGCCAATTTTTATAATCGGCTTATGATGATGAATTGTCTTGTGTTATTTCAACTATACATGTAGATACTATAATGGACCAATATACATACATAAATACATGTACACATTGTGAATTAGTTTTACAGAGCTTTATAGCATGAATTTGCACTATTTTGTAATATGATGTAAATTTACACATACTGAAAGCCAGAGAGAGAGAGAGACAGAGAGTGGTGATTTGTATGGTTGTGTGTTGTTACTAGTGGTAGGCCTACATGTATATCATCATAGGAAACAGAGGGCGGTATTCTGATAGCCATGGTTTAGTTAATCCTAGGTTAACTTAGGCCACACTTTTATGGAGTGTCAGATGTAAACTCATTCACCAAGTAAAGATTATTCCTATCCGGCAGCAAAAAGTTGTCATATATGTCATGAAATGAGAAGATTAGGAAAGTTTGAAAATACAATCAATTTTAATGAATTAATTGGTACATTAACTTTGCCATGAATATGGAAGATCTAAGATAAATCACAGCACTCCATAGAAGTATGGTCTAAAATTCTAGTTTAGACCGGGGTTGAACCTAGGTTTAATTATCAGAATACCACTTAAATTAGAGTGTTTAAATGTACAATCAGGTGATATTATATGATTATAGACCAAGGTTCTCTATCAGAGAACAGAAAATGTGTTTTATTTATACTTAGAGCAATGCAATAGGTGAGGTGATTGCTGCGGGACAGATTTTGCTGATACTTGAAACTCTAAAAATTCATTTCTGAGATTAGTCTGCTATACAATCATCTACATGCATATTTTCTAAAATTTCAATTGATAAAGCAGTCATATATTTCTTATTTGCACTAAAGTCTGTAAAAAAAAAAGAAGAAGAAGAAAAAAAAACAAGAAGGCATTTTTGTGTCCCTCTGCTACCTTTGCATTGGCCTTAACTCTGTAATGAATGAACCAAGTTAGTTTGATATTGTTGTTCAATGTTTGTCATGCCTGTTATTTTTCACAGCTTTATATGCAACTTCATTATGGATGCATGATTTTATATGTTTTATTTGAATATCATGTCATTGTTTCTAATTTGTTACAGCTTATCTGCATGTGAAGTTTTTTTGCATGTTTATCGAAAATATCGGATCATTTTATTTTTTTTACAGCATTTCAATTGATTACATCATCTTTATGTAGGAAGTGTTTTATTTATTTTTTTTTTTTAATACCAATTTTGGATGTTACTGTCATTTATATTCTGGAAGGTTTAAATCTTGCTCAGGTTTAAGTAATATTCAGTGATGAAGTTATCTGATGTTTAGCAAAAACAGGATCGGCTTTTCTTTTCTTTAAACTTTCACTACAAGTATTACCTACTCTGAATGAAGCAGATTTTGGATTATAACCCATGATTATTTAGCCATTTCTTGTTTGTTTTTTTTTAAGGGGGAGGAAGCATTTTGTTAATAACCCAGGGATAATGATTTTCTAAGGGTGCTTGAAGTGAAACACATGAATTGTAACATGTGGGACTGTACCATCCAAGAATGTCATTCATTGGTCATTTTTAGCATGGCTTTTGCATGAACTTGGGTAATTTAGCCGTTTGATTTGCTGTGCTTGATCTTTTATCTTTGATGGTTTTATTTCCTTTGTTCATTTTCCATTATCTCTCACCTTCCATTTGGTTTGCCGCACACACACTGTTTATCCAACCATCCATTCATCCGCCTACCAATCGTCTTTTGCTTCGACCTCTGACCTTTGACCTCTTCATGCACGATTTAAACTGTTCATGGGGGTCGTGAAGGAAATCAAAGTAAATCAGACCACTCTTTCTGGCGATCGAATAGCCCGACCAGGCACAGCGACAAGCAATCGCCACATGCTTCGCTTCCTAATTCTAAATACGCTTCGCCTTATAACAGTACTCCGTTTTTATCAGTTCCAGGTTCGTTAGTCATACAGTTGCAAAGAAATGTATTTGCTGTTGAGAGCCAAATGGTGTTTATCTGATTTGTCTTTTCAAAACCACCAAATTTTCCGAAATTATCTCATGGCTTTTCATACATATAGATGTATCTGTTGTCAAAATAATGATCCAAGATTTCTCAGCACAATCCAATAAGCAATCAAATATGAGTACATGTACATGTGCATGTAAGAGCAATCTTATTTTCTCGGATATATGATTTTATGCCACTATCTTTTGCGAGTTTTTGGTGGTTTTGAGAATTCAAGTCACACTTGGTGTTTATAGTAACACCAAACAACATCATTCAGACTCTCAACAGAATACCAATCAGTATGAAGTGATAAGAATTAGAAGGGCATGTTTAGGAATTCATGTTCACTTTTTAATGAGAACATGTCCATAATATAATCAATGTACATATTTGTGGTTATGTACAGTTTTAAATGCATACGGTATTGACGGAAAGTAATTGTGACCTTTTACACACTCAGACTTTCTGGCGGTGAGTGTGTAAAAAGTTACAATTACTTTCAATCGGTACTGTATCATACGGCAAAGTCACAGTTGGTGGAATAGATGAGGTTTGTGACTGTATAAGTGGTTTATTTCACGGCGGTTTTATTTTTGCGAATTTTGCAAGTTCATCGAGGCAAAAAATTTCCTATTGGGATCCATGCTTACCGGAAGAAAACCACCAAAAACCACAAAATTATCCACTCTCAAAGGATTTTATTGGCCCAATTGTCCAGGGATAACAGCTATGTTATGCTTGTGCATATGACAATAAAGTCTTTTCTAAAGCTGATGCTGGATGTAAGACTTCATGTAGCCCAAAATCACAAAATAATCAGTACGTTGAAATATTGGCTTATACAGTATTACCAACTTCATTTGCATCTATTGGAACCCATACAGTGCATTGCAATTTTTTCTATATTATGTACACAACTTCAGCTTATGCATTGATTGTAAGATTTAACATTGTCGCCTTGCTTGATGAATCAGTTTGCTTGAATAACTATTTGCTGAATGTTTAGAATCATTGTTTACTGTTGTAGCATGATTGATGTCTTAGGTTTAGGGAGAACCCCGCTAAAAGTAACTGCCTCAAATGTATATTCATTAACTGAAACGTGCATGTTACAATTAAAATATAGACGCTGTGTAGTAAAAAAAAAATGTTAATTAGAAGTAAATAAATTATTGCTGTAGTTTAAAACTTAGAAATATAAGAGTGCATTTGATAGTACAAAATTCATTCTGCATTATATTCTAAAATCAAGACAGTAACTTTAAATCATAGACTGTGATTCTGTATAATATCTTTTAACTAAATTCTTCTCACATTCATGTGTGAACCTGCAGTACTCTATATTTGACAGTTGAATAACCAAAATCTCTCTTCTACCACCCATCCCTCCACCAATTCACACTCCCCATCCACACACACATCCTGACCACACCCCCTGTGCACATCTTCACCAACAGGTGGCACCCCGTCCATTTCCCAGCCCCGCCCGCTGACCGACAAGGACCGTACAGGATCAAGCAGTTCCCTGAGCAGTAACACCAGCACATCCCCGGGCCAGATCCATGTCAACGGGAACGCTACGCACACTTCATTGAGTGATACGTCAAGCGTCGATGGGCATGGGTCCGTCTCCCGGTCGCACTCACGGACCAAGTCTTCGGCTGCCATCATGTATGACAAGCTGCTTGATCACGAGATCAAGGATCTCCTTGTCTGCTTTCTATACATCCTAAAGAATGTCAATGAAGGTAGGCTTCTTTTGGGCTAGTTATGATAAAGAAGTAATCCTGTGGACTACTTTCATAGTACTTTTTTACCAGATATAAAAGATATACAGTCTATATCACATTCTGTTTGCAAATAGGTTTTTAATTGGGATCGTGAGAATTGACTCTTTATAAACGGAAATCCTATCTGTGCCCATTAAACCGAGAGGAGAGTTGACTTGCCTCGAAAGATTGCCTCTTTTTCTATAAAAATTTCTTTAAAAACTACGTGTAGATGGTAATGGGATTTTGTCAGTTATCTTTTGGAATTACACTTGAATTTGCTATTGATGCGTCTCTGTGAATGTAGAATTAAATACATCTATGGTATTCCTACAACAGTACTTGATCTACTTTAATAATTCCCTTTTTTCTTCTCTTTTTTGTAGAAGTACTTTTGGGTTGGTGGAGTCAGAGTTCAGAAGAAGATCAGCTCAAATTATTTGATGTTTTAGAGTGAGTATACCTGAGCAAAGATTTTGAATTCTACGCAACTCAAAAAATCAAATGCAAGTCCCAAATATGTGATCCTGATTGGTTGAGAATCTACATGTAGTTGCATTTGATTTTTGAGTTGCGTAGAATCCAAACATTTTATGGTCGATGTATAATATAATAATAATAATCTATAATAATAATAATAATAATATGTGATGCGTCACGTCGAAAGGAGAGACTACTCGCGATTTTTGAAATCCATTTTATTTGATATTATTGATCCCTGATTCATTGCCTTGAATTTTGATATATAACCCGACTGTAAAGAGTAATAGAAGTGGAGAATATTAGCCTCTGAACGCGAGGAGAATTGTGCTCTTCGAAAATCAAATCAAGAGAAAAACGTCTGCGAAGTTTGACTTCCGTTTGAACTCCGAGCCAGAAAAATAAGACCATTTTGTCACGCTCTACTCACACGAAATGCCAAGCAACCAACTTGTTACAAAGGTGAAACGATTGACCAATGAGGAGGCTGCATTCAGGTATACAGAGAACAATACTCGTCCGTTCACGCATGATCGAAGCAAACGCAGCAAGCGATTGTTGTTAAATAACATTAATCTTCTAAAAAAAAAAAACTAAATTTGGTTAGTTGTTTTATATCTTCGTCAAATAAATAAAAACGTCATGCTCTTTCTAATTGTTTAAGAAAAAGTCCGCTCTTTTAAGAAAAGTGTTTACCAATCCTGCGCTCTAAATTGTTAGAAAACAAAACTATTTAAAAACCTTTGGGGGGGTTTTATTCCGATGTTTGCGTGCGTTCTTTGAATGTCAATCGCGTATACTCTTTCATTTATAAAGCGAGTCATTTTGATCTGAACTCTGTTGGAAATTTCGAACATAATAATGATCTATAGACTAAATTATTCTTGTACAGGGGCTTATGCATTTTGTTTATATCTTTATAGTATATGATAGAGATAAGCCTCCAAAAATGTTTTAATAAATATTTGCGCCTCACGAATGTATTTAGAATTTCTCTGATCACGTTTTATGAGTGGCTAGGTTAGCTTAAGACAATGAAAATAAAAACGTAAATGATTTGCTCGATCTCTCGTCTTTTATTGGTCAACTTGTTACCAGTTAAGAAGATATAAATAATTTTTTAGAAATGAATTATTTTAAGAGTAAATCGTATTTTTTTCGTCGTTTTTAGTAAACGCTACTTTCTAAAACACGTTACTACTTGTAAAATAAACTGCAGAAGACTTTAACCTAAAATATTGTATCAGAAGTATTATCACGTCACCTCCTTTTGTATGCTCTATGTTTCCCTGATGGAACCAAATTTTGTTAATAGGGAGGTTTTAATTTCCCATCAGGACAACAGATATCCGCGGCCTTAAAATACAAATGCTGGAAATATAACATTCATTTGGATCCAGATAGCTAAAGTCAAGCAATAAGTAGCTTTTCCCCACATAAACCCCCCCCCCCTCTCCCCACCCCGATTGTTAGATTTTGACATTCGTTTGCGTGCTCCGCTATCCGGATGAAACAGCTTTATTCACAGCAGGTTGTGGCATCGCACGCAAAATTTCTGAGGTGCAGCTAAAGAGATTATAGTTCGCTATTCTCGCTACAAAAAGCGAAACAAAAATCCAGTTGAAATCACACATCACATGACAAAGCCATGCGTTGCTAAGGGCGGAGCTAAACGGAGAGGGGAAATGAGCCGTGGACGTTCGCTTGTATGTCCGGAAAAAAAAAATTATGACGAAAAAAACACTCGCCGAAAAACTGCTTTTTTACCACTTCCCGTTACCATTTTCACTCATTTTTTAACAGAGCAAAGATGAGGCATGGTAGAAAACCAGAAAAATAATTTTAAAAAATTTCCTGGCTAAAGACTGGATTGACTTTTTTTATTAGTTTGTCGATTTACTCGGATCTTTGATCTGCGACTTCTCTCTCATTTCGACAAGACGTATCACATATGTCTCAAATTACTACAATCCTTTATTTTGTTGAACATGCTTGTATGTTACAAATAAAGAGAACTTCTAAATTTGCAGGAAAACTGTCTACAGTTATTTTGAATTATTCTCCAGACAGTAATTTAGAATCTTCATGTATCAAAGGTTACATTAAGATGAATAATTTAGAAAAAAAAAGTACACTATGCAATGAATGGAATAAAGTTCAAAAACACAAAGGGACAATAAAGGTTGTGATAAGCACATTTGAAGGGGGGAAACAGTTATTTTATATCCAATACCCAAATTTTTTTTTGTAAATACTAACCCCCAAAAATAACTCAAAGATAAGAAAATAGCATTTTTTTCATGACCTTTTCCATTAGTAAGTTGAGTAAAGCTCTAGGGATTAACATGTAACTGTTTTTAATCATTTTCATTTCACAGGTTATGCCTACTTCATTTCCGATATATCGGCAAGAAGAATATTATGCAGAGCAAGTAAGTTATTGTTACAATATCTCTCCCGTCTATCTAAATATAATTTTGCATTTATGAAAAATATAGCCATATTTCTTTCCTTTAAGAGCGGAGACAATATATTTTGGAATTCTAAATTTATTTAGATATTAGATGTCTTGTGAAGTTGGTTCTTTTATCCTGTTTATTAAAGCAAGTATGAGTGCCATATATATAATTTCATAATAAAAGGTTGCTGTGTTATGCATTTATGTATTCCTACTTTTCAGATAAAAATGTTCGTTTTTTAAGTGGTCAACAACAATGGAAGAAAACAGTCTTTGGCCGATATTATTTTATATCTATATATTTCCTCAAATCCTGATTTTTTTTTTAATGGACTTTCTGTATGTCTAATGTTTTGATGTATAATTATCAAGGAACTTGTATTTTGTACTGTCAGTTTATCAACTAAACATTTTTCTTTTTTTTATGCTAAAATTATGCTTGAAGTTGAAAAAATGCTTTGATGCTTTGATGATACATGTACTCCTGTACATGTATATGTCGTCATTTTACATTATATAATTGGTAATCATAAAGGACTCTATTAATACTTAGTCCAACTTAGAACATTAATTTTAATTAACCTATAATTTCATCCTTTTAGTGCAATAATTAAATATTGACCCCTCCCCCTCCTATCCTGGGTCAAATATTCAATGTTACAAGATTTTGAAAAATGTCCTTCCTATTAAAATTAATTTGAAAAGCGAATTGAAGGCTTCAGAGGCCACACTTTATTTATTTGAAATGTTATGGTTTGATATCTAGGCCCCTTTGTCTCTTTAATTTAGTTCAAAATTCCAATAACAATTTGATATGTGCATTTATGTATACACATATAGTAGCCGCAGCAAATATCTGTTATTGGGGTAAGCAACTTATTTTAAAGATTGGAAAAGAAAACATGGGAAAAGGTTAGAGAAAATTAGATACATGAAGCTCCATTCCACATAGCACCTGCAAAGATTTGGGATTCACTTCATAGCACTGAAAAAAAGAAAAAAAAAATTAAAAAGGGTCATTGTGATTTCCTAAATGCACCACATGCTCTTGATCATTAAATTGAAAAATGTGAACTTTCATCGAACATTCCTCCTTTGTGCATGCTACACCATAATTACATGCCTGAAACAAATCGATTCCTTTCAAAACAATAATCGTGATGATAGCAACAAACATTTTGTCTTTGGCCCGTATTCTCAAAAGCTGCCTAACTTTAAGCCTAGCTTAAATCTGTGTTTTTTACTGGCTTGCTAAAAGGGTATCAATCTGTCTATATTGCATGCTCATATCACCTTCACTTAATTCTGTAATCATGTTTTAATTATAAGGGAAACTTTTGTACTTTTCATTCCCAGGAAGTTTTTAATAGTTTCACTACCAAAAATTATGATTAATGGAACATCTACTTTTCGGGATTGAGTCCCTTTTAGCAAGCCATAGTTAAACCACAGATTTAAGCTAGGCTTAAAGTTAGGCGGCTTTTGAGAATATGGGCCTTTGTCTTTATGTTCATAAACCAGCATGTCTCTAGGAACGTACAATGTAGTTCTATAAGCTCACTGTACATATACACACAATCTAATTGTGTAATGTAGGTAGATGCATGATCATACATGTACCACAAGTACATGTATGATTTTTTTTTTTAAAGTGTGATTATATAAGTATCCTCTTTTGCTCTGTTTTTTTTTTTTTTTTTTTTTTTTTTTTTTTTCAATTCCTTCTTTTCTTATTGCCTGTGGGACAGGCCAAATTTAATATACCATTTCAATATCTCTGACATGTTTATTTTAATTTAGGTTTAAAATTAAATGGATAATTATGATACAAGATTAGGTAACTAATCAAAAGGTAATGCCCCCATTCCACTGCTTGCCTAGCCCACTGGGATTATAGGCCTACACTGGATGTACTGATCCACCCTATAAAGTAAATTGAAGAAATTAGAGAGAAATCAATATATCTAGAGTAAAATCCCTTCTGGTAAGTCTCTAGGTGTAATTTTTAATTATGAGAGATTAATTTCAAAATACAGGATTGTTGTCCTGTGTTCTTGGTGACTGATACATTCATGTCACTGTCACTTTTATGTGCTGTGTAATCCAATGAATTGCCTTGTTGTTCCATGGTGTAGGTTTTGCAGTTTGTAAACTATTCAACACACTTTCAATTCAAACTTGAATTAGATATCATTGGAAATCTTCATCACATTAAAATAACAAGGCATCTTTTCATTTTCAATGCTTGTAGAAAGCTTCTTTGAAAGCATTCTCAAGCATTCCCTGTAATATTTCCCACTGATAAGTATTTTTTTCTCTGGCATATTTGCCAGGCAATGTCGTAATAACTATTGCATGAGGTCTCCCTAACTTCTGGATATTCCTAGAATCAATACCAATTCTACTTTTGACGAATATATTCAAAGACAACACATAAATTTCTCTTTGTGATAAATCCTGTTTTGCAACTCTTCATAAATTTGAGCTCATCTGATTTTTCTGACACTTTTATCTCGCCCTACACCCCTTCCCCTGTATTCCCCTCCCCATTCCCCATCTTGATATAACCTTTCTATCAATGGTTGAAAATGGTTGAAATCGTCGAATGCCGCTCTCTCTCTATCTCTATCTTTCTGCTCGGGGGGTGTGCCCATGTACCCCTTTGACGGACCCCTCTCTCCCCTGTGATGGATGAAAACGGTAAGACCAACTGCCGTGTTAGAGCAAGCTTGATAGCCTGACCCCTTCTGTCCTAATAACTAATTAGAAAAGAGTTAGTAGCTTCGCATTGTGTGCATCTCGTCCCTGCTCTATGACCTGTCCTTTGACCTTTGACCTTTGCCCTTTGATCCAAGTTGATAAACCAGTAAATCTTTACCTGCCTTGTGTATAGATTGCTTTTTTTAAAGAATTTTTTTCATTTGGTGCTGTGTACTTGACGATTTGTATTTCATTGACTTATTGTATTCAGAAAGCATCATATTTCATATTTTCATCTCCTGTGTGAATGATTGTATGTGCATTGATATTCTTTCTCTTTTTAGCTAAACTTCCTGGAAAGGCCTCTGAATGTTAACTTTCATTCTCTTTTTTCTCTTTTTCTTGCCTATGATCCCTTTGTTTTTTAATTTCTCTTAATTTTATCTCGCATTTGAAATTGTATATGCTTCATATCTTGCCCCATTCTTCCCCCCCTCTCTCTCTCTCTCTCTCTCCCTCAATTGCATTATAATGGTGTGTCATTTTTAATATTCACTCAATTGGAATGTTTTTGTCTTTTAGCTCAACTTGAATTGATTCCAAAAACTAACTTTGAAATATTTTATAAACAGGAATATATTTAATGAATCCTCTTTAAAAAAAATATATATATATATGTATATATATCTATATATATTTTAAGGTTTGAGTTATTACCTCCATCCCTATAATTGCAGTGTTGTGGATTGTTTCTTACAGGCATTACTCTAAGATCATCTCTTATTTCAAGAATAATGATATTCCTGATTTCTGCCAGGTCCACTGGCCATATTGATACAAATCATAAGTTCCATTTGTGGATTTTTTTTCCCCCTTTGAAATATGTGTCATGGAATGAATCTATTGTTCAGTACAGCTTTAATAATAATGTCATGACCTTCATGTAGATGTGCTTATTTTTATTGAAAACTAATGAACTTTTGTCCTCTTTTTTGTGTATGTTCTAAAAAGCAGTCTGTAAACAGACAGTTTTCAGAATAGTTTTAAAACAGAAATATATTGCAAACGTAAAGAGTCTCTACACTTAAAATTGAAATCTGTCGTTATGGTCAAGACCTGCTTATATTGATGATATATGTTAGCAAGAAAATAACACCCAATATTGTGTGTTCTCACTTTCCAAATAAACCTGTAGTTTAAAGATTTTTCCCCAATAGTTTATCTTCCTAAGGAAAATCATGCATTAGGCTAAAGAATAGATACTGATATATATGTATATATCCACATAAAATTGTACATGTACATAATTATACATTTGTGTGTACATGTATAAACAATTATGGATTTTGTGTACCGGTATTTTATCTTCCTTTTCTTATTCTATGAATGGCATTCTTTTTTCTTTTCTTTTCTTTTTTTGTGCTGAAGAAAATCACTCCATCATCCCTTCTTATGCATGGGATTGCATTTTACATAGAGTGAAATTAATTTACTATTAAAGTGTAGATAAATGTATGTCTGTATTCATCAAACAAATAAATGTGTTCATCTGTTTCATTTTCCCATCTTTGTTCAAACTTGTCAAATAAAAACATTTCTAACATAGTTATTAAGGGGAAAAACAAAAGTTTATCCAACTGATTATTGCTCCAACAACATTTTGCTGCAGTTTTTATTTGGGATATGGTTTTTATGTACCTGTAAGCAAATGTAGTTGGAAAATATTGTGCAAATCACTTAAAAAAAAATACACATTGATCAGTTGTGTCTGCAACCTGTATGTGAGAGCAATTGTGCCTTTTGGTTTAGAATACTGATGTTACTTTATTTGGCTCCAATTTTTTCAGACTTCGGGAAAAACCCTCCTCTAGTGAGCGAAGCAGAACCCTACCTGTCGCTCTCAAGAGGTTACCTCAGACAAGGTCCCTAGTTGAAGTTGGAGATCTCCCTCTCGGTAAGTGATTATTTATGTTTATTTCATACGTAAAACGGAATGAAAATAGTAATTGGAATTTCTCAATTTGCAACACAAAGAAAAATGTGAAATCATCATTTTCATTGACAAATACATAATTTCTTCCTTTTCAGTTTGCAATCTGTATCCAAACAGTGGAAAGCTTTATAGAATCTCTTGTTTCAGAAAACATATGAAACAAAATAGTATGCATCTTCTTAACTTATTGGTTACTTTGAAGTGGCAGTTCACAAATCAATGTTTCAAAGAATGGTTTATATTTCTTCTTATCTATGTTTTTGTAGTTGCTGCCTTGACGGAGTCTGATGCCAGCCAAAGAATCAGCCAAGAGGCAAATCTTGCGGCAGAATGTGGCATGGTTATTCTAGATGCACTAGGTCTCTACTGCACACATTTTAAGGTGAGTGAGCCCATGGCTACAACCTGACTGAGTCTGCTCTTGGAAATTTTTGTGTTGTACAACATTTGTTGTCAGGCACACAGATGAGTGAGTGGGTTGGTGGGTGGGTGGGTATGTGAGTGGTTTGATTGGCAGGTGTATGGTGGGTCAGTTTGTGGATGAGTGGGTTGGTGTGTAGGTTAGTGTGGATAGTGGGTTTGTGGGTGGATTGGTCGGGGTATGTGGGTGTTTTTTTTTATTTTTTTTTTATTTTTTTTTTTGTTTTTTTGTGG
>CALNVZ010000674.1:12007288-12104567 GCA_940671915.1 Paracentrotus lividus
TTTTTCTCTACATTTAGGGCAGGGAGTACATTTTTCCCAAAGTCTATTCGCAATCACATTGACATTTTACTGGCATTAACATCATATTGTCTAGATCGCACCATGATACTGAGTCTTGGAGGGTGCTTGTGACCTCGCTAACTAGGTGTTGCCTAGGGGGAGACCACGCCACCTCGTGGTCCTTGCTTCAGCAAGAGTCATATCGTCGACATATTTCCAATGTCCAATGAGGATGATGTAAGCAATCTCATAATAGGACTAGAAACAGAGCCAGGGCCCAAGCGTGTCCCTTGTGGGACGCCCGCATGGACAGAGATGTATTCTGATAATGCACCCTGTGCGGACACACTGGGCGCGGTTAGTGAGGAAAGTCTATGATCCATGGAATGATACAGGACGACAGAAAGATCAACTAAGTTTTAGGATGACAATCGAATGATTCAACCATACAAAGGCTTGTTGAGAAATCAGTTGTGATCATTGTGATAGTTTGGATGCTTTGTCTGAGGTTTTGGCGCAAGAAAGCTTAAATATTGAACAGACATGAGTTCGTGATCTATACCTGGCCCTACTGCCCAATGCTCTTTTTTATTCAGCTGTGGTATGTGTAGACATCATCCATTTGTGAAAACAGTTCGGCAATTTTCACAAAATGTGATCGTGTGAGAGCATTGGTACTTAATTGTCAATTCGGATGCAGGGATCCTTGGGACTGGCACCAACTATTTGCTTGTTTCCATCTATTTGGCAACTCCATCGGAACAAAGAGCATATTTAGATGTCACCTAAGCGGGGTACTGAGTTCATAGGCAAAAATGTTTTAATAAGCCTTTGCAGGGAACTCCATCAGGACCCGACGATGTGCCCGTTTTAACCTTTTTAAGTTCACGATACACTTCCCAGGGGTGAACTTACAGGGGGCCTTGTTGTGTAGAGGCTTAGAAAACTGGTAGCTTGAAGGCTCAAAGGGGAAGTCTCTAGCGACGTCAGTGAAACATCCTATTGATGGCGTCCACAATCTGTTTAGGTTGAAGATGGCGGGCCCCCGGACTTGGATTGACTGACTGGATTGTCCTTCTGGCCGCATAACCTTGATGTGACGGTACCAGGAAGCTGGATCGTCACTCTTTGAGCCTGGGTAATGCGATCGTGGTAGAAACGGCTTTTAGCTAGGAGGATTGATCTTGATGACTTTTGTTTTATTAGACTCCCACTCTCATCAGACCACTTCTGAGAGACGCTTGACGTTCAGTGATTAGCGATTTGATTCTGGAGTAATCATGGCTTGTCCCTGTCATGGATTCTAAACCTTTTGGTCGAAGAGGTGTCATTCCCCATGTGCAAAGGAACTTAGAATGCCTCACATTTATTGATGTGTGGTGCGCAGTTACTGACTTCCTGACCAATCTGATCCGCCAATCAAACGCCCAAAGGATCTGTACCGGGAATCACGAATCGGTCCTGTACCACCGTGTGTGATGGTGCTGTTAGGTCTTCTGGGGTTACGTTGTTAATGGGAGCCACAAGACTGCTTATGGTCGCTCAGCCAATGGTGAAGTGCTTTCAGGAGCACTATAGAGATCCTTCATATTCGTCAATATTTTGTCGAGTATGGCAGTGTTCCTGGTCGGACTCCTGACGACTGTAGGGTGCTTTGATTTCAAATCATCAATCGTGTTGATAATGTGATTAATGAGATCCTGTTCATTGCTGTCGTTAGGGGGCGAGTATACCACCGCAAGTACAATGCTAGAATTCTCTCGTGGGAGTCGATAGGGGCGAATATGACACCAGACAATCTCCAAATCATCTGGAACATTTATATCTGATAGCTTCGTTGCTTTGATGTGTTGGTAGTTGAGTTGGTGGCAAAGTTGATAGCTGGGTGAGTGGGAGGGTTTGGTGGTTGGGTTGTGTGGTTGGCTTGGTGTGTTGGTGGATGAGTTAACTCTTTGCCTGCCAAGTTTGACTATAGTCACAATTGTACTTATTAACTATACAATCATAATAATTCATTTTCTCTGTAATGGCTGGGCTAAAATATCTGGAAATCACTGATAATGCTAGAACTGGGTCTGCGGCATCATTTCTTGTAGTTCATACTAAGCAAATAGTGTTATACTATTTTTAATAATTAAAAAGAAAAGTCTTCTTTTTTTATGCTTAAAATTAATGTGGCATGCAAAGAGTTAATGGCGGGGTTGTTGAGTTAGTTTGTAGGTGTTTAGGTGAAAAGGTTGATTTGTTAGATAATCTACAAATAAATTTTCCATATTTACTTTCCAGACTGCAATGGACAGTGCTGATGGTAACAACCCATTGATGAGGAAAGTGATTGATATCTTCATCCGTTTCCTACATACGGGACAGTCAGAGTCAACCATCAAGAACGTCTTCAGTTCCTTACGCCTATTCCTCAACAAGGTAATGTCCTTAAAGCAATTATTTTGATTTTGTTCTCTTCTCTACATCTTCATCTTCTTTACATCAACATGAACCAATGACTGCTGTATTCGAATGGGATGAACCCTTTGTATAAAAGTTGTTTGTTTTGAGAGCGGAGGCATTAGAGTTGCAGTCACATTCGTCCAATCGTGTGTTATATGTCTTATGTTTTGCTAAAGTGCTGTCATTTATTGTGATATTTTGTCTAAATGTTTAAGCACTTGTCTTGTAACTGTATTGTTTAAATGTTTAATGTTACTATCCGTCATACACTTCTAAACTCCAACTTTTTGTGAGAATAATGATTTCTGTTTTTTTATTTTTTATTAAAGACCATAATAGCGGCTCAACTAAAGTTCCAGGGTTTGTCACCAGGTCAATCAAAACTACCAAATAGAGGATTAATTTAAAGTTCTGGGGTTTGTAACCAAGTCAATTAAATTTCTAGTTAGGATTCCACACGTACCGTGCACTACCTTTCATCCATGGGGAGCATTTCATGTACATCTCCCAAAATCAACTTATTGTACTGGGTTCCCATGTAACATTTGGATGGGAAGAAGTATTTTTTAGAAAATACCTAAAGGGCCTGTCCCACAGGCGGTGATCGTTGTGGCGACAACCTGATAATGTCATAATTGTAAGGAGTTCGGCTTTAAAAAGGCGATTATAAACCTACATAGGACTCTATCTATGCTACGTTACAACAACAACTTGCTACCACACCCACAATTGCAAGATCACCAGTTGTCGCAACAACGATCGCCTCCAGTGGGACAGGCCCTTTACATGACATAAGTTTGAGGACGTAAATGCTGGGAATCTAGCCCCAAGAGCTCTGCATAGATCTCTAGTGAAGTAATTACACCCCTCCACCTCATTGCCTGAACCATGTATAATCATTTCATTTCATTTATTTGTCCAAAGTACAAGTACATGGATAATTGGTGTATTCACAATTCGCTTCAACTCATCATCATTTGAATATACATGGGATAAACAAGAAATTGTACAAATATATAACCCCCAAAAAATCCACTCTCTATAGTCAGATTGGGAAGTGTTTGAAGACGATCTATACATCATTCCTCCAAGATACCAACACCAACGTCATCGTCGGTATCATCGTCGCCATCAGCGGGTTTTCTTTAACAACAATGAGGAAATAGACCCCTATTTCTATTCTCCCAAAGAATCATATCCGGTGTGTAGGCATGGTGTTGACCTCTGCCCCTTGAGCATATCTTTGGAATCTTGTTGCAATATGGCCGTCTCTCTTGCCCTGCTTTCTACTACTTTTTTTTTCTTATCTGCTTTCAATATTTCTATGGAACTTGCTCTATACATACATGTAGCCAGGTATTCGAAAATGCCATTTTTCTTTTTATTCAAATTATCAGACTAGAATTTGGGATATTTTATGATAATATTCACAGCATTTTCCTTTGCATCTCTACATTTTCTGAACTACGCACAAATCTGGACTTTAATAAAGAAAAGGAATCAACATCCCCAAAATATGGAATAATTGATTGCCCTTTTTTCCTTTTACAATGTATTTATGAATACTCTGTGTATGAGCACCACCACTTCTGAAGTGATGCATGTAAACATATTCTATGAAAGATCTATCTCTCTCTCTCAGTTATCTCAATTTTTAACAACTTTCACCTTTATGAAATTCCGTCAAGTGATGCAAATATCTGCATGGAACTGCTTCTCTCCCCCTTCTCAATTCTCATTTTTTTTCAGAATGTTCAAATATAAAGATATTTCTGTATACAAATTCATCATTTTGGGACAATGATTTATTTTTCTTCAAATTTCATAGCCTCATGGCTCTCTTACTAGAAATGATAAGCTGTAGATTTCTCTCTCTCTCTCTCTCTCTCTCTCTCTTGTAATTCTTCGACTATTGTATGAAACTTCACTTCATTGCCTGATGATGGCTGTTCCCAAGGCATGGCAAACAAATGTCTTGGACCCTTTTTAATAGAAGAACAGCTATTTATAGCTGAAAAGGGTGTTTCCGCCCATGAGTTGGGAATGAATAAATAAATAAATCTACTTTGGATGGTATTCTTTCATATTGTGACAAATACATGATTGATATAGGACAGAGCAAGCAAATAATTTTAGTGTGAGACAGAAATGAAATATGTGTATAAATCTAGAAATGAAATATGTGTATAAATCTAGATATATTTGATATCATTAAAGAATGGGTACATCACACTTGTGATCAGCATTGAAAACAATTGATGTACTATTATTCATCAAGTGATTACTGATATTTGCATAGTGTATGTACTTTGAATTGTATTTGTTATTATTACTTTATTTAGCCATTGGTCAAAAAAAGACTGGCGCCATAAAAAGGATTTCTCATAAAATATCAATGAAATATTAATACCGTGTATGTAAAAATACACACTTTTGTGTACTTTGCATAAATGATAGTAGTTCATGAATGATTAGAAATACAAATGATTTGATTGTTCAAATTAATTAAAGTATATCTACATGTAATAATTGTTATATATTTTTTTTTGTATTTATGTTTCATTGTAATTCGAATGACCCTGACATGCAGAATATCGTTCTAATGTACTGGTCTCCTTGAAGAATATAACTAAAATTTGTAACTGTCTATTATTGTTTTCTTGCTTTTTTTCCTTACTACAGTTCCCTGTGCCTCTTTTCAAAGGGACAGCTAACCTATGTGGTGACCTCTGTTTAGCGGTATGACATATTTTATATGTTTTCAAACAAGTGATTCTTTGAGCAAATTCATCATACAATAATACATATATTTTAAATCATGTAGTATTATTTTGCTATAGCTGTTTTCCAATTCAAATTGATTCAGTAAGGAAATTCAGTTTTGTGTTTCATGAATTTATCAATTCAAGTTAATTCAATAAAATAATGCAGTTATGTTTTTCATAAACTATATACCTGTCGTTTTTCAATCAAATATAATTCAATTGCACCTTTTCATGGAAGAAGTGGGAATATTAGTATTTTAATTCAAAACTAGGATCACTGTAAACTTCGTTTTTCCCATATGCCAATTTACTTTTCTTTTCTTTTTTCAACAAAACAGCTATTGAAGAACCTGAACTCTAGACTTGTATCGACCAGGAATGAGGCTTGTGCTCTACTTTACCTTCTTATGAGGAGTAACTTTGAATTCACTCAGAGGAAAGACTTTGTCAGAGTCCACTTACAGGTATGCCTTGTTATTATTGTTGTTAATAAAATGATGATGATGATGATGCAGACGATGATGATGATGGTGATGATGATGATGATGATGATGCGCTATGTTATCATGTGGAGTAACTTTGAACTCAGCCAGGGGAAAGACTTAAGGTCTGGGTTTATTTACAATAAAGCTTGGTCGTTATAAAATTATGATCATGAGGATGCTGATTGAGATCATGATGGTGGTGATGATGATGATGATGATGATGATGATGATGATGATGGTGGTGGTGATAGTGATAATGTTGTTGATAATTATGATGGGGATGGTGTTTATGATGATGGTGACTATAGAAATGTTGATGTTGACAGTGATTGGGATGGTGGTGATGGTGATGATTATGATGATGATAGTTATGATGATGATAATCATGATTATGGCGATGATGATGGGGATGGTGATGCTGAAAACGATTGGGGTGGTGATTAGAAAAATAATGATAATAATGTTGATGCTGCTGATGATGACGATATTCATTATGATGATAAGAACAATAATGGTGATTTTCATAAATCTACATCTACTTCATAATATTTCTTCATTAAAATTTTTGTCCATCTTATCTATTTTATTTGGAATTATCAGGTGATAATCTCTGTAGCACAGCTGATTGGAGAAGCCAATAGTTCCCACTTCCAGGAGTCCTTAGCAACCATCAATAACTACGCAAATAGTGACAAGGGTATGCAGGTAAGGAATTTAAAAGAAATACGTTTGTTTGCTGTAACTCGCCTACTTTTGATTTTTGTTCAAATCTGACCCCCCCCCCCCAAAAAAAAAAAAAAATAAACAAAATGTGCTGAACATCCCTAATTTTTATGTCTTGCCTACAATTTGTTTGTTTGGTCGTTTTTTTGTTTATTTTTTTTGTTGTTTTTTGTTTGTTTGTTTGTTGTTGTTGTTTTTGTTGTTTTGTTGTTTTTTTTTTTTTTGGGGGGGGGTTTGTAAGCTTATAAAAACTGGCTATTCGCACAGTAGAATATCATCCCTATGTTCAACATTGTGAGCAGAGCAAGGGTCTATGAATATGATATTTCCCTGCTGCATGCACAATATCAAACACTATGTTCAAGGGTGCGCCAAATTAAGAGTTTCCCTCCTTTTTTTCTTGCTTTGCAGCACACTGCCTTCCCCTTTCAATTCAAAGACCTTACCAAGAAGATCCGCTCAGTCCTTATGGCGACCGCCCAGATGAAGCTGTTGAAAAAAAAGAAAGACAATGTTTCTTCTTTTCAGTCAGGTCCTATACTAGTTGGCCTAACAAATGGAGCTGACCTCCCCCTAAAATTACATGTAGCATCATTTGAGCCAGGACTATGAAAAAATGTCCTTTTTTGTTCTTGCCTTGCAGCACACTGCCTTTCCCTCGCAAGTCAAGGACCTCACCAAGAAGATCCGAACAGTCCTCATGGCTACCGCTCAGATGAAGGAACATGAGAAAGACAATTTTTATTTCTTTTTCTTTTTAGCCAGGTCTTATACCAAATTACTACAAAATTGGCTTCATTTGAACCAAAACTGTGAATATACAACATCAGATTTTTCCTCCTTTTTTTTCACCTTGTAGCACACTGCATTCCCCTCTCAAGTGAAAGACCTCACGAAGAAGATCCGAACCGTTCTCATGGCCACAGCCCAGATGAAGGAACATGAGAAAGACCCTGAGATGTTGGTTGATCTGCAGTACAAGCTGGCAAAGTCCTACGCAAGCACACCTGAGCTGAGGCGGACATGGCTAGATAGTATGGCTAGGATACACATAGACAATGGCAACTACTCTGAGGTAACCTGAAACATGTAGATGTACAAGATTTTCAAAGGGTCTTAATGGATTTATCCTCAGACTTATGACAATTTTTTTTTTCCACTTCCACATGTACAATCTTTAAAAAGAAGAAATCATTATTTGATGATATTATTTATTAAGGAAACTTACAAAATGCATATAAATTTGTCAAATTTAACAATTTATCAATTTTATTTGGCAAGTTTAACACTTCTTTAATTTCTAATTTTCCTGACTCCGTAGGCTGCTCATTGTTACATCCACATAGCAGCCCTGATAGCTGAGTACCTCAAGAGAAAAGGAACCTATCCGTCAGGTGTCCAGGCCTTCAAGAACATCTCACCAAACATTGAAGGAGAAGAGAAAGGCATCAAGAGTGATACAGGGATGCAAGATGTCCAGTATACAGAGGTAACCCTAGGAACTATTCACACCTTGTAATAAATTTCAACTGTTCTGATAGGCTGTATTATATAACTCATGCTAAGAATGTTGAATAATCCTGTCCTCTGATTGGTCAAAAGTCTGGTCATAGTTTTAGCCAGGGCTGGCCAGGGAGGCTGAGCGTTCAATAGTCATCGTTCAATAGTCGTTTTCAATAGTCATTTTTTCAACGGCAGTCAATCCGTGTTTTGTGCGAGCGCAGACACCGTTGTGAAGGATTTTGAAATGTATAGACTACAATGTATTTATTATATTTGGTAAGTATCAGAACCTTTCATTGATTCATGTTTTTGTTTTTGTTTTGTTCAGTATGCTAGGCATACACTGTAGTTGTTTTTAAAGCCTCGACTGGGGGGCCTTCCATCCTACTATGACCCCTCAGCTAAATGGACGTATGACCGGAGAAAAACAAAACATGTCAGAGTTTTTCTTCGTTATATAAAATATATAGTGACTGCCTTAATATTCGGGGCATAGTTGTTTCTAAAGGCTCTCGGGGGCCTTCCATCCAGCTATGACCCCTCGGCAAGCCTCGGGGTCATAGCTGGATGGAAGGCCCCCTCGAGCTTTAGATACAACTATTGCCCCTCATGGCATTCACTATATCTATACTATTGCAACCTCATAGTACTAATTTTACTTTAAGAATCATGAGATGAAAATGTGGAAGACACTGTCTAAAAATGCTTTGGAAAGGTTGATAGTGATTCACCTAAGCATATTTTGTGCTGTGAGGTATTAAGAATCACCAAAATTATAAAATGATATGAAATTAATCCAATTTTGCTTAGAGTCACATGTATTACACACATAAATGCATGTACATGTATGTGACTACACTAAATGTTCGGCCTGAGAATGAAAATGAAGGGAAAGCTCATGATAATTTTGTTTATCTTTCCCACTACACTAGATTCTCTGTAACCCCCAAATACATACAATTGACATGGGTTGTTACTGTGAAGCTGTTAGGAGAAGAAAAAAAAACATGAAAAATTGACAAATATCTGATGAGAAATGTGCCTGTTCCATACTTTGTGATTCAAATGCTCTTGAAATAATAAGCGAATTAGACACAAAGTTGCTTGGAGGCAGAAGTAGAGCTACATCCAAGAGCTTTTTGTTCGTTGTCAATCTGTTAACAAGACTTGAAATGTTGTAGTCTAGTGGTCTCGCCACTTGACTGTCAATTCAAAGGCTGTGGGTTTAATCCCTTGGCCCGGCACTTACATGTATGTCCCTTGAGCAAGGCATTTTGTCTAGACATTCTTGACCCCACGCGAGGTGATAAAAGTGGGTACCTGGTAAGATTGCGAATGCTATGTGGTTCCCTTTAGCATGTATGCGCCTAATAGGCGACCATTGGGAATGCTTCTCAAGGAGTTGAGTAAAGTAAGTGGAGCAATGTAAAGTGCTCGTAAAAGGAATCTAATGACCAGGGTAAAGATGTAATTGTAAGCACTTTGGCCTTGATAACCGGTAATTCTCATTATTAATTCATATGTTTGTCTTTTTAGGATAACCTTCTCTCTGAGTTGGAGCTGTGTGCTGAAGGACTACAGAAAGCAGAGAGGTACGAGTCAATGGGAGAGGTCTATAAACTCATTATTCCATTCTATGAGAAGAAAAGGGATTTCCAGGTAAATCACTTTATTTATTTATTATTGCACAAGAAATATTGCTGTCATAATACTGCCTACTATCACAAAAGGAATGTGACACTGTCATTTAAAAGGACCTGTACCTTGTCACAGGTACAGGTCCTCTGTTTAATTATGAAATTTTGAAGTAAAAAAATATGAAACTTTGCAATTAGAGAGTTCTAAAAAAAATCATGGAAATACATATACTTGTTATCACAAATCATTCTGAGATAATTATTTGTATATTTTTGTAACATCTATGACTAACTTTGTCTGACAGAAACTTGCTCTCGCATATGGAAAGCTAAGCAAGGCTTATGAAAAGGTCATGAAACTACAGGGTACTGGAAAGCTGTTGCTAGGCAACTATTTTAGGGTAGCCTTTTTTGGTCAGGTGAGTTCATTTTATCTTCATTTATTTTTTAATCTTTGAATAAATTTGTACTGTATTTTGTTTGACAACAATAACCAATGAAGAAATAACTTTTTATGAGAAACAAACAATTAAATCCAATTCTTTATCCTTGAGAGTTGTATTGTTGCATGGTCAGTATTTCAGCACTTTAAAGAGGATAATGACAATGAAGGCATCTACAATGAACTAAAGGTCATGACCTTGTAATCAATTATTAATTTCTTCCAATACACGAAATTTTATGTAACGAGAGATGAGGATTGAATCATTTTAATTTAAGAATTGCTACTAGCCAATTTGTTTTTGGTGATTTAAATTCTTTCTGTTGTATTGGTGTTATGTGACAGTACTTTGAGGAGGATGATGGGAAGGAATACATCTACAAGGAGCCAAAGGTCACAAACTTGACCTCTATCTGTGAGAGGTTACAAACTCTCTTCTCGGACAAATTTGGCCAAGAGAACGTTCAACTCATCAGGGACTCCAACAAGGTTAGTATCTCCTTTTTTTAAATATTATTTTATCAATTTTATCGAATAAGAATTACATGTAATCCAGGACTCCATAACACAAAGGTTCGTGATCAATCGGTTAATGACAATGGGCAATCAAGATCATTGTTGCATGTGCTTTTTGTTCAACTGATTATTAACCCAATAGGAATTGTTCTTTCAAATTTGCAATTGATAGCAAACATTTGTGTTATGGAGACCAGATGTAGAGATCTAATAAGGAAGGAAAAAGGCAATTTACGTATTCCACTGTACAAAACGACACAAGGCCAATTTTCAGTAACTTGTGTAGGAACCCGCCTATGGAATGAACTTCCCCATGAAATGAAATCCAAAGGATCTAGAAACACTTTTCGTAAACACCTCACCGATTATTTGATGAACAAATGAAAGTTTTATTAAGTTCAAATGTCTATATTGTAAATAGTTTTTTCTTTTCTTTCTTCTTCCATTCTTTTTTCTTTTTTTCTTTTCTTTTTTTGTTCCTTTTTGTTACAATAATAAGAATTTGTTATGGATATTCCGTATATTTATGTTTTTTTATATAATGTATAACTTCAAAACATGGTTATACTCTATATAAACATATTTGCAGTAGCAGTCATGCTGGGGTACTACTCAGCATGTATACTTTCTGTTAAGTTCTATTACTTATCTTTTATACAATGATAGATTTACTCTTGTCAAGTGTGTGCTAAGAACAGGAGCCAGACTCGACTAGCACTCGTGCTATTTTTTGGCTCCTTTTCATCATCTGTATTAATTTATGTACCATTAGTGTATTCATTTATATACCTTTCAATCATGTTTCTCAATATTGTAATCACTGACCATGTTATTGTTGATGATGATGATGAATAAATAAATCAAATCAAATCAAATCAATATTCTAAGCTTATATGGCATATGATAGGAGAACTAAATTTTCCCATGATATACTTTTCCTTCACTGATGTCATGCATGTAATAAGTAAATTGTAGATACAATAAAGGTGACAGGTACAGAATAAATTTTTTGTAAGTGTTGATAAAATGATAAAATGCTCACTGCTGTCACACATCACCAAACGCAATTGAGATTCAATAATGTTCCACAGTAGTTATAGTATTTATTAACGTTTCCACCATTTTATAACAACTTTTTTTATCAAAAATTTGTTTGGAGGGCAGAATAAAGTATTCATTAAGCATACAATTAAATGGAAGCCGTGCAAGAAAGAAACCAACACACATAAGTACTGCAGGCTAATTGCACAGCATGAAAGACCACAAGCTTCTTGTGGAATTCTGCAAGCATTTGAAGTGAAAGGATTATGTTCATTCACTTCAATATCCCTCCATTGAATTTTCACAGGTAAACATTGATACACTGAAACCCAATATCGCCTACATCCAAGTCACCTTTGTCAAGCCCTACTTTGATGAGAGGGAGCTCGTGGAGCGAAGGACCATCTTTGAGAAGTCCAACAACATCCGCCGATTTGTCTTTGAGACACCCTATACCAAGAAAGGAACTGCTAGGTCAGGGGCAGTGGAGGATCAGTACAAGAGGAAGACAATCCTGACAAGTAAGCTGGATTAAATTGCTATTTGGCACAATAAATGCACACTCTCCCCTCCCTAGGGAGCATATCCAAGCTTTGCGTACACAATATGGCAGTCTGCTTTTACCTACTGGTACACATTTAGACCTGTGTGGGGAGAAGCAGTGTAGATAAAATACCTTGCTCAAGGATTCAAATGTAAATCTTCTCCATCCTCCCACACGTTCCCATATATCAACAACAACAAATATCCAATACCCTGTAACATAAACAGTTCAGATCAATCTGAAGTTGATAGTAGCGAATCAGGATACATGTTTCATGCGCTTCTTGCATAAAAGTCTCACTGTGAACCAATCAGAATGGTTGTTTGAAATTTGCGATTGATCGTAACTCTTTATGTTACAGGTCTGCTCAAATTACGTCTCTTTGTTGAACACTTTTGAGAGCAAGTATTGTTTGGGATAATCCCTATTTTTGTAATCTTTTTATATTTGTTCTTCTTAATTTTCTCCAGCCTCCCATACGTTCCCCTACATCACAAAGAGGATCCAGGTCTGCTACCAGCAATCGCAGGAGCTGAACCCTCTCCAGGTGGCTATAGAGGAGCTCCAAGGCAAAGTGAAGGAAATGAATGGTGTCCTGGATATGGAGCATGTGGATATGAAGAGACTACAGCTCCTTCTACAGGGTAGTGTTAGTGTGCAGGTAAGAAGGAAGGGCTTTTCTGTCACTGATATATGTGACTCATCATATCAATGTGAGACACAAGTCGCCAGAAAAGAGTTAAGGAAATCTGCAAAATGATCAATTTATGAATACTTTCCTTTCATCATTTGTACTTTTTTTTTTTTTACAGAGCACACATGAAACATTATAGTTTCAGAAAATCAAACATATTTTCCACCAAATTTGAAATTGTTGACTATTTTGCTGATTTTCTTGACTCTTTTTTGACTGTTTGCTCAATTTCTTGTGTCTCATATTGATATAATGCATGACATGCCATTATGCGTGGAGAATGTGGAAAC
This sequence comes from Paracentrotus lividus, assembly GCA_940671915.1. NCBI lineage: Eukaryota > Metazoa > Echinodermata > Echinoidea > Camarodonta > Echinidae > Paracentrotus > Paracentrotus lividus. Next base: position 12,020,377 of record CALNVZ010000674.1, read on the forward strand.
GAAGAGGCCTCAGCTCCTACTACAGGGTAGTGTAAGTGTACAGGTAAGAAGGCCTCTGAGCATTTCTGTCATTGATATATCCATTACACTTGGAGAATGGATCCCCTCCAGGTGGCTATAGAGGAGCTCCAGGGCAAAGACAAGGGGATGAATGGGGTCTTGGACATGAAGCATGTGGATATGAAGAGACTACAGCTCCTACTACAGGGTAGTGTTTAGTGTACAGGTACATGTAAGCAACCCTCTCGTCAGGAAATTTCCGGAATTCAGGGAATCTTTTAGCAAGCTCCCTCGTTTATCTTTGTGATACGTAGGATGAACATTTAGGAACTTACCAAAGGATAAATCTGCGGTCCACTGCATAAAAGCTGCACATCGGTGTTTCATACCGTATGCACTAATCCCCTCCTATTAAGTCAATGGAAGAATAATGGGGATCAGTATATCAGACATATAATCCCGCTGTGCGGTGTTCATTCAGGGGCCGCAGCTTTATATTTTGGTAAGTCACCTTATTATCCTTGGAGATTGTGTATATCAGAACCAGGTGTTTCTTTTATTAAAACTTATTGGAATAAGAATAGAATACATTCTCCAAAGGGGTTAACTTATTAATTTTGATATTTTGTTTACAGGTTAATGCTGGTCCAATGGCTTACGCTGCAGCTTTCTTAGGGAAAGGCAGGGAAGAGAAGTGGAATAGCCAACAAATCTTTGACCTCAAAAAATGCTTCAGGTATGAGTTTCAATTTTCAATTTCAATTCAATTCAATTCAAATTTTATTCCACAAATGCAAAATGAATACATTTAAGAAAACATTCATCAGATACAAAATAATGAAATTACAGGTATCGACAATTAATAAAATAACAATAATTGCATATGTGGAGGGGGAAATCAAAAGTCACATGTGACTTGTCATGGACTTCCCCCTATACATAACAATAAAGATACAAACAAATACATGTTCATACAAAATACAAACTTAAATAAACTACGGATACGGGTGGTACTAGGGGGAAGGGGGGCTAAAGAAAGGGGGCTAAAGAAACAATTTTCATTGTTTCAAACTAATAACTGCGGATTCTAAACTTGTGTTTGTGTATGTTATGTAAAATGAAATTGTGCATCAATTATAGGGATTAATGAAAAAGCTTAATGTTTAATTCGCTCCCATACTTATCTCTCATATGGCTTTAAACATCAGTGAAAGAAAATCTGTGCTAGTTTTCTTTTTCTTTTTCTTTTTCTATTCTTTTTTTTTTTAATTCAAGACTCTTGTTGTTTGTTTTGTTAAGGAAAATTGTTGGTAATCAACTCGCATCTTTTCAAATTTGATCATATGGACTATGGGCTACTACTATAATGTGTTTTTAACTCTCAATCCATCAAATCCGAACAATATGGTTATCATGGGCTACATTATACTAATGTTTTCTTACGTTTTTCTTGAATGGACTTTGTGATAGCATGCCAAAATGCTATGTACATGTGTATGTCAACTCTCTACTCCTGAAATTTCGATCAACACGAGTATCATGTCTTCTAATGTGTTCTTTTATTTTCCTTGAAGGGAATTGGTGATACATTATAATGTCACTAGAACTACATGTACATGTATTATTAGTTCAAATTAAAAGTGGAAATATTATAATTTTTTTTTTTTTAGACTTTGAAATACAACTCTCAACATTGATGATCTGCTCTTTTGTTTTTCTTGAAGGGATTTTGTGATAGCATGCCAAAGTTCACTGTTCATCAACGCTCAACTCATCAAATCCGATCAGATAGAGTATCATGACGATCTAGAGCAAAAGTTCCATTCCATGGTTCACACAATATCATCTTTGACAGGGGAGAAGGTAAGTGAAAAACGTATTAATTCTGAAAGTTTGTATTTATCTACATGTAGGTAAAATATATATTACTGTTATGCCATTTACATTGTAGGTAAATAGGTTAATCGTAAATAAGTCCACTGCAAGGATTTTTTTTCAAATTTCCTTGTAGTCATGATATCAAAGAAAAAATGACTGAAAAGATTGGAATGAATCGTGTAATACATGTGCAGCACATGTGACTTTTGGCAGAATGGACTTGATTTCTTATCATTCTGCTCATGGTAAAGATTCTATACCCTCATGGTACATGTTTCCCAATCACTTTGAGATGCATGAGTTATTTCCCGTTGAAAGTGACCTTCACTGCTTTTTCTACATCTTCTCATTCATTTGTAGCTAAATGATGACGAGCACACCCTGGAAAGACGATCATCATCCACCATCTTCAGTGCCATCAGCGGGACACCTTGACCTCAGACCTTATGAACTTTGACCTTGCAGGATTGAACACTTGCCCCCATCAAAACCCAATGAGTTCAAAGAATATCAACTTCAATGGATTTTGCCCTTGTGGAAGACAGAAGAAAGGAGGCTTTGCAACTTTTCATTATACTCAGAAGCCTCAATCATACTTTGGGGTAATATCATTTCTATCTTCTATTTGGTGAAACTTCAATGCACCGGACAATCTCACAATATTCCAGATTCGAACAGTGGTTGACATCGAATTCTTCTCCATTTTTTCAACCACACATAATACAACTTACAAAGTATTGCATACAATATCCAACTTAAAGTGTGAACTACATTATGTTTATGTACTTTTTTATTAGTAGTTGTTGCTGCCATAATAAACGAAAGAGCAGGGCTCAAATTTAGCATTTATCTCTGGGTGGCCATTGGCCCCATTTGAGTTAGCAATCCACATGGTTCAATGGTGTTTTTGGTTTATTTCAGGTGGCCACATGAAGTTTCAGGTGGCCATTGGCACCGGGCCACTGCTAAATTCGAGCCCTGAAAGAGATATCTACATGTGCAGATCAATGCATCAGCTGCAAATATTACTTCATACATAATACCGATGTTTGATACGTTTATGATTTTTCTGTCTCTGAAGTTTACGTTCTTCAAACAGGCTGCTTAGAATACACCTGACTTGAATGTGTGTGAAAATTTGGATGCAATACCGCAACAAATGGAAAAGTTACCATGCTAGCTATAATTGCAATGGAAATTTGGGAAAAAGCGGTATTACAATAATTATGGAATTCATTTTATCTCATAAACAGTGTCATGATAAATGCATTTCATATGGATACTGGTATAACTATACTCAAAATCTAAATCTGCAGGCAAGTTGCAAGTGATGAAAAACTTGCAAAAATGTTTGTTCTTGTTTTTAATCGCAATGGTTTATTATTCTGTACTTCCTTCGTAGACCTCTTAATATTTTAAAGTAACTATTTATTCATTTTGTAGCTGTATAGTGAAGAGTAATATATCATTGTAGAGTTGATTTAAACTTCGTGTGGGTGCTACCTTATATTTCATGGGCAATATCTGAATTCTACCAGGCTTGATTATTGACGCGTAACCGTTGACTACGGGAAATAGGTTGTTTCTGTAAGTGAATCGGAAGGAGCTGATTTACTGTGGTGAACGTGTTAAAAGGCTTACACATCAAACCTTTTGAGAAATATGTGATGTATTGAAATGATGATTGTGTAATCTCATTTGTAGTTTAATCTATGAATTAATTTGCCCTCTTTTTTTTGTTTTGATAATCTATCACAAAAGAAAAGTTTTCTGCAATGGATTTATTTTGTTTATGTCTTAAAGTTTGTCAAATTGATTTTAGATTTATAACATTTCAATTTAAGATATGCAAAAAACTTATTAACATCATGAATATCCAGAAAACAAATTTGGGCTGTTTTGTTGTCATCTATTTGAAAAATTACAAGTCACATGATGGCAAATAATTCCTTTCCGTCTTCAGACTTTGTCTAATTTTTTAGGTTCATGTGATATTTTTAGTGCAATCAAATGAATTTGTAAAAAAATATTTATGTTTATTGGGAATTGTAAGTCAATAAGGTTTTAGCTATGGAAAACTCTACGTGTACAAGAAAGGGACATAACTGTGTTTTAAAAATGTAAACTATGTTCTTTCATATTGAGTATAACCATTTTAAGATGTAAATGTTTGATCTTTTTGATATTTTTCTTTGTAGAAGTTTCAGGATTTTGTTGGATGAGGTGTAACAATTGTGAATAATTTTATGTAATTGCATGTTGAATTATCTTGATTTTTGTTTACATTCCAATAATCATTTAATTTGTGTTTTGTTTTCGAACTTCAATATGATGAAGGAGAAAAACGAAGGTACAATGTACCAAAATATAGTGTTTATACTTTGCAACAAAATTTTCAGATAGGGTATTAAACACAATTGTATCTGTATGAGAGTATATGCGAGTTAAATTGTTGATAAATAAACTAAATAAAATAAATAAATATTCTTCATTAAACCATTATAAGAAGATGCAGTCAAAAAGATATGCAATCTTTATAAAGACATTCAACTCTGATAATGACAATGCTTTAGTGTAGTTGACTGTAAAAAGAATGGATTTTTTTTTTCAGAGATGTAAGGTTAAGTTTTAAGCGGGAAGACTCTTTTGGGTCTTATAAGTAAATGATTAATAATTGTTGACATATTAAAAAACATGGCCAGTTAATATAAACATTGAAGATGTTCTCACAGTCTTGCTATTTCAGTTAATTCGAATACTATTAATCAAGAATGATTAAGTTAAATGGTACTTGTATTTGTGGATTAAACATGTAAGACCAAAACATTTTGTTTTTAATTGTTTAAGTTCCCTCTTAATGTCAGCCTACAAGGATGAAAAGTAATAAAGAATGACTGAAATATTTTGCATGATTTTTTTGTTGTTGCTATTACACATTTTGTACAAGACAAAATCAGTTTTAAAAAACTTGATTCCAAGATATGCACAGCTATCATTACTGTTTCTCAATGAAGGGGAAAAAAAACCTACATATATGATTAAATGATATGAAATATAGATGTTGAATTATTGATATAAGACTAATTTATAGTTTAAATTTAAGAAAAGCATTATTTGAAAACGTTTTGTATCAACTCAAGATGGCTAATTTATCATCTTTTTTTTTCTATCCTGGTGATTTTTATTTTATTTTTATTTTATTTTCTTGGTAAATGTACATTGTAATATTAGTTTTTGTGAAAATTGAATAGGTTTAGTAATATCATGAAGATTTGGAATTAGTTTCTCATATAATGAAATGATAACATAACAAAGGATAGTGCGAAGGTTTTTGACTATGTAAATAAATTATACCATTGATTTTACCATGACAACTTGGAGTTTAACTGCTGAGTTGAGGTGTGGTATGTGTATTATTAAGGTATGGGTGGTGTTATGTGTGTTTGACTGTGAATTAGTGTACAATTCTAAGGATATGCCAAAAGATATGTTTATTTTTCAAGAAAATGAGAATGTGTGGATTTGTGTGACTTAGCCTTGACAATATGCACTTGTACAATAAATGTAGGATCAAGACAACCAGATAAAATACCAAATAAATATCTACTTTTTTTCTCTTTCTGTCTCCTTCTTCTTAGTTTAGCTCACATCTTGTGCATGTAACTCAAAATGTTGGTTTATTAATATCAATGATACATTCATTTACTAAATAACATTGACATCATGTATCAATTATTGTAGATTCAGTTCAAAAATGTAATTGAAGTCATGTAGAAACCTGGAGATACATGTACAAAAATAATTCAAGATTGATTGTGTGACATTACTTGAATAGGTTTTGACCTTTCTAATATAAAACTAATCAAAGAATTTTTATATATGTGTTTAATGTATAATATGACTTTAAAAAAAAAATGTAATCAATTAGGGCCTATATAATTTGAAATGGACATTTGGTGATGATTATAGATGCAATGAATCTCATCTTTTATTAAACAAAATTGTAAGTAGTGCATTTACAGGAAAAATAAAAAATATGATAAATTTGATATTTATGTCAATGGTAAAATGGTTTCTAATATGGAGATCATACTTCCATGTACATTCTTTTGCACAAATGAGATATTTTAACATTTAAAACCAAGTAGAACTTTGCATTTCTGAACTATTCATTATTTAATGTACATGTATTTGATTCATTAGTATCCATTAATAATTCATAATTCCACCCAAATCATTAGTCAGAAATGCTACTCCATTATATAGCTTTTTTGTCATACATTACGTATCTACAATGTAGATATGATATATGTACTTTTTCATGACTACACAAATTATAGTTATGATATTGACAGAAGTTCAAAGAGGTTGATGAGTTAATTTATTTATCTTTGATTAAGTATACATGTACTTGCCACTAAATGCACCATAATTACTGTTAAAGAATATAATTAACAAGACAAATTGATATTGCATATTTACTTGATGCAGAACTGTTTTACAAGAAACTACATGTAGATTATTAATGGGAAAAAAATCAGTCTGTGATCAATATAGCTGTTTTCATCAAATTCGTCAAGCTTTTGCTTAAGTTAATGGAGATTATTCAAGATAATATTCGGGTTTAACTTTTCCTGACCTAAGCCGCACTGCGTACATGTACGTTGTAGCATCTTATTTTTTGAAATAGAAATTGAATGTAAAAGCTATTTGTATGCAAGATACAATATTGCAATGCCTTGAGTAAGTTTGATGATTATGTTTTGGCAGCTGTTTACATAGTTATATTTGTTTATTACAGTTTCTGTCAGAATTAAGAGAAAACCCAGGCTCTAAACTGATGAAAACAAATGTATCATGATTCATGCAAAACAATAGTTTATTTATAAATAATCTGCTGAAATCGCGTAGATCAATAAGTCGCATCAGTGTATCCTGGTCTATGAGGTTTAAAGGCATTTAATTCACAATGTTTCAAAGTACAACAGTGAGTTTGTTCTCTCTGGAAAAAGCAATTTTTTTTTTGTCTGTAGTCTCTAAATTTTGGATAGATTTTGACAATGAACGTTGCCATATGAAAAGGGGCAACATCTTTTTTTTTTCTTTAAAGTATACTAGATCATAATACAGTGTAGTCATAATAATTACATGTAATATATAACAATAAACAAGAATTTAACAGTACAATCATGTATGTATGCATTACAATGGCATAACTATGCTTGATATTGGGCGTATATTTTGTAGTCAATATGTGATTTTATTATTTGCATATGTGTCATGAATATGTATTATATTGGTAAGACCTTTCTCACATGGATATTTTTTCCCCAAGACTCCTTTCCTTTAATATCATGTTTAGGTATTGTGAGGAGGATGTGGAGAGTATGTATTGTTATTATCGATAAGGTAAATAAATTCCAGATGTGGCCAGATTATTATGCCATCTTGTAAAACTATGATATTTTGTTTATGGTTGTGTTTTTTTCTCTCTTGTACCTGTCACAGTGTCTTGATGTTTGCGCATAAATTTTCGGAAGAGTCACCAAGTTCGGTGGGAAATAATACAAGCGTAAGGAAATGGCGCACATAAGTTTGGTGGGGGGGGGGGTCTTGATAAGGTTAACCCGTGGGGACACACGACAACTGGGCATATATTGCGTTACATCTTGATAGCTCTGCTCACATAACTCCAATTTTGTCCTCACTTCATTGGTTACCTATCGAATATCGTATTGTATTTAAGTTGTTATTGTTAGTTTTTCATTGTATACATGGATCTGCCCCTGAGTATAATGTTAAATTGTTGATACCTTACAATCCTCCTCGACGTCTAAGATCTTCAGACTCGAAATTACTTGTTGTTCCAAAATCTAAGAAATCATGGGGGGATCGTTCTTTTGCACATGCTGGTCCTTTTCTGTGGAACCAATTGCCACAACACATTCGTAATATTACAAATGTTGAATGTTTCAAAACTGCACTCAAATCTCATCTGTTCAAAATTGCCTTCAAGTAGTTTCCAATCATTTTCTTTCATTACGTGTTCATTTATTTTTATATATGTATCACCATCCTCTCCTTGTAAGTTTTTCCTCTCTCCAGCGCTTTGAGCACATGATTAATGTGGAGACAGCGCTTAAGAAATACTCTATATTATTTTATTATTATTATATTATTATTAAAATACACAATGCTAGATATAAAATTAAGTATTAAAAAGATCCTACCTGAGTGAATTCCTCCAATATCTAAAATAGATCAAATTCATCAACATGATATAATCCATTGTTTATATAATCCAAGAGCTGTAAGGGAAAAATACTTTGCACGCGAGATTGTTTTGACAAGTAGCAATATGATGCATTGCTATATCTCACGTTTTCTTTGTATTTCCATAGCACCGATAATTGCGCAGTGGAGCACAGAGCATTTTGAACTAAAGTGCGCGTCTGTTTTATTGTGACGTAATAATGAGATGTCCCTCATTGCGCGCAGTGGAGCAGGTGTTTGCGGCCGGAAGGGCACTTTGTTGTTGTTTTTAGTTTTTATGGTGCTATTAAAGGGGAAGTTCACCCTGGAATTTTATTGGTCTTAAAAAATGCAGAAAAATAAAATAAAAATATGAGTGAAGGTTTGGGGAAAATCGACCAAAATATGATGAAGTTATGAATATTCAAATTTTTGATTCTGTGACGTCACATGCGAGCAGATCTCCTATGTGTTATGCAGTGTAAGTTCCATAAAATGTCATTTTTTGCAGAAGAAAATAATTATGTCGCCTGTGCGGTCGATATACCATCAAACATATGTTCAATCATATACATGACTATATCAAATTGACCCATTCCTTTATCAAGAACCATGTCAAAAAGACAAATTTATGGAATTTACATACACAACCAATGGGAGAGCTGCTCGCACGTGACGTCACAGAATCAAAACTTTAAATATTCATAACTTCGCTATTTTTTGGTCGATTTTCTTCAAACTTTCACTAATATTTTTTTATTATTTTTCTTCATTTTTTAAGACCAATAAAATTCCAGGGTGAACTTCCCCTTTAATCATTCACGTATTTTCATTGTGATGTAACAGTTGGATATTCCTCCATGCCCGCAGTGTATTACCGAAGTAAGCCCATAATATTTTGTTATTTGTTTTCGTAGCAGGCATTGAATAGGAGGACTTGTCATTATACCCCCATTCCACTGAGAATTTTTGAGGGTCGTTCATTAACCGGACGCGTTTTTTAATCCTTCTGGTTGCCCACCGAGTGGTCTCATGTCAAAGTCTGATGGTCAGGCTTGTGTTTGACGTCTATCAGGTATTTGTCCGACGTGTTGGACGGCATGCGAAGAGGGAAAATAGTCCGGTCAGGGAACTAAGCTCAGGCCTTAGTTCGCTATCGGACTGACCGGACACCATTTCCATTTTCGACCTCGAGTCAATATTGGATATGTGTCAGTCCGTCCGACGTGTCGTCAGTGATTTTACGAACCGTCCTACACCTCGCCGAGTTCCCAAAACCAGCTTTTGAGATAATCGCGTTCAAAGTTAGGGTGTTCTTCTAACGCTCATAACTTCGCGCTTTGAAGGAAACCACGGTAATTATTTATATCAATGTACAGCATGAATTCTATAATTTTACAATATGAAAACAAATATTTGCAATTGGGGTTTGATTTTTATATATTTAGAATAAAATGGGAGGTAGTATTTTAGAAACTGATTGTTTTTATGAAAAACAGGGGGTTAAGGTCACTTCGTAAAATCACGCGTAGCAAGCGCATGTTTTTTAGCGTCCTAAACCACGAGATAGGACGGTTCGTAAAATCACTCAGTGTATACGCTCACCGCTCACCTATATCTAGGTCGGGTTGCGCGCCATTCAGGAGACTGATATAGTGTAGAAACAATGGTTTCGGACGCTTCGTAAAATCACTGGAAGGGATGTGACGTTTCGAACAAAATTTGAATCTTCTCTTATTTTTTTAATAATTAAGATTTCGACCTGAAATTTGGTAATTCGATACAGTTGAATACATGCTTTAAGAATATTGAAAAAACTCAATTTCGAAAATTTGACCAAAAATTAGGTTTATGACGGTTCGTAAAAACAGCGACGGTGTATAAGATTCTATTGTATTCAGCTGTCAGACGTATCTGGCCGACATCTGATTAAAATCGGGTGATCAGGTACTCAACTTATTGCAATTAGCGGTTTTTTTATCAACTTTTCGAAAAGAAGTGTCGCTTTTTCAACCCAACAGTGGAATGTTGTAGTATCGGGTCAATGTACAATCGATCTCCGAGTAGTGACTGATTAATTAGATTAGAGTCAGGCGCGATACAGGGGGGGGCCGACGGGCCCGGCCCCCCCCCCCCCCCTAGCCAAAAAAAAAAAAAAAAGAGGAAAAAAAAAAAGAAGAAAAAAAAAACGAGGCAAAAATAGACGAGCGGGCCGATTGACCCCTAACCTTACCCCTATAGCTGTTAAATGATGACCTCTTTGATGGCGAAGGCAAAAAAAAAAAATGAACACCTACCCTACCCCCCCCCCCGCCTTTTTGCTCGCCCGATGTAACGGGAAAAATTGGGTGTACAAAAATCTGAATTCCAATTTTGGGCCCCCCCCCCCCCCTGTAATGAAATCTGGATCCGCCACTGAGAGTTTGGTCGTATCAGATAGATGTTGGAAGTGCCAGTTAGAGTCGATAGCCCCAAATTACCTCCGAAAGCAAATTCATGGATTGGACAAGCCGATAAAAATGGCGGACAGATGTCGGGCAGATACCAGTCTTTCATCCGATTCATGTGGGTAATAAAAATCAGGGTCACCAAAACAGGCTCCTCGAGTGAGATTTCATCGGAACTCATCAAAATTGCTATTTTGGGATCAGGTGAGCTCGAGATAAGAGTCCGATTGTCAGTGGAATGGGGGTATTAGTGGCATGGGGATACAAGATGGACAAAATGAAATACAGACTCTAACCTTTTTATCGGATTCTCAACAAAAAAAAAATCACATTTTTCCATTGGCAGGGAAATTGTTCGCGACTAATAAATATTTTCTGTCAAAAATGTTCCAGATTGTCTGAAAGAATTATCAAAGTTGGAAAATAGAACATTTTTTTTTTTTTTTTTGAAAACGACTTCTTAAATAATCATAAATTCATGCAATTAAGATATCTAGACACAAAGCAATCAAAACAAAGAATCTACATATATTTTTGTATATTATTGCAAACTACAGTACATAAATAGTTTGATCATACAGCGATAAGCCCCATTATTAAGGCATGGTTTCAAAATAATGTACAAGCATGGTAAATGAAACACGGCATACGAGATAGACACAGAGATACAGCTATGTACATATTTTACACATTGCTAATATTGTTTAACAAAAAAAAAAGAAAGCTAATCAAAGCCACAAAATGTTTCTTGAACATGTAAGAAAGGAATACTATGGGCTTTAAGCGTTGCTGGTAGGTAAAAGTAGGCCTAAGTAGAATATTGCTTTTTTTTCTTCTTTTTGTTTGTTTGTTTGTTTGTTTGTTTTTTATAAACCCCTCAGTCGTCTAAATTTTGGTAATAAGATAATTTTTATGTAACAACTTTAATCGTCTTATACTTTGTTTTATCATTTTACATGAAATGTATTAAAGTGTATGCATATCACCGGTATAGGCCTGTCACGAATAAAAAGTATAGGACACTACGAAGGGAGTGTCCTGTAGGGTGTCCTACATAAAGCGAAACTCGGATGGACAGCCATCTTTCTCTGTAAATGCAAGCAAATAGTGAAATATTAAACGCATGAATTTAGAGTTTAGTTAGTTTTCTTATTTCATTTGACACCAAATTCAAAAGACCCACGTATGGATGTGTAAGAAGGATTTGAAAATTATTGGTCAAAACTAAATTGAGCAAATCAAAGAAATGGAAAACGCACTGGATGTCCGCAAGGATGTTGCTTCGCGCCCACTTTATTTGGGGCGACCTTGGTTTCGATCATTAATTTTCAATCTCATCTTGAACATCCATGCATGGCTCATTTGTGTTGAATTTGGTGTCAAAAGAAAGAAGAAATATTAAACGTTATTAATAATTTGCCTGCAATCATTTTATAGAGAAAAATGCCTGGCCATTCGGGTTCCCCTCTTTCTAGGACGTACTCTATATGCCGCGCCCCGATGGAGTCCGAATGCCCTTCATTAAGATAAATATCGGTGCAGTAAACTAAAATGAGTACCGCCCTCTTTACTAAACATCTCCGTTATTTGCAGACCCTATTTCTGCCAAAGAAACTTAAATGGACAATAGTCACAACCAATCAATCGTTACTCTTTTATAAAAGTCAATTACGAAACAAATTTTAAGGCCTAAATTCAGTCTTGACGAATTTTAAGATCATCAACTCTTGTATTAGATGCATTTAATTCTATAACAAGCTGCTACTGGTTGGTTATCATTATCTAACTTTATACAATTGTTATAATACAAACAAGTCTATCAAACCTTTTTGATGAAATTGGCGGATTTCAGGCAATCACTATTTTACTATCACGACGAAACTTCGATATCCCGTTTCATGAATAATGCCAATATCACGAAGTGCAAATCCAAATAGTGGAGTAGACGAATGGTGACTAAATACTGTACAGTATGTAAAAAAAAATATTATACTTCCATCATTTAAACCTTTTTAATGAAGAATCGCAGTTCTTTTCCACGATTTGAAACTTTTTTTTCGCACAATCATCTCATCATCATTGATGTGAAGAATGCATGGCAAAGGCCTACTCTCGACAAGGTTTGTTCAATGAAAATCCACATCCAATCATTCGGATAGACCGAGACCTACTTGACCAAGCCAAGTCTCTTTCAGATTTCAGGCGTTAGATTAACTTCTCCTCTTCAAAGAAAACTTGAGATCCCTTTGACAGAATGAAGGCCTATCTTTCGAAAAGAAAGCTTTCATTTTGAAACACTTTGGTCCATAAACAGTTCAGCCACGAAAGTCCATACATGCGCAGAATGTTCATGCGCATTCACTCAGTTGCGGCGTTCGCGGTCGAGTCGTTCCTGTCTGCGTGCACTCCTTCCTTGACCCCCGTTCTTTCGACCGCCCGTAACCGTCCTCTCTTCCGTTTCCGATGTCATTGCGCTGAGGAGATTTTGGGAGCGAATCATCATCCGGAAGGACTTGAGGCAGTAAGTGTATTTGTGGCCTTCCCATGTTCCCCAGTTGACCACAGCACCGTTGAGTCCGCGGGCGTCAGCCCGGGCGAGATAGCGGCCATTGGGGTTGGCCTTGTTGCAGGCTCGGAACCAGTAACCAGCTTGCCGTAAGAAGGCACAGTTACCAATACTGACATCGTGATCACGGTCCTGTATGGTGATTACACAAAAAGAAGGGAAAAGAAGGAAAAGTCGTAATAAGTTGGATCTCACAAAAATTGCAAGGTTGAGTAAGAGGAAAATGGCGCTAACAATTGTGTAGGCATATTTTTGTTCCACGGAATAGCATCTGGAATAATTATGTTCTTTTAAAGACACTCTTGCCACAATACTTTTTCCCGTCCACTACCGTAATCAGCCGACGGGCGCACAATTCTTGGTCGGGGCCTGCCATTTTTCAGACGCGGATCCAGCGATCGTTCTCTCAAAATATTGTACAGGCCCAATTGTCTGGGGAAAATAGCGGCGAATCTACTCTATTCGGGCATGGGCCAATAATTTCAATTGTATGACCTTAGGTTGGATCCGCTACTGTTCTTCTGAACACTACTTCTCCACACTGACATCGATAGCAGTCCTCCCTCTCCGAAAGAATTTAATTTCCTCGATCCATCGATGTATTTAATGAAGATTTATTTAAGATTTCATTCAATATAAAATGAACTTAGGCCTACCCTTGTTGAGAATTTCGTGTTGTTGTGATACGTCATAGCATCTCCAGCATTACCGCCCATGTAATTGCCCAGAATCAACCGGAAGTGATCGCTCTCGTCATTGATCCGGAAGAGATTGTACTCTGCATATCCCATTTCGTCGTTCCAGTCGGTAAACTCTGAAACGAAACCAGATACAAATGTTTTTGAGTTACTAAAACGCGCAAGGTTCGCAGATCAAAAAACGAAAAAGAAAAGAGCATTAGCCTACGTCTCCAATATGAACATTGTAATTAAACCTCGCCAAATTGCAAGGGCATACTAAATTTTTCCTCTCGTATCATGAACGTTGTTTGTCGATGGGTCATAGGCTTCCTGCAACTTTAGGATCTGGCACATGCCAATTCTAAAATCACCCAATGCTCACTAACAGTTGCCAGTCGATATTTCGCCGAACCTTTCGACATTGCTCCTGTATGCTGCCTGTAGCAAAAGAGACCGAATGTTTACCCCCCCCCCCCCCCCCCCCCCCTCCCCCAAGTTGAGGTCATGGCATATAAACTCCGAAGCAAAGTGATTTATGAATAGTTATTACATCACAGGGACTATAAGGGTCTCTTACCGAATCTAATCATGAATCTTGTCTGTGATGTGATTGCATGGATCATGTTGTTACCAATCCAGAAGTCTGCATCTAGGTAGCCGAAGCCTTTGGTGTAGTCATCCCAACCTCTGTAGAAATTTGTCGTTCCGTTCTGAGAAGGGAGAAAATAATATTTCGTCAGGCAATCATGATTTGTTTGGATGGTTACTGGATTTGTACAAATTAGTATGCAATTTTACATGATTATTAGGCCTAGTTATGGCTGTGACATATATATCGGTCTGACGTTACAGGGTTTCTAATAAGGGTCAGCTCAAAGACTATTTTGTAGACGGAGACAAGAAAATATAAATTGTGGTCTCTGAAACAATAGGGGAAGCACGTCTGTTTCACTCTCTTCGCTTCGCCATTGTTACGATTTTTAAAATAGTGTTTCAATATTTAAATGTATTTTAGGGATACAGAATCGTTTTCCTTCTTTCCTTGAACGATACCTCGTGCCCTATACCTTGAAGGAAAGATCTTTTCTTTTATCCAAGCTTGTAATATTTGAACATTCTTTTGAACTTACCTGTCTCCGTTGTATAACAGTCCATCCGCCACCATCCGTGGTCATATCACAGAAAAGTCGAATATGCTTTCCTCTCCTTCCCGACCCCTCGAAGTTCTCCATGTAGTAGATGCCGTCCTCGTTAAAACCCTTCTTCCTAAGACAGAGACAACCGTCCAGGATGCAGTTGTTGGGCTTACCCATTCCCCTGGGGCGAGGGCGCTTTCCATCGAAGGTTCCCCTAAGGCTCTTCAGATCCATTAGCTCTTTGAAGACCTAGTTCGAAGAATAATGATACATTAACGGGGAAGGAAACCCTAGGAATTCATTAAATTGTACAAAACTGAAAAATCAAAGAAGCTGATCAATGAAAATTTGAGAAAAAATGAATGAATAATAACAAAGTTATGAGCATTTTAATGTTGTGATCACTACAGCTATGGGGATCCTCACATTGGCAACGGGACCAAGATGTGTGATGTCATACCTGAACAACTTCCCCATTACTTTTGTACATATTTCACTCAAATTGTCTTTTTTATTTATTCTGTTTAAAGATCTCAGATTCTTTTCATGGGAGGACATGTAATACAGGTACACAAAATATAATCATGGGTGAAGAGTCTGTACTACCATTAGAATGAGGAAAAAGAAGTGTTTTGGGTATTTTTTTTTGTATGTCATATGGGAGAGTTGTTCATGTGTGACATCACACATATTGGGCCTGTTGCCAGTGTGAGGATCTCCATAGCGTTAGTGATCACAACATTCAAATGCACATAACTTTCTTATTATCTATCCAATTGTTCTCAACTTTCTTTAATCTGTTTCTTTGATTTCTTCTGTTTCATACAATTCAACTGAATCCTAGGGTTTCATTTCTCCTTTAATGATACTACCTAAGTGGTTTTCGCTTTTATTTTTCTTGAATTTTTTCATGATAATTATGGAACAAATGTGTCTTGTAAAGAGATAACACCCTCCAAAATGACGCTTTTGGCAACATGTTGAAATACAATAAGGACCCCATTGGTTTTTTAAAAAAAAAATCTTCCGGGTAATTATCCTAGATCGCCCGCCCTGGTCGTTGTATATTTATAATAAAACTCAAGAATTTACCTTCCATCTGGGTTGTTTGAGGTCACACTGTGTCCATTTGTGACGTCATGCTATTGAAAGGTGATCTGTCTTTGCCTGGTCGACGATTGGGGGTGTGCTCCTCACGAACCTGCGGTCGGATCAGTGTTGTCCCCATCCTCCTCGGCATCAGGAAGGAGTTCTTCCCCGCGCACCATCGCTCGAACTGTAGATGCAGATATGACCCACCTTCCATCGTCCGACGTCATCGATTGTTCAACCGGGGAATTCCCGGTTGGCGACTTCGAGTACATCGGGGAAGTGCGCGATCGGGGAGGTGTGTCCGTCGTTTTGTTCGACTGGACTCGCTTCTTGACATCGTGGGCATCGCTTGTTTGAGAAATGCTGTTTTGAGAAACACTGGTAAATAATGTCATGTTCTCCCCCTTCATCAACAATTGCTCCTCGGGAAGAAGTGCGCTGCTGCTGTGCTACTGCTGCTGTGTCTCGTACTGGTGATTGACGACGGTTTTTCGGAGGGATGTCTTCATTGTCTGGTCTTGTACTCTGAGAGATATCTGTTTCGGTTCAAAGGCACCATGATGATGTTCAGTCTGACCATATCGCTTCTTGTTGATATGGTTTGTTCCGAGATGGTGTCATTGGTGGCTATACGGTACGTGGTGAGTGTTGTGCTCAGAGATAACCTCCCGCAGGGGTGGCAAATGGCTGATGAGGAACCAAAACCTCTTGCGAGTATCGGCCTATTTTCGTTGAATCCGTCGGAGCGGGGCGCTGTTCATATCCGCTCGGCAGGGCCTGGCGGGTTCCCAAACGACGGACGATAGATCCTCTTCAATTGGAGTACTCATGCTCACTTCCCGGCTCTGGCATGGAATCTCTGGAATCTATAGAGGGGACGGAAGGCGGAAAAAGTGAAAACGGTCGTTTTAGCGATAATGAGAAAACAAGATTATTGGAAGTTTGATGTTGCTAATAAAACGACAGTGTCTGAAGGTAAAAGTATGATTCAATCAAACCTGACGATGACCTGATTTGATAAACAGAACTTTTAGAAAGTTTGTTGTTTATTCGGTAGGCAACAGAAAATTTGCCGATGAAGTCCCCATAAAAATGAAAATAGCGCGCGAGGTATGACTGTTTTGTAACATTTTTTTCTTTGCTTGCACAGGGATATTATCCAGGCCCTATATCCTTAAAGGGACCAGTAACATTGAATGATATTTCAAAATCACATTTTATTCGATTTAGCTTATTTTGCCAACATAATTATAGAACACTAGGTCAGTCTGGTATCTCTTTATAAATTGCAAGCTATTGTTTTTCTTTACCATCGAGATATTAATGATTTGATACTCAAATTTTATAAACCAACCCGGATGGTTTATTAAAACCATGTGCTTTTTCCACATAGCACAACAACACCCATTTCCTGTTGTATCAGTCCCTGTCCCTAGCGGCCTACTGAGCTAGCAGCAGAGGAAACTGGTGTTCGGCTGTGTGCTTGGCATTGTTTGTTACAACTGTTTTAAGGTAGTAAATGGACTTCCATTTGATCTGAAACTTTCATTAGTTTGTTTTTACTGTTGAACAATATAATTTTATTAATCTGTTCGATACATTGCTCTTGATTGGAAGACTTACTCAATCCCTTTAAATGAGAAGGGTTATTTTTAACACATGAAAGCTTGAGACATCGAGATGACGAAAAATATCTGACTGAAACACATGAACCCAATCACTATTGCTAAAACAACTAACATACTTAAACAAATACAATGATTGCCACCTGATTTATTACTTTTTGCTTATTGTTCCTTTTTTTTCATTTTTAGAAATACATATAATAATTATTTGTTTTCGTTTTGTTTAGGGCATCTGTGTAACCACGTGTACTGAACACTATAGCTGCATATCAGCCTATTATTTATTTGCATTCTTTTAATGATTGTTACACTCATACACAATGGATCGCAGTAAAACAAGTGATATATATATATGATGTTAGACTATGTTTGCATATTGTGTTTTTTTTCACTTCATATATAATAAAATCTTGATGATAGATAGGCCAATTTGTACAAAGATTTTACATGTTCAAAATTTATTTGAACACACGTAGGCCTACATGGATAGCAAAACTTATGATGAAACATGTTTGGACGGCACATTATGAAAATTGCTTTATTTGGAAAGAAAATCCACAAATTTGACCACCCATGATTTTTTTACTATATTCATTTATTCAGAATGCGCCTAAGGGTTGACTTTTGTCGGCACAAGGTTTTGGCCGACTAGTTTCAGCAACCTTTACGCCCTAACTTCACCCGTGTCATCACTCACATCTAAAGTATGATCGCTGAAGCTAGCCACCCATTAACGGTAGTCAAACGCGTTGCGCAAACTGATGAAGTTCGCCATCGCTCACATGATAATCACCTTTCCCCTCCAAACAGCTTGTTGGACAACTAAAATAATTTGATTCTAATGTCTTGTTTACTTTATACAGAGGTTTATGCAACCTTTCTTTTCACAACTTGCAGATATTTGTTAGTAGGCCTACTTGATATTTTGAAATGCCATCAGTAGTAGGCCCCAAAACAAACAAAAAACAAACAAAAAACAAAAAACAAAAACAAAAACGATCCATGGCTTGTGTTTTACAGTGTGCACGGACTGATTGAGAGGACCATTTTCTCTTGTTATTGTATCTTCTTCCACACCACTATTCATAATTATGGTCAGATATTGCACAAATCGGTTCATAACGTCTGTAAAATAACTACATGCAAGAAAGAAATGATAGGCCTGAAGTAAAGATAACAATTGAATAAGAAATGGAACGTCGAGGTTGATATCGAATCAGCATCATAAATCCAATCTTTGTAGTATCGATTGAATTTAACCTAACCGGGTCAGCTATGGTTCAACGCCACATGTCAAATGCATGTGTCCACGAAATTGCTTTCCGACACAGTACCATTAAATCGTGCGACAAATTTTCTCCGGCGACTGTCGTTGCTACGAGATTCTGGTAACGTTGTATATGTCATCTCACATTGCTTATGTATAGGTACCAAAGAGATACTATTTTCTCTCTTTCTTTTCCATTAAACATAACTTAAATCTCTTTCTCTTATGGTGGCATCTCACTTCGCGGAGACGGATTTGGGACCACTTTAAGACGGTTTTGAAACTTGTCGCCGAGACGTCTCCGAGACGTTTCCCGAATCACCGTGACGTTTCATGAGCCTCGGGAATCGCAAAACCGTCTCAAAACCGCCTCAGAGTAGTCCAAAATCCGTCTCCGCGACGGAAAAAGGGGTATTGTCTCCACGACGGAAAAAAGAAAGTCTCGGAGACGTCTCCGAGACAAGTTTCATAACCGTCACAAAACTGTCCCAAAACCGTCTCAGAGAAGGCCCAAAGCCGTCTCGAACCCGTCTTCCCGCACTAAGATACCACCATAACCTTCCTCTTATCATGAGTATTGCACCATTGACCCATGTAACATTAATGTCATTAGAATAATGAGACACCTTATTTGAAGGTATTACGCAAAATAAAAACCCTTCAAACTTTCTCAATTCAATATTCCCATTTCTCCATTTACATCTTTCCCATATCAATCTGCATGCTCTAGCCCCTGGGAGTACAAATCCATTTCATGTCAATTTTGCAATGAAAATAGAGAATGTATAAGAATGTATAACTCAGACAAGTCCGTGGTGGACAGAAAGTGGTATGGTTTTGAAATCGGAAGGAAGATTCAAATTGTCCGCCCAGTCCCCCACCTAGCTTCTCAATTCCTAACTGATCATTTGTAGCTGTCAAAACAGCTGGTCTCGTGGGACCTGGAATTGTTGGACTGTTCCCATTGCCAAACTGAGTCATTGGTCTTGGTGATATACATATCATGTGACATGCGAAAAATGAATGAGATAATTACGAAAATTTCAAAAGTATCTGTCTTAGTGAGAGACAGTTTAGATGAAAAATTGTTAAATTTCAAATGGTTAAATCAATGTATTGTTAACAAAGGTTCACAGAGAGAAAGAGAGAGAGAGAGAGAGACCTACACTCCAATGATGTTAATGAAAATTAAAAATGGATTTTTGCATTATTTTCTCCACTTCATTTTAAATGTAACACTTGGAAATTTACGAAACGCCGAAAAAACAAAATCTTTAGTTCAAGGACCAACCATCATTTGATTTCAATCCTGTCGTGTCGCCTAGTTCATTACCATTTTTCTTCATCTTCTCGGGTCCTTTCTCTCTCATTTTTTTTTTTTTTTTTTTTTTTTTTTTTGTTTTGTGAATTTTAGAATTTGATTCAGCTTGCCGCTATCTAGATACTGAACGCAGGCGATCCCATTATAGGTGAAAGTTTAGTAAGATCAGCTGGGGAACAGGGAGAAGGCAAAATAGGGCATTCTAGGAGGCTTGTTATAAAAGGTCGGGTTGGCAGTACTATATGGTGACACGACATTTTGCCTGGCGACTATTGCTCTGGGAGCGCGTATGAGATGGCCTATATATAGAATTTGGTTAGAGTTAGGTTTGCAATAGGGTTTTATGACAGTTTTAGGGTTTGGTTTAGGGTTGGTTATAGTGTTCAGTCCTATTGTAGACATTAGTCATTGGAATAATGTATGGAATTTACGGTGGAGAAAATGTCGCCAGAGCAATTGTCAAGGCATCCTGTCATCGCGTAATGTCGGAGATGGAGGCGCACTTCAAAGAGAGGAATACCTCACCAAGCTTGTGATGACGTCCGACTCCTCCTCCTTCTGTAAATTATCCCAACATCAGATCTCCGCATCCTAACAATGGTATGACTATTCTCCACTAGGCGACTAGTGATTTTAATCTGGAAATTTAAGCTACCAAAATGACCTAAGCTGACCGTTTCAATGTTGACAGATAATATCATTAACGACCTCCCCTCGAATTTGACCTACTTAAGACGTTTTGGGGGATAAGTCGCCATTTTTAGAGGAATTTGTTGGAGAACTGCAGAATGAAATGTGGCTACCCCACGTAAGTCGGTCATCATTGGAGTATCAAATTTACTTGATGAAATAATCATATATCCATCTAGATAAATTATAGACCTACTCTGTGCCTGTTTTGTGAAATATTACAATATAAAGCATATTTACATCTAGAAAGTAGACCTACAACATCAAACTGCTTTATTTTTTTAATAGCTAACTAGAACTTTAATGATTTTAGTGTTTAGTGATACAATTATTCAGACATTAATGCAGCAATTAGTTTAACTCTGTGTCTATATTTTTAAAAGGACATTCAACTTCTGATAAGTTTCAACGTCTATGAAAGAAAACAGTATCATATCTTTTTGCGTGTCATTGAATTACCATATGATTTTACGCGTTCCTATTGAAATGTTTTCCTTTACAAATAAAGACAAAGATATTATTATTGAAAATCTAGCTGCCCTTTCACTATGAAAAAAAATGAGAAAAAATAAAAAAACAAAACAAAAACAAAAACTCTTTTAGCAGGTTTCGAATTTGTATGTGTAAGTCTATCTATCTGGTTGAAGTATAAATATTATAATAATGTTTGTATCACAAGACTTTTCCTTTCAAATCCCTGTCATAGGAAAACGAAACATGGGAAATGCTTTTTAAATGTTAGTAGGCGAAACGTAGGTGTCAAAACGCTTTGTATTTTAAAGTGTGTTGTCATACAAACATTCTAACTACCCTTTCACCACTCAGTAGGGGCCTTATTTACTTCCTACATATTGGGCAATCTGTGAAAACAATTTAGTGTAGGGGCGGCCGTGACCCATATTTATTCAATTGCAGTGTAGCATGGTCATTAATCACTTGTATAGCGCCAGCTCACGTCTAGGCGAATAAAACTGTCCATTGATCTAATAAATTTACTTTATTCGGGAGATGTTTCCCGATTTTGATGGCTGGGCTTGTGCTTTTAGGCTTGTGCGTCAATATTTCCTAAATAATATATATGATTTATATAACACTTTTTTTTTTTTTTTTTTTTTTTTTTGTGGGGCGAATAGCCGTATTTTTTTTTTAGCTTTTCGGAGAGGAAAAAAAAAATGGGAAATTATCGGAGTATTGTATAGCGTATAGAATAGTATTGTAGAGTAAACAATAATTTTAGATAATAATACAGGGCAGCCTCATTAATTCATATTCATAATTCAACTTCATACAATTTCTTCTCCACATAAAGGCCATAACACAAGATGTCGTTGTCGTTTTGATTTATTTTTGTAGAAAACTTGGTTTTCTACAATATATAGTTAATAATTGTACATTAAAAGATCTTTGCAAAGCGTCATTTGTCGTTCAAATGCCCCCCCCCCTAACTCTCTCTCTCTCCGTCTCTCTCTCTCTTACCCTCTCTCTCTCTCTCTCTTTCTCTCTCTCTCTCTCTTTCTCTTTCTCGGAAAATAAAATAAAGAAACAAAATCACTTGTTGATGCTGATCTACATCAAAAATCTGGTCCCTGTTACTATTTCAACATGTTTTCAATATCCACTACAAGTCTCTGATCTTGGTACTTCATTATACACAACTCAAAACAGACTCATTGAGCTTGAATTATGATTTATCAAGCATGCAGTCAAAATCAGTCACTCAAACTCAAACTCGGGATGAATATTTTTGCGTGGTAGCATGGTTTGTCGAAATTTGGGAGAAGTGCAATCGCGCCATTCGTATATAGGCCCTTAGTGAAATAACTAAATATGCAAATTATCTAATTAAAATTTATAGTTTCAAACTTTAATTTATGTTGTACCGGAGATGCCATAACGACTTTATATCCACAAAAAAAAAAAATAAATAAATAAAAAATAATAATAATATGGTGAGTCGTAATAAAAAACATGTTTGTGAACATGTAGTGACGACATAATTAGCAAAGGGTATATAATTATGTTAAGCATATGTAGTGACGCAATAAAGATAATGTTTTAAAGGATAATCACAACGTGAGCGCGCATAACCGACTGCTTAGTGACATAAATCTTGAAACAAACATTATAATACAATTATTTGTCATAAATATGGATTAATCTCACTGGAAATTTTTACGGACAAGTTTGGTAAGTGGATTATTTTCAATATCAGATTCTCAAGTAAAATTATTTTAATCTCTTATTTTAATTATATCACTATTCTGTTTTATATTAAACACAGATCAAGATATGCACATGATCACGATTGCATTTTATTTCTTCTATGTTTCACTTGGTCTTGAGTTACATTTAGATTGGTAGTTATACTGGGCTGTGCACTCTTAAAATGACTGTTAGCTTTTATCAGTGGAACTATTAACATTATCAAACAGAGGCAGACTCGTGAAGGATGTCTGCAACACTTGCTCATCTCATCTAGCCTGAAATTATCATGGCATAGAATGTTATTTATTCTTCTTTCCAGTGATAATGAACTTTAATTCCTTCTGCCTCTAACTCGATGTTATCATGTTAGGGTAAGACGCCGGAAGGTTTATGAACTTGGTATTCAGAGCAGATACCCCTCCCTCAGGCATTCGTCTTTAAAGGCAATATAACTCAATATCCATGTATGAAATAGCACAGTGGCGGATCCAGGATTTGAAAATGGGGGGGGGGCATGCCCGATAAGATTGGGGCGCCAGGCCCGACAAGGGGTTGGGGCGCCGCCGAAATTTTATGATTTTAACATTTGCAGTCAAAGAGTGGTTTTCAAATTATAGTGGGGTGTCTCCTGTGCCCCCGCTTGGACCTCCCAGTGATATATCACCACCCAAATCCTGTACTATACTCAACTTGTTTTCCCTCTCCCAGGATGCAACGTTCTGTATCATATTCTCGATTAGTGGAATAGCTTTAAAAAAATAAAAAAAAGGTATCAGGTACTCTTTACTGAATTCACATAATGTTGTAAGGAGACAATGTATATTACTCTTCGTATTGGTCTAAATAAATATTTTATAACTAGATAGTTAAGATTATACTTAGGATTCGAGTTCGGTTTTATTCTTCTGATAATGCCGATACGGTAGAGATATATTTGTCTAAAGTGGCATGGACTATCACCATTCAATGTCAAATTGTTAGGCCACACACACACACTTTGATTATTGAAAAAGAAAGAGCACTTATCTGCCAAGGGATTTTATAGCGTTAATATTAGAATAGTAACGACAGAATTTACTTAAAAACGTCACATGACTGTCATTAAAATCGTAAGAGAACGCGGAAAGATACTGCAAGTTTTGAATTAATTTATTTCGTCTTTCCTACAGATACCGAGTAAATACTATTCCTATAATAACCTAAAGATAAAAGGAAGTGTTTTTTCTCATCGAGTGGATTAAGCTACATTCTATGTTCTAAAGTCATATTCCAGATATCAGTCGAAGTATCTGAATAATTATTTAACCGATGAGAGGAGAGACACATAATTTTTGTCAGCTACATGGAAGACTGAAAGAATTCAATTTCCTACCAACCGGTTAATTTGACAAACGCGGAAAAGTAAAAACAAAATCACGGCATTGATATGAAGTTATTTTCTCTCCTTTTACATTTTAATTTTTAAGCAATCGGATGCCTCTTAAAGCTTTGGGCGATGATTCAATATCTTTTCAGCCCACTTAACTCATTTAGGATGGGTTCATTACCTTTAAGAAAACATTAACCTCATGATCATCTGATCTAATTAATCATGAGGCAGGAATGATTATCACCTTCAGGTTAAAAGCGTTTCGACCCGGTCGCATGTCGGTAGACCATGTGATAAGCGCGAGGTAGGCGAATCGAGATAAGCTAAACATTTTAAAGTAAACTTAAGTGGCCCTTAAATAAAGGGCGGTTGGGATGTGTATCAGTGGCGGGTCCAGGGGATTGCGCAACAGGCGTGCTCCTCTCTCTGTCTCTGTCTGTCTGTCTGTCTCTCTCTCTCTCTCTTTCTCACTTTTTTTTTCTCTCTCTCTTTCCCTCTCTCTCTCTCTCTCTCTTTCTCACTTTCTCTCTCTCTCTCTCTTTCTCTTTCAATTTCTGAGCATGAAGATGGTTAAGGGGCAAAGGTACTAGGGAGAGACACGGAATCAGACAGAAGGATGGGAGGATGGGGAAGAATAATAAAACAGACAAAGCAAAAGACGGAGAGAAAATGAGAGAGTGAAAATATCGATATAAACAATGATAAAGGGAGAATTTTGGGAGAAAGGTGAGAAAAGATGTTAAGGAAGACACAATATGAAAGACAGACAACACGGAAAACAAGGAAACTAAAGGATCCAAAGAGGAAGAAAGAAAGAAGAATACAGAAATAGAGAAGGATACAATCCCTATGCCATACGTGTGTGAGTTCATTATAAAACCTAAACGGTAATGTCAGAGTGCATCCTATACATCCGCTAACAACACCTAGTTATCGAAGCGTTGCTAATACAATCCCAATATCTTAATTAGTCGAATTACAATTATGTCGCTATCACTGATAGGTCTACGGTCGCCGGGGCTGACGGCACTCATCCCGCAAGCCTTGGCGATGTGACGTAAAATGTTCTTAAAGATGCATGTAAATCGTGTGACAGGAAAGCTGCGATGAACATGATAAATGTCAGAGCAGAAATGAAAGATGGTTTCCCCCAAAGGGTGCGTTGTGACCATGGACTGAACTTGTTTTAACGTAAACCGCATCCGCGGAGCACAGTTTTGGTGTATTTTCGAGGCTAACAAGATGACGTCATCGTAACTTTGAGCACAGAAGTGGCGAGCTTCTAATTCCCTTGTAAGTGGGAGGGTATGATATATATAGGTGGTGTTGCAAATTATCTTTTTAATCATGATTGAACATTGTTATTCTCCCACAACTCTCTCATTCTAACACTTTTCCTGTCCCCAAATACCCACAACTCTTTCATTCCTTCTTATTTTCTGTTATGTACGTTCGGCTCCCCCTCCTCTTCGTTCTCCTCCTCTTCGTCTTTCTTCGACCTCCTCCTCATCTTATACCTTAATTATCATCGCTGCTATCACCATCATCTTCATCTTCATCATCATCATCATCATCATCATCATCATCATCATCGTCTTCCTTATCATCATCATCATCACCACCACCATCCACCTCCTCTTCATCATCACCACCATTATCATCATAATCACATAATTTTTTTATTTAACCATCAATATATGATCACAGATCGTTACACAGCAGTGGCGGATCCAGGCGGGGGCGAATGAGACGCCCCCTCCATATAATTTGGATTGATTGAATTGATCGTACATGTTAAAATCCAAACATTTCGGCGGCGCCCCCTCCCTATCGGGCCTGCCCCCCCCCCGCCTATCCTAAAATCATGTATCCGCCACTGCACAGGTCGCACATTATTTTTATTGCTAGCTCTCGAAATGTACAAAAACAACAAGTTTGCCCGTTCTTCATTATGTCCTGCATTCGATGTGCATGATGTACATCACAACTTGGATTAAATACAGAGCAAGACCAAATTGCTCTTTTACCCTCCCCTGGCCCTTCATTGTCATTGGCCCAAAGTTTACCATGTTTACCGTGTTCTTTCAGGTCGCGGGGGTGATCATCAGGTTTACATTTCCATTAAAACAATCTACATTTAGACGTGGCCTGGAGAGGATGCTCATCCTTCCTGTATACAATTAACTTTAATGGAATAATATAATTACGTCGCTTCTCGGAAATAAGTAATTTTGACGGCCAGTTTGAACTTGACCTTGGAATTACATTGGAATCAACGAATTTACGAATGACCTTACATGATATATACATGGGAAACCTTGACTTCATTTACTGTGCAGGGCTAAGCAAGGGGGGGGGATTGGGTTAAGTTCTAATTTTAAAATAACAGTTTCAATGCTAGTGGTAGAATCAAAAGTTCGAAAGTTTTTGCTTTAAAAATAAAATAGGGTTTCCCTGTCAATATTTCAAACTATTTACCAATAACCAATTTGACATTTCCAGCAACAAATTTTGCCCAAAACATACGATCAATCGAATTCGTCATTTGAATTCGTCTATTCGTACCAATTCCGTTTTTTTTTTAATTGGCTACACCAAACTTTAAATTTCACGCTCATGAACGAAATTGAATGTCCAAAAAAGAAATCGCTTGCTGTTTGTGCTAAGTTGAATGACCGATAGTCCCGCTTCGAGAGGTATCGCTTAAAATGAAATTGAATGAAATTTCATGAATTTGATTGCACAGAGTTTACAATCGAATGGGAAAAGCTAGATTATATCATATTCTATTACTATTCTTAGTTTCACCAATATCGTGTTCAAAGGTGATAGTCCCTTTAATGTTTATTTCGCCCTATAATGTTTCTTTCGCCCTATAATATTTCGTTCGTATTGTTAATTTCTATTCTCTCATTCAAATTTCTCCTCCACACTTTGTCAATGAAGCGATATATGATATTTTGATATCATATCAATTTCCGAGATATTGAAGACTGAATACCACTATTTCATAAGCGTACCTGGGTACACTAAAGTCAACACTGCAGTCCATGGAGAGAAAAATAATGTAGTATATGTCGGGTCACTTGCACATTTTCACTTATTGTTAAGCATGTAATGATGCTTAGGAAATGAGTTTTTCGGGGTTTTATCTACAGATCTAGACACATTATCATGATTATTACATCCACTTATAGCATGTAAGGTTCCACAGCTTATATTTTTGCAAGCATCCACAAAGTTACATTGTTTAAAGGTCGGTTTAAATTAAGTTGTTGACGTGAATTTTCACAGCCATTACTTAGGTAACAATGACATCAATTTCTAAGGATAATATACTACACATTGGTGCATGTTACGTGGCCACTGGTAATCATTTAAAGGTGCATGCAACAAGTAAAACACATTAATGTTCGAAACAAACAGGATTCTTTGCATTCTTCTTGAAGCAGACCCCCCGCTCTATGCCCTCAAACCTGTAATCTAATAATCATAGATCTTTGGACATAATTAGAATGTTTCACTGTCATTGTCTGCATGGGTGTTGGGTGTCATTTGGGGAGTAAATAGGTGGGTTTCTACGTTCACATGTCCCCTCCCCCGTTACTAACAAAACAGATACAGACACAAACAACACACATGAAAATGATTATAGAATCACCGAAGTTATTACTTTATGGACGGTTCCAAAATAAATGATACTTTGTTTTCATAAATCATAACAAATGAAGAAAAAGAAACAAAAAAAACTGAATGACCAAAAAAATAAATTGACGAGAGAGCTTAAGAACAAACAAAACATTTAAAAAATAGTAAAGAAATGATCGACGAAACGTGACATGAAAAGTTACAGAGCGCTATCTGGCTCAACATCGCACCCTTGGTAAACTCGCCCGATAAGAGACAGAAGGCAGTTTTACTTTGTGTAAAACAAATCAGTTTAACGTCTTTTTAGCTGCTAACAGGGAAATATTGGTCTTTGTTGGTATATGAAAGGAAAAGACAGACATTCTATTTGATCTGATCAAAAGCTCCAATTACATCCACTTTACGGAAGCCGTCTATAGGGTATAAGCAGAAGCTAATAGGATAGGATAGACCGAAAATGACTCTTCATCACCGGGCCGAGTCTGGGGAGATTGAAAGGTCGAATGGGGTGACACTCTCCCCGCTAACACTCAAGTTTATATCACATTAAATGATTTGCGAACGAGATTGAATAACTCAAAAATACATTTCAGAAATACTTGAGGAAAGAGAGGAGCGTGATTTTTAGAGCGATAAAAGGATCGTTTCGGGGTTATATGGACTCAAACTTGATTGTAATGGGGGAAAGTGGTCTTTACGTTTGTGATTTTAAAGCAATCGTTGGGAATTGGAGGGCTTCTGATGGTATATAAGACTTAATGATGATTTTCAGAATTGTGGAAGTATTGTATCTATTTCCGGCATTTTCGCTGCAAAAAAAAAAAAAAAAAAAAAAAAAAAAAAGAAAGAAGAAGAAGAAGAAGAAGAAAAAAAGAACAAGGATACGCGCGATATTTTAATTGCATTTTTTAATATACTATATTTTCTGCAGGAAATTGTTCATCTTGTTACTAACTGAAAAGCAACTTCTCGTTTGTAATATGGTTGACACAACAACGCCATTATGAGTTAACTCAGCATTACATTATATACCAGTCGCATAAATCAATTATCTATGTATGGTAATTTCATCAACATTAACAACATAACGAAAAGTGTGATTTCAAAATAAATGCAGACTTTTTGGCACAAAAATCTTAAAGGAGAGTGTTTTAACACCCTTATTTTCCGGCGACGGTAAAATATCACAAATTAAATCAAATAGATTTGATCTAATATAATCAGTAATCGCCAAGGGACCTTTGTTTTAACACGTGGCCTCTTTAGTGTAGGAAATCTTTGAGGCTTTTGATTAATATTTTGCTGGCTTTACTCCATGGCTATCTTATTTTATTTTATTTTTCAGTGTCATCATTTTTTTTTTTTTTTTTTTTTTTTTTTTTTACTTTTGCAAGTGGTTGCATGTTCAGGTGATAGTCATGAAGTACAAAAACAAAAGCAAATTGTGTAAAATGGTGATTTTCCTTGTTCAAAGAAGAATATTCACTCTAAGAAAAAAAAGTTCCATTGAGCACCCTTTTTGCCACAATAGCGTCACCCTTCTACCAAAAGGGTGTCCATTAGAACCTTTCCGTACAAAAAAGGGTGCTCGCCACCACCCGCTTTTTACACTGTTAGAACGCGGTTTAAAAATTTCGCTGTTTAAAAAAATGTTGGTTTAAAAGTTAAATATTCTTGTTTAATATTTAAACATTGTTGTTTAAAACCGGAAAAGCGAAGTTTTATAGCCTTAAAAAAGACTTGTTTAGAGATGAGAGTTTAAATATTAAACAGTTTTGTTTAAACAGGCCGAGGCAAATGTCACGTGATAGTCATGAGCTAATGGCATCACTCGTTACATGCAAGGTAAATCGGCGCAACATTTCAATCATGGCGAAGGACTTATGTCTCACACATTAAATACGTGGATGTACAGATGTGTTTGCTCAGTGGATAGAGCGTCTGCCTTCTAATCGTAAGGTCGTGAGTTTGATACCCGGCCGCGCTAAACAAAGGTTGGAGCGTTTTTATTTTTGGAGAGAAGCGTTAAACAATACTGTTGATATTTTAAACAACCATTAAACAACAGGTTGTTTAAACTTTTAAACAACAAGAGTGTTAAAGTTTTAAGCAACTACGGGTTGTTTAGTTTCTAAACAACGCTATGCGATTCACCGGTTAACACGCAGTTGTTTAAGATTTTGAACAACTTGTTTAATTTTTTCTAATAGTGTAGGGTGTTGGTGAACCCCCTATTCTAAATAGCACCACAAAAGTGTTAATGGGCACCGAAAAGGGTGCTGCTATTGTGGCAAAATAAGGGTGCTCATTAGAACTTTTTTTTTTTAGAGTGTTTGATATCAATTTATTTCTTTATAATTATGTTGAGGCATGATTGTTTATCTCATTTTTATATTTCAATCATTCACTGAGAGGATTGCAAATACATTTAATGATAGAGTCATTGTGTGTGTTTTTGTTGTTGTTGTTGTTTTTTTTTTGTTTGTTTGTTGTTGTTTTTTTTTTTATTGCGCTGTCATTCAAAATAATCAAAAATGATCCGTGAGAGTATTCGACTACCATTCAAGCAAATGTTTTGGTCACATCAATTCGTTTACCCTCAAAGTTTTGTTTGAAACTTGTTTTCTTGTTTTTTTTTGTTTTGTTTTGTTTTGTTTTGTTTTTTGCTTTCAGAATGAAATCCTTTGGCATCATATCTTATCTCTCCTCCGGAATACTTTGATATATCATTGCATGCTATCCAAATAAAATTAATGATCTATAAGTTGATTATCATAGGGGTTAACAAACTTATTAGTCCAATTCATATTAATTAGATTAATGTCAATATAAAAGCGTGAGTTAGCTTTTCAAAAGATAACACGTCCATCTTCATTTCTAGTCCAATTTTTTTATACATGTCATGGGGGAAATGGTTTCGTGAATTGTTATGGCAATGTCTTTTTACCAAATAGACAATGTCGTGTGGCATGGGCGACAATGACAATAATTGGCGCATCTCCAACACCAAATGTTTCATAACAAATGTTACATGAAATTATGTCATTAAATAGCATTTGTTTTGAGAATTGGCTGCAAACACAATTTCTATTATACAGTACATTCAGTGGTCCCTCTTTCATTATCTCGTTAAAGTAGACAACTGGAGAGTCAAACTGCTTTTGATTGCAACCAAACTCATACCACTGCAACGGAAAATCTTTACTGATTCAGAATATCTAAACCCCCTGTCAATATCTCTTTTAGATCGGGAGTTATCACCTTTCAAAGACGGGCCCCATTTTCAGGCTTCAGCGTACCGGACCCCGCAAGGGGCGTCGAGATTATGACGTCACACCTTGGGCCCCGTACCGTGTCCACTGTATGCACGTATCCTGTACTGTGCTATACTTGCGTACATTGCACATTGTGATTCTTCAAAACTTTCTTTCTTTCTTTTTATCTCATGATTCACCCCAGGCCTGACTAATTAAACTGGTCAAATGATGATATATCTTGCCGACTGTCCTCTATCATTTGTCTATATATTTAAGTTATTCCTTTCCAATAATGTATTCTTTTTCATTATATTAAGATATAATTAAAATAGGCCTATCCTCAGTACGACATTGTTTTCATTATGGACTGTCAAATCACACTTTTTAGTTTTCTTTTTTTTATGACAAATTCTTATAACCAGTTATTCTATATATCTTATATTGTAAGGTTATCAATAATCTTGAAATTGTTCATTTTGGTTTTGTAAGTCTTTATATTTTGTGGCAGATCCCGAGATACTTTCATCTGTTATCTATATAATAATTCGTCCAAACTTTCGGATGGATAGCTCCTTAGTTCTTCAGTTAAGTATATGGTGAACCTTTTTTCATGGTTTCAGATATTTTCAGAGTGAAATAACATTATTTTGTAGATTCGACCTTGTTGCAATGGATTTGACAGATTTTGCATTCGTGATAAAAGCAGCAGTCTTACGAGAGACGACTGTATATTCCATCCGCTCCTGGCGGACTGGTATCCACCCGCTGCGTGTGTAGAATTAAGCAAAACTAAATTAGTAGACCGTAAATATTGCAAACAAATCATGCTTACATAATTGATTCTTAAATATTCTGTCTCTCCAATATGTACTGATTTATTTTTGGACGTTTCTGGTCTTTCAGCCATTGAATTTCGATAAAATAAGGAATTTTGGAGGAAATGTGACATGACCACTACCTTGTCAAACTAATGATGGTATTGTTAATGCCGTGTAAGTTAGTTGGGAAGTCATGACGGTGGAATGATTATATTTTGCTCTAAACCTTATTTGGAGGAATCAGATTAAGAAACAATCATATTAAATCAATATAGATTCAACACAGAATAAGTCTTCTTAAGAATGAAGTCACTATAAATTTACGTGGAATTTTAAGCATTATATTCCGAATGTCAATGGGCAATATCAACGGGCCGCACCGTTCACGGCCCCTCGGTGAGAGATGAGGCAAGGCAATTCGTGCTTTTACCATGATTGCAAACTCTTCAAAATCTATCGCGGCAAGTTCAAATTACAAAATAATACAATCGTTAACAATATCTCAAAACATGATATTCTAAGGATATACAACCTTTATGATTTGTCCAATGGTGCAATCAAGTTGTGATAAAAGAGCCATATTAATCCGAGACAACAGCAGCTATAGCAAGCTTGTACAGTGCAAGCTATGTGTTAACGTTTATATGCACGTACAGTAAATGCACATGCATCAAGCTGCGCGCGCAAGCTCAGAGCAGCTGGCTAGCTGTTCGAGCTGTCAAGGTGTGACGTCACAAGATAGGAGCTCCTCCGCACGCCGAGGCGGCCATTTGGGGGCGGATTAAAAAAACACTAAAAACCGTTTACAGCTATTTCTGAGAGATTCAAGTCATTTTCAGCATGTCAATGCGTATAAAGGAAGGAAAATCTATTTAGCAACATGCAATTTGGCCATTATTAGCAAATATTGTGTATTTTCTCCGTGTGTATACTTTAAGGGGGTATCTCACTGGTTGCGAACCCAGGCGAATTTACAGAGTGTTTTATATATAGAGAGGATCTACCAACGTTCTTTTGTGCTGCTTTGTTAGACAAGCATAAAGGGGTTATCTCGTTCTATCAGAATGGCATGTTTTCTTTAGCGATGCTTTGTAAGCCAAGCTGAAAGGGGTTATCTCGTTGTAAAAGAATTGCATATTTTCTTTTGTGCTGCTTAGTTAGGCAAGCTCAATAGGGTTATCTAACTGTATCAACATGGCATGTTTTCTTTTGTACTATCTTGTTAGGCAAGCACAAAGGGGTTGTACTGAATGATCATGGCATGTTTTCTTTTGTACTGCTTTCTTATGCAATCACAAAGCAGGGGCCGTGGAGCGTTTTTGAAAGTAGAGGACCTGAGCCGAAGTGGGGGGGGGGGGCTGAAGAGACTAAAAATGACAAATGCATGGTCATTTTTGCAATTTTGTACACGTGTGCTGAGAACTGAAGTGGGGCTGAAGCCCCCCCCCCCAGCACCCCGGCTACTCAGCCCCCTCGAAGGGGTAATTTCACTGAATTGTGAATACATATCAATGAAACAAGTCACTTTTTGCTTTCGAGTAGGTACGTGGGTGCGTGTGTGTGTGTGTGACTGCACATTATTATCATGCCAAAAGTGAGATATTGATTGTCATTTATGCAGTCATGGGTGCAGAAATGAAAAAAACAAAATGATAACAATAATATTGAAATGATAATAGTTATGATAATTGAAAAAGAAAATGACTATCAGCTCAATTACGCCCAACGCCCAGCCACGCCCGAAGTGAAATCTGAATGTTTTATTTGCGTGTATTGTTAATGACAATACCAATCAACATGATCACAGACACTCATATATTATTTAGATTATTATTATTATTTTCAAACATATTTTGAGAAATTATATTTTTTTCATCAAGTAATTCTTATCCGATTCAAATTTATGTTGACCCTTTGCATATATATTTTAGTGATATTAGTAAACCTATTTGTATGTATATTCAACCATTTTTACACACAGAATTATGCACTGCAACCTTTGACATAAATAAATTCGCCTAGAAATTTTTAA
Organism: Paracentrotus lividus; assembly: GCA_940671915.1. Taxonomy (NCBI): domain Eukaryota; kingdom Metazoa; phylum Echinodermata; class Echinoidea; order Camarodonta; family Echinidae; genus Paracentrotus; species Paracentrotus lividus. The sequence continues at coordinate 12,054,660 of CALNVZ010000674.1, forward strand.
CATGTTCAAAACTTTTTGGCGAATTATTTTCAATGGAAAATCCCGACTTATCGAAAGGAATGTGGTTTAAACCAAAAACAATCGCTTCATGCGTCAATGCAAGATAAAAAGAATTCCTGTATTTCGACTCCATTCATTTCAGAAGTTCCCTGCATTCCAATATTTACCCTTTGTCCGAAAGACACATAACAAAAGAAAACGCCTCACGTCGAAAGGCTGGTCTACTGAATCAAATTTGATTACAATCTCTCTATATACGATAATCTCTAAATTTGCCTCATTCGCAAACGTTCGCAACTCAGTGAGATACCCCCTTTAAGAAAATGTTCCCATCGACGTTTTCTTTCACTGCACATTTTTCACTTAGAAAAATTGGCTTCAATGATAATAATATTACAGGCGACTAATGATAAAAGACAATATACAAGATATTTCAATATGATAGTCTATTTGGCGATGACATTCACACGAATGTTTTCTCTCCGGGTTTGGAATCAACTGGCAATGTGGAAAAGGGGGCGTGGTTCTTTCATTTAACCCATTTTCCCGAAATATTTCGTTTCTGCTTTCCAGCAAAATTTTAGATAAAAAGGCGTCATGGTATCCACCCAAGTTCTTGTGCCCTATCAACAACAACAACAACAAAAAATATCTTGATCAACCAAATAAATTCTGGTTTTAAAAGGACGTCTTCAGGGAGATTTTGGAGTAATCCCTGAGGTCACTCCATAATAAGTGACAGTACACATTTTCTTAGAGCGATCCTCGATGTCATTCTAAATTTCACTCGATTTTCACTCAACATTTACTTTCTCTGAAATTCACTCCGTCAAGAGTGAGCTTTATCACTCTTTTTTTTTTTCTAAGTAAGTTTAAAGTTCATAAAACATACGTAAAGTTAAGACCTTTTGGCTCTCAATATGTAATCCTGTACCGCAAAAACGCTGATGTTAAGCTTGTTGTTTTTTTGTTGTTGTTAGATTTCGATGTTAGATTGGTATCGATACCAAATCTCTAACGCCATTGTGGTGTCTCTACAAAATCTGAAAAACCACTTTATTGAAGTTTTTGCAGAAAGCAGTAGTGTAGCATTTGATATAACTACACTGTAAAAAAATAATACAGCAAAGTGATGTCAGCAGAGTCGCCATACAAAAATGTAATTTCAAATAACAGTTTTGCTGTAAATTTCTCCTCTAATAATTAATGAAAGGGAAGAAAAAAAGATCATTAGAGTTCTATAGCTTACACATTTGGTTAAAACGGAATAAATGTGTTACTCCTGATGTATATTTTGTATTTCTCACGTAATTATTTGCAGGAGAAATTTACAACAAAACTGTTTTTTTAATTACATTTTTTTATGGCGACTCTGCTGACAGCAGATTTGCTGTAAAAATACAAATATTTTTTACAGTGTATCACTTATCAGCAAAAAACATTTGCTTTAGTTTATGAATTTACTAAATACGTTTTAACACCAAAAGCCGATGTTAATTTAAAACATGGATGCATAGAATCTGGGCCGTTATTAAATTTAACACTCATTGTGTTAAATTTCAACACCATAGTTTTTGCAGTGTATGTGAATAATAAGCAAGAATAAAAAGAATTCATTTAATGCCTTGCCAAGAGAGCCTCTCTTATCATTACACTCCTGTGTGCGATATTCAATCAAATGAATATGATGATTATTTGATTTCCTAAAAATCGGAACTGTTTCAATCTGCCAAATCTCATCCTTCTAATACCGACATAGACTTTTTGAATTTTTGCATGATGTTTTACATTTCATAAGAAACAAATATCGAACAATTCATTCATGTTAATAATGTGTGTTGCACGGTACCGGATTACCCTACATAGCTGCACCCACCCAAAAAAAAAAAAAAATTAAATTAATAAAATAATAATAATAATAATAATAAATAAATAAAAAAAAAATAAAAAATCAATCAATCAATCAATAAAATAACCCTAGGTTAAACTTAGTCGATGGGTGAAAATACTTTATCGTGCGTTTTAAACCTGTGTAAACATGAAGTAAATTGATAAGGACCTTTACATTTCTAGAGACTTGAACAACATTCTAAATTCGACCATGAACGCGTTGACGAAATCAATCGATTGACGTTATTTTAGTTATGTTATTCGAAAAAGCAAATAAATGACAAGGAAGACATGGGCGAAAGAGGAGAGACACAAATTGGAGAGAAAGTGAATTTCTGAGGGGCCAATTTTTAAGACGTTTGAATCGATGTACTTCTGTAACGGAAGGGAGATGAAATAAAAGAGAATCGATGACAGAAAAGATAATGATACAATGATGTGTGATAATTGCCGTATATCATGTATCCCGTAAATAAATACAACAGGCATTCTGCAAAGGTGCCAAGAGAAAATAATGTGCTAAATCTGACAAAAGCTGATATGATGAGGGGAGAAAAAAGCTTTAGATCTTTCACCAACATCAATTTCGCCTGGAAGTGTGGGGTCCACATATTTGGATTCACCTTCACTGCCAGAAAATAAATGTTATCTATAATAAAATAACAATTCGATTTGGGCCCCCCTAACGATTTAAGCCAAATATATATTTGTATTTCATCATTATTTTACATCATGGCCTTGTAGTTTAAAAGAGAGGTAAACAGTTTCGTGCTTCACTTTTATAAGATTTATATTTTGTCTTTAAAACTTACTTCATAGAACTTGAGAAAGCATAGCGAACTTTGAATATGATGAATAATTTTGAGAGAATGTGGATAATTAATTCCCAAGATACAACACTGACAGTACTAAACATATTGCATTTGTAATGCCCCGTTGGCCCTAGAGGGATGCATAAAGCGTTCAAAATACAAGGAGGACAGGGCATTTTTTTAGTAAAGCCCAGTTATCTGACAACATGACCAAGTAGCCAATGGAATACAATTTCTTTCTCTATTTAATATACACAAATTCAAAGTAAGCCCCAGGAGAAGGGTGGTTTGTGTGTACGTCAGGGACAAATCGATATCATAAGTCTCTGGGGGTTGTATCTACATGTAAATTAATTTATAATAATAATTGGGGTCCGGGGGGGTGCGTAGGAAGGGGCTTTGAAAACTACTTGTCCTCCATACCCTGAATTCACCGTCTGTATATTTTTTTTTTTTTTTTTCAATTCAATTCAACTTTATTTTTCATTTCCACAAAATCTATATATACATTTGAACAAAATAGAATTGTGCAAGTTAACATCGAATAATATAATTTACAAAATTTACACAATAATTATATAACTGCATATATAAATACTTTTTTATAATATAATTTGAGATAGGATACAAAATTCTGTTTTGTTTTTTAGTTTTTTATATTTCCTATGGAAATGGAGGGACCCATTAAAAAGTGAGTACTTGTAGAATATGGGTCCCTCAAAATAACACAGTAACATTTAAAAAATCGGCTTTGAATAAAGTCACAATTTTCTTGAATTCGTAGGTTTTTTTTTTTTAAATATATTATAAACAAGTAGAAAAATAAGGACTGCTATAGGCCTGCGAAGAACAGTAAGAAACAAAGAAAAAGAAACAAAATAAACAAACAAAGGAGCAAACGAAAATACAACACAGACGTGGGTAAAACAAACAAATCCTATTTTGAGTAGATAAACATAAGACCTGAAATTGAATATCTGCATATAAGACTATTTATTGTTAAATTGAAAAATATAGAAAAAAGTATAGAAAAAAGTATACGCATATTCTCTTCCAGAATGACCAAATCAAAGATGTCCTATGTCATGTTTATATTTATTGAACAAAAATGTTTTAAGTCTTTTTTAAATGTATTTAAGGAAGGGGCATTTTTCAAAGAATCGGTAAATGAATTCCACAATTTTGGACCATCATAGATAAAAGTGTTTTTAGCAAAGGATGTTCGAAGTAAAGGCAAATGATATTCTTCTGATTGTCTGGTTGAATGTTGATGAAAAGAGTGATTTTTGGAAAACAAATTCTTAAAAGTATTAGGCAGTAAGTCATTATTATATTTATACATGAATTGACCTAGCTGAAGCCAATACAAATCTTTACTTTCAAAATATTTTTCTCAAAGAATAATGGATTAGTATGGGCGAGGAAATTTGCTTGACAAATAATTCTAACTGCTCTCTTTTGTAACAATAATATTTTATCAAGACTGGTCTGATGAGCGTTACCCCAAGCGAGTAAACCATAATTCAGATAAGGTAATGTCAAGGAAAAATATAAAGTTAATAATGCTGTAGATGGGAGTTGAGTTTTAAGTCGATTAGTATACCGATATTCCTCGAAATTTTGTTCGCAATGTTGTCAATATGAGCTTTCCATGAAAGTTTATTATCAATTATAACACCTAGAAATTTAGAATGGGAAACCTTTCCAAAGAAGCATCATCAAAAACTAAATCAGTTGGCAAGGAATCGATTGAATTACTAAAAGAATATATTTTGTCTTTTGTAAATTTAAAGACAGTCTATTTGCTCGAATCCATTGAATAATTTTTTGTAATTCAGAATTTACAATTTCAACAAGTGTATTTGGATTTGAATGAGAAAAGAATAAATTTGTATCATCAGCAAATAGTATAAAAGACGCTATATCAGATGATCTATAAAAATCATTTATATTAAATGATAAACAAAAGCGGGCCCAGCAAACTGCCTTGAGGAACCCCACAATTAACATGTTGTAATTCAGAAGTGTGACCATCAATAAATACAAACTGTTTCCTATCAGAAAGGTAACTCCTGAACCACCCCAAGGCCTTCCCACGTATACCATAATTGGAGAGTTTATGAAGTAAAATATCGTGGTTAATCGTGTCGAAGGCCTTGGAGAAGTCCAGGAGTATCCAACCATATGACTAGAGGAGTCAAGAGCATGAGCTACCTTTTCAACAATGATAATAATGCATGACTTGTACTATGATTATCTCTAAATCCAAATTGGAAATCACATAAAATATTTTGATCTTTCAAAAGTTTAACGTTCTTTTATGTATGAGTTTTTCTAAAACTTTTGAAAGAGATGATAATAAAGAAATCGGGCGATAATTATTTACATCTTGAATATCACCTTTTTTAAATAATGGAATGACCTTTGCAATTTTCATAACATTTGGTACTTCTCCATTCAAAAAAGATAAGTTAAAATATTGGACCAATGGATCTACAATGACAGGTATTATCCCTTGAACAATAACGTTATTAATATTATCAAAGCCAGAACTTTTCTTATTATTTAAATGAGAAACGATATCAATTATTTCGTATTTATGAGTTGAACAAAGAAAATAGAATTTGCATTTGGGGGGTGTAAAAAAATCCTTGAAAGATTATTTGATTGTGGTATATTTTGTGCTAAAGTCTCTCCAATTAAAGAGAAATGATTATTAAAAATATCTGAAATTCTATTAGAATCATCAATTATTTCATTATCCCTTTTTTTCTAATAACTTTATTTTTATTATGAACTAAATTCATAGCTTCTTTAAGAATTTCCAAGTATTCTGCATATCATGTTATAAAACTCTAAACGATTCACAAAATATTTCTTCTTTTCATAACGCAAAATTCTAATTAAAGCATTCTTGTATGAAGTATATTTACTTTTAGATCTATCTGTAAGATCTGATTTATACTTATAGTACAACCTATTTTTTTTATTAATGCACCTTAAAATCGATTTGGAATCCAAGGAAGTCTAGGGGTAATTTTATAATTATTTACTTTATCTTTTTGCAAGGGAATACATGCATCAATTTCTTTATTTAGAACATCTAAAAATTATTATACGAAGTATTTACATCATCAGTGTTATAGACATTTGACCAATCTGCGTGTTCTAAACTGGCACCCAGTCTTGCTATACTTTCTGGGAAACCGGCGTCTTAATGGGCGAGGCCGTCTACCTTTTATTGAATTTGAGAGAGTAAACTGGGTAAAAATGGGATAATGATCAGATATATCAGAAAGTATAATGTATGAATCAGAGTGTTGAATGACATTACTAAAGATATTGTCAATTAAGGTTGACGAAGTATTGGTTATACGTGTGGGCTTAGAAACAAGAGGAAAAAGAATTGGATAGAAAAGTTTCCAAAAATTCATGAATAAATTATCAGTATCATATTTCAACAAATCAATATTAAAATCGCCCATTACAAAGCACTCTTATTATGCATTTCAAAATTATTCAAATATTATTGAGGGAAGATACAAATTCTAAGTATTACTACTTGGGGTCGATAGACTACACCAATTATAACATTTTTCTGACCTGGCAATACGATTTCTATAAACAAGGATTCCAAGATATCATTCATTATAGTAATATCATTACAAACATTGTAAGAATAATTTTTTGAAACGTATAGACCAACACCTCCTCCAGCCTTTTCCTTCCTACTGTTGAAAATGAAGTCATGCCCATCTAGGGCAAATGGTGGATTGGGATTTGTGGATAACCAGGTTTCGGTAAGGCCAATTATGGAGGGAAGACATTGCAAGAATTATCTAGGAGGACTTGTAAATCATCAAAATGTTTATTAATACTTCTAATATTCAAATTAAATAAGGAGAAGATATCTTTATTATAAGTATTATTACACATAAAGTCTTTGAATTGAGAATTAGTGATGTACTCAGTTTGGGAATTGGCTATAGTCTCATCGAATTGATCATCGGGAAGAGAATTGAACGCTAAGTTATTATGTAACGTTTCCATTTAGAGTTGGAGAACAAAAGGCTTTCGTAGAAAATAGTCGTATATACAATATGTGCAGTACCTAAATTGGAAGTTTCCAAAAACGTTAGGAGAGATTCGGTCTGAATGGATAACATTGTAATACAAAAATACAAATTAGGAAAAAAAAAAAAAAAAAAAAAAAAAAAAAAAAAAGAAATAATACACATGTAAACATAAAAAACAAAGAGAAAAAACTTCAACATTTATTTACAAGAAATCTTCGCAGGCTTTGAGAACAGTCAAAACGGTAACAACTTGAACTCCCTGGTATAATAACAAAAAATCGAAATAGATTATATTGAGGACACATATTGGTTTATATCCACTTTGTCTAACAGCAGTTGGTACAATTCTCCGTTTGTCCAATACCACATGTGACATGGGCTAAACGCATCTAGTCTTCTAACAATTTTGGTCTAATCTACAATTGGTCTAATACATACTTGGCCTAATTCTCACTTGGTCTAATGACCACGTGGTCAAATTGCCAATTCGTCACAGCCAAATGGTCTAATTGCCTTTCCGTCTGATGTCCAAATGAATATTTTGGCACATTTACGTGTTTGTGACTGGGATTGACATTAGAGATAGGCCTACTGGACATTAAACGAATTGGGAATTAGACGAAATGGTAAATTAGACGAAGTGGTACTTAGACCAAAGGGTAATAAGACGAATTGGTTGTAGAAGAAACATAATTATACCAAGTTGGACATAAGTCAAAGTGGGTTTAGACCAAAATTAATGGCAATTCATCATTGTACTAGCTTGTACCTCATCCTTGCTACTGAATGCTGTGAGGTCATTGGCTTCTATAGGAGGTACCCGACTCCAATCAAATTAAGCCCTTTAAATCGAGTCATACCAGTTGCATTCATGTAGCCCTGATATCATTCCAATAATAAATGTAGGCCTATACAGCACCCTGAGTAAAGGAGTATCCAGGATGATTAACACGTGCCCCCGACAAAAATGTATCCCCATTGAACATAAATTATAGTCACCCCCTTCCCCCCAATGTTTCGGAAATACTAAAACTTTGTTTAGAAAGGAAAATATTTTGATAGATCTTTTATTTGTTAAAATTCAGATTATTTAGATCATTACTTTAATCATCACTTTTATTTTTAAGGAAAGGGAATCATTAATTATTCACCACTCTCCCCATCAATCTTAAGAGAATCAGCGGAGCGGCACGAACTATATGAGAGGAAACTATCAGTGGTGGATCCAGGGGAGGGGGGCAACAGACATGTTTCCCCCCCCCCCCTTGTTTTGAAAACCACTCACTGAGTGTTCATGACTGCTAAATCGGAAAATTTTCGGATGCGCACCCTATTTTTTTTCTCGAAATTTCGGGCTGCACCCCCTCCTCCCCTCTTTTCAAATCCTCAATCCACTGCTGATCATGCAGTAGATAGTAGATCATTGCTTTCACATACCGAAGATGTGCGCTAAATGATCTTCATCAGCGCAACAAACAAGGCTCTTTATGTTGGAGATCGAGAGTGGGAGGGGGGTAATTGGTGGTGTCTAGATTGGGATGGGATAATTGGTGATGTCTACTTGAGGATAACCTCGTGTCATGAAATGTCCATTCTTAGACATGCAAAGCAAGATATAAACATTTACAAGCAAACGCCTGTTGATAACATTTTCTCTCAAAAAGAAAGCATAATAATGTTTGATAATACACCGTTCCCCTCCCCCACCCCCCCAAAAAAAAATGAACAGAATAGGGAAAATTATAAGATAGACATTTCATGGCATACATTTTTTTTGTTGATTATTTAGCTTGATCTCACAAACATATTCATAATTATAACAAGAACTATTTAAAATTTAGTGGTAATATTATGGCGCAAGGATACAAAACATGAAAACACATAATTATAATATCACTCCCGCAATATATTTCACGCGATCCGCGCATTGGTTCTACAAATGTTCTAGGACAACTACCTCCTGGATAATTACCCCGGACAACTACCCCTACCAAAAATCTACCTCTTAACTTTATACCTAACCCTGACTCTATTTCTGGGGGTAGTTGTCCTGGGGGTAATACTGTCAAAGGGGTAGTTGTCCTGATACGCCGCGCATTGTACACTTGTATTAAATACATATAGAACAGGTGGGATATCAATTCTATCCGATATAACTGTCGAAACGTCACTCAAAATATTTAGTAGAAAGCAAAGTACAATAAAGCGTAACACAATCCTTCCCAGTTTCCCATACAAATTGAGGAAGTATTTGGTAGAATTTGCCCCCACAGTACCCTTTTACTTCCAATAAAACTTGACAATTTGGACGTGGACCTCCGGGGTTAAGTACAAGGGCGTTGAAAGATCAATGGTTCGATTTACAGCTGTTTTGGGGTTAACACTTTCCCATTTTTCAAAAGTGACGCTTCTATGGGCTGCCAATATATGACTGGATAGAAAATTGAATTGAATGGTAGGCCGTCGCCAGGGAGAGATTGGATAGTTAATCCATTTTCTATGTTTTACCCTTCCATCCCCCCCCCCGAACTCTCCATATTTTACATATTTTTGTTTTACCTTAGGCTCCCTCTTGAGTTTGTTTTGTTTGTTATATTTTTAAATGATAATTCTACACTGCTTCTTCCTAATTTATTCACAACCCTAAACTCTACAAATAATATCAATTTTGGCAACCAATAGCATAACCTAAATAATTTATTTCGTATTTTGTATTTCCCCCTTTTCTTTCTCTCTATCCAATTTATTTTCTTCCTCCCTTTTTTTTCTCCCCATCTCTTTCTTCTCTCTTATCTACATCATCTTTCTATCTACCAATCTCTATAACCCCTTAACCCCTCTTCATATTTCTATCGACATGCAATAAAATGTAAGGAGCCATTATTTTTCTTATTAATGTAACCTATACGCGCCAAAAGAAATCTCGAATGAGCACCATTTATGATTTGCGAAAAAGATATTCTTTAGTTCAAAGAATCATTGTCATATGCCTGTGAATGTAATCTCACTTCGAATGTATCGAAATCACGAAACTGATTGGATTATGCTGTTCAAATCACACGGGAAAATAATGCAAGAGGTTAATCTACATTTTACGATTGCTTTACACTCCCGACACAGGTGAGGCAAATACAACATACGGGAATTCCAATATTTCTCGTTCAAATAGTACATTGGTATCATAATTTAAGTTTCACAAATTTGATTTGATAGAGAGATCGAAGACAAGGTGTTATCAGCTTTTATACAAAATGCCCGAAGTCAGTTCAAGGAAAATTGATTTCTTCGTGACACATTGCGCTTAACTGAATCCATTAACAAAGCGAAAAAGAAGGAAAAAAAAAGAAAAAAAAAAACTATTATGATAAAAATAAAAAAGAAACCTTTATTGAATATCTTTTCAGGCGACCCAAAAAATACATAATGTAGGCCTATTGATTTTTTTATTTATTATTATTTTTTTTTGATTTTTTTTAGCAATTACGCATAATTCGATTACCAGTTGATGTTTAATGGCAAATTCACTCCTGCGCATAGTTTTAAACCTTACTTTAATCGTCTCTGCGTCTCGTCTGGGCAAATCCGTGCGTCAAACGCAGGGAGGTGCACGATTTTTCATTCATGCAGGAGCAATTGAAGATGCTAGTACGAGATGTTCGTATGTTACATTTTGGCCCTCTGTTACATTTATGTAACAATGTGTCGTGTTCATCCAAGCGTAAAGACATACCACACAAGAATGGTACCAGAAGATGCGGGAGGAGTTACTCTTTCGGAATATTTAAAATAATTGAAGATGCTAGTACTAGATGTTCGTATGTTACATTTTTCCCCTCTGTTTCTCAAAACTGATTTGATGTAACATAGGAACATGTAGTACTAGCATCTTCAATTGCAAAAAAAAAAAAACAAAACAAAAACAAAACAAAACAAAACAAACAAACAAAAAAAAAACCAACAACAACAACACGCACAGCCGGTTATGACCAAATCAGAATACGAGGGGGGGGGGTGCTAACTTTGGCTTGATTGATAGCGATACATCATCTCGCCGTATTGGTGTTGAATGCTCAAGCCGTCTTCAAAATATTCTCTAAATACTTCTCAACTGGGACAAAATATCAACAACGCATTCGACCTTGACGTATCCATTTTTTTAGAGAAGGTCAACAGCTGTTGGTCAATCCAAGTTCAAGATTCTTGCAATTTTCTCCCCTTTTTCGCTGAACCTTTCACCGAAAATCCACAGCGGTCTCATATAGAACACAGTGGGCAATCCATCTCATGAATATCTATCGGAATGAGCTCGTGCAGGGCGCTTACCGCAAGATCATTGGCCCTGACAGCCCAGTCATAACGGTGAAACCTACCCCGAACCGACACCAAACCGAACAAATATCACATTACCACGAATGGAAAACTAATGGTCGGTTTCACTGGTGTGATTCGGCTATAATGATCATGGGATAATGCATTTGGATGAGGAAATTTGATAATATTTGATGACATTGTAACGGGTTGATTCACAAATAATCTGTTTACCGTTAAGTCTCGTGTTTCCTCGAACATATTGACTTCTACAAAGTATATATTTATGCAAATACATAGTCTGTAAGAATATCTGTTTCCAAAGTATTCATAACGGACAGGTGTTATTGATAAAATGAGGTCTATAAAATGGACGAATTCTTAGAATATTATGATTCTTTAGCTTCATTACACATAATTCATCCTTTAAACATGAAAAAAACAAAAACAACTAAGCTCCCCTGGCATTTTCACCTACAGCTTGGTGGTTATCAAAAAGTAAAGGATGATAACTTTCTGTGTGATGTCCTTTCCTCTCTTAAATACACAATTATTGCTGAAGACAGGTAGAGACATCGAGACACAATATAATATTGGAAACATACATGACACAGTGTACCAATTATGACATCATCTTTCACGCTGCGCAGTGTCCGCAAAATCAGTTGCGCGCATTATCGAAATATTACACGTCATTCCAATTCAGTTTACTGAATCTGAAACCGTATTTTTGTTTGTGTCTATCAAAGGTTTACAGAAGCAGTAGTGTATCCATTTTTGAGACATCTTGCTGAAGGCCTTTTTATATAGTTTGTATGATACTGTAAAGAGGAAATTGCACTTGTACGCTCCTTTTGCATACTCTCACATTGATGTTATAAAGTCCTTTCTTTAGTTCACCAGTAAACGTTGACCTATTTTTTGTTAATGTTTTTTGTACACACTTTAATGTACTTCCTCATGGAAAGGAGAGAGAGAGAGAGAGAGAGAAGAGAGAGAGAGAGAGAGAGAGAGAGAGGGGTGGGGGGGTAGAAGGAGAGAGAAAAAGAAAGAGAGAGCAGGGAAGGAGAAATGGCGAAAGTAGAGACAATTGTGATATCAGGACAAAAATGGGGGGGGGGGACAAATGAGTGAAAAGCTGAATAGCTAAACATAGATACCTGTCTAGAATTTAATACGAATTGGATAAAATAAAAAGTTAGTCAAGAGTCAAAAGACGTAATGTGAAAGGGAAAAAAATGAAACATTATCAAGTAGTAATTTGGTGCAAAAGAGAAACAAAAAAAGTCGCAGAGAGACAGACAGGCATAATGAGAGAGAGAGAGAGATAAAAGGGCAATAACTATAAATTCCTAAAACTCAACAAACTCTAGGGATACCGCTGTTCGCCCATTATCTGATTAGTTTAGAGACGGCGGCGGATTCAGGATATGAAAATAGAGGGGAGGGGAGGGGAGGGACCAAAAATTGTCTCATATCATCATAAATATTCAGTGAGCTTATCCGAAAATTCTAGTAGGGGGCGTATGACTGTTGAGCCCCCTGGACCCGCCACTTGCATGACTTAAAAAATTTATTATAGGTATGCAAACGGAAATGTATTTATTTGCCCCTGTTTAATGTACATAAGAGCAGAAATGTTTATCTCGGTCTGGCAATCAGGGAAACGCAGTCTGAAAAATACGCCCTAAGTCCAATTCCGAAGCTGAAAATAAAAACTCCGCATTTCTAAATTTGGGCCAAGGTCGCCATATCCTTAATTGAATCTAAATAAGTTCTGATTTTTGTATTCTTTTCTCTGATTGGAGAATCAAATATTTGCTAAACTTGTATTTTGATGAATATCTGTTTATTTGTAAAGGTAAATGTTCATTATAGGTTTCCGAATAATATGTTTCGGGTGATATACATTTTGAAAATTGATCTGACATTATTTTGGTGAAAAAGAAAAGTCGATTGTTGTTTTGAAAAAGGTTATACGTATTCATGTTATTGCACCATATTGGAAATAAGAATGAGAACATTTAAATGTTTAGACAGATTAACAAAATCTTTCTAGGCCATCTACACGATTGAATTTTTACTTATTGCTTTGATGTATTTCATATGATTTGTTTAAACTATTATTGGTCAATGTAAGTCTTTGAATTGAAATATTATTATTATTTTTTTTTTGGTATTATTATCGAAAAATTTACATTCAAATGATTCCCTCAATATCCTTCTTGAGAATAAATCTTTCATGTCAAAATGAGGTCAGATAACATCAAAGGTTCTCGCCTAATGAATATATCAATTTACTCTCTAAAGAAAAGAATCAAACGCCCACATGCCGATTGTGTTTATGATTGTCGCTTTCTGTTAATATAGGCATGCATGGAATTAAAAAGTTTTCATTGAAAAAAAAAGAAAGAAAGAAAGAAATTTAACACAACATGCTCAATATTTGAAAATAAATCTTTGAAGTCGACAAAATTAACACGATATATAGGGGAAATCCACTGTGCACTTCACTAGGATGACCATTTTATTTTGTCACGTATTATTGTAACAAATACGATTTAATCAATTCAAGGTGTTTCGAAACGGAAACGGCCGATCATGAGATTTATTTTCAATGAAAATTCGGGATTAAGAATCCTCCATTATTTTGTTATGACAATGAGTAAGATCCTTCATTTTTAACATTATCGCTTCATGTCTATTAGTTAAAACAATATTGAAATTGTATTTCTATGAAAACATTACAATAATAAATGCCACACATCACCCTCGTTTATGAAATTTAGAAAAGTAACCTTTAAAATCCATAGCAGAATTGCTTTCCTTTAATTTGTCACTTCTCCTTCAAAACGTTGTCTAAATTAAAATGTCTATTCGAGGTCCCCCTAAGGATTCTTGTAATTGGCTGAAAGTGAACATGTTCAATCAAAAGATGGGTCAAGCGTAGTAACGTTACCTAGATAATAAATTGGGCATAATGTTAGACAACCAAAGGCAGCCGCAACCCGAAGCAATTCCTCAAGTTTCCTTTTTAAACATTTGTATTTTAGTTGTCTGATTTCTACGAAATCATCCTTGTAATGTCAACAACTGAAATATACGTTTCCAACTTTTAGCCACAGTAACCCGGGGGAAGGTAGAAATCCCCCAAAACGACTTCCACTTTTAAATTGAATTATCCGAATTGCCTTTATCTGAGAAAAAAGCGACGGTATAGACCATGCAAGACTGTGAGAGAAAGATGGGTTAATTATGTAAAAGTTACTTTCTAAATATCTCAATTAGAAAATCAACTATAGGAAATGTGGTCAAATACTTAAAAAAATAATGAATTCTATCCGATTATTTGTGTAAAGAAATATCAAGTCATAAGGTAAACATACAAGATCAGTCGAAATGAATTAACCCAGAATGATTATAGCAGTGACTAAATTAACATTTTAATAGGTAGTCACTTTTAAGCCCTTGAATATTTTGCTATCATCATTGCACTTCAACATTTTTAAAGTGTCGATGGTTCGATGGTTTATGTTTTCTTAAATATATAATATACCCTCAAAATTGGGAAATAGTGAATTCCATTTATCGCATCAATGTAAATAGTTATTTGTTGGTATTTCAGAAGCCAGATATTATTTCGTTCCGTGAATTATGATAAAACAATTTCCCATGTGTACAACTTATCGAATCCCTTTCTATTTCTTGAAAACGATTTTTTTATTTCTTCAAAACATAAATTTAATATCTTAATTACTAATCAACCTTGTTCGTTTCAAAGCTTATAAAGAGAAAAATTATTTTTAGGCTACATCATAAAATTATATTTATCACCTACTGGGTTTTCTTTTAGTCATAACTCGAGATTCTAACTTGGAATTAGTGTGTTACCGATTTGTATACCTTCTGTGCCTCTCATCTTGGCCACCATGCAACGACAAAAACAAAGTATATTATATTGACCAATTTGAAAAATAAAACTAAATAGATTGTCTTTGCTTTTGTTCCAAAATTATCAGGGTGCGTCATAATACATGTGCCGTGCTCTTAAATTTAGAGGTATTTACAGATTAATAAAAACGCATCAATTTCCTTTGACAACAATGAAATAACCGGAGAAAAATAAAATGACCATTATAACGATTACGACTTAAGAATGAAATTTACTTTTGTTCTCAGGCCAAAAAAAGGCCACTGACAAGACTGCAGAGAAAGGGAGTGCCACGATACAAACATTTCGGATAGAGGGGTATTTTTAAAACAAAGCAATATCACGACTGTTTTGATCTATCGACACTTGATACGAATATGCATACTGTAAACTAAAATGTGTATGAACCTGAACCCCCCCCCCCTCCCCGCCAAAAAATAAAAAAAAAATAATAAAAAAATAAAAATAAAACTTCGCAAACAAAATGTATGGCTATTTCCTTCGGAGGGTACATTGAAGCCCAGTTATAACGGTTACCATGCAGTATATGAATGATTTTGCCATCAGAAAGCCAATAACTAAACTAAACGGTACGTGCATGCCTATCCAATCGAACCAAATATTGATTATCACCTTCGCATCATTTCCAAATACTATGGACCACCTAAACGACCTTGATTAATAATTCCACACCATATTTTACGCAAAAATAGACACACAACAAATATTTAAACAATACAATAAGCTTTCATCGCAGAATTAATAAGATCGATGTCAAGATGATTACTAAAGTCATGGACATCATGGAGGGAAGAAGTACAATGTATCGATTTGACCTTTGTGACAATTGTGACGTCACAATAACTATCACTTGTCGTGTCTCTTGAACCTTGCTCTGGCTATTATTCGAATGATCACTTTCACCGTTACCATGAGAGGGACAGAGAGACATATGACAGTAAGTGAGAAAAGGGCAAAATGTATAACGTGGTTTAAACACTTATTGATTGTGCATGTTAATATCAAACAATTTGATACCCTCTAATTTCAAATTTTCGGGCTGAACCCCCTTATTTTAAAATCCTTGGTCCCCTGAAATAAATGCGGCAGAATAAATCATTAACTGAAATTTTTTTATTTATTTATTATTTTTTTTTTAAACAAATTTCAATCTTGAGAATCGAAACATTAATACATATCTTATATTGTTACACTATTGAGACCCGCTCCAAAAAATAAAATTATATTAAAAAACAAACAAACAAAAAACTAAATTTTATGTGTGTGTGTGTGGGGGGGGGAGGCTTTATTTTCATAAAGTGATATACGTAGATGATAATTTTACATGTAAGTTAAACAGATATCTTTAACGCATTTAAGCAACGTACATTGACCTCAATTCATGAAGTGTGTAGTGAATTTTGACATCTTAATGGAACTTGAAGGACCATGTCGAATTCATTAACAAAACAGTATGATAGAATGAAGGACAAAGAACTTGAACCCACTTCAATATTCGGAGGAAAATTTATAAAAAAATTAATTCCCAAATGAGATATTGGACTTTTTAAAAAGCAAAATATGGATTAAAAAAGGGGGAATTCTACACTTGTGGTCGGTATTACTAGGACCTCTTTATATGAACTTGAGAATCTTAACGTCTTACTGTTGATGCTGTTAGGGGTATTGTTATGTTCTTCATTCTTTCGATTCTAAAGGTTATCACATACTTTATTCAATAGTTAATTTACATTAATTAAAGAAAACATATATATAGACAGTGGGGGGGGGGGGAGAGAAGGGGAAGAGTGGATTTTTTTTTCATGAGATAATGTCATCTTCACTTTCAACCTCGCAATGTCTGAACTAATAGATGTATTGTTTCGTCACGGCTTTAGCATGACGTCATTAATTGGATGATGACATTTCGCACCTCCTCGCTTAAACTGAAATAAGAGTTTGACTATTTTCGAACCTGTCTGGAAGATCGCGTTGCCGATTTGACTTCCTCCCTAGGGAGTACATGAAGGAAGTTATTCTAGATTATTTTCAGAGTGAACTGTCAAAAGATTGGCTAACATTATTTCACACATCTATTTGTAAAACGAACATGGTAATCGGCCTATTAACGATTAAGCATTTCGTGCCTGAATTTCAACATGATTTTGCCACATAGGCCTAAATATGATTTTTAAGAGAAGCAATTTCTCCAACATTATGTTGCCTATTGGCATGTATGGATTGGGTGTAAATGTTTTAATTCACTTTCCTTGAGCTAAGAGTCTGTCGTTCAATGTTAATTAATGAAAACCAACCATGTCATATAAAAAAATAAAAAATGTATGAATCATTCAATATGAACTATACAAAAAATTTAAACCAAAAAACAAAATAAAACAAAACAAATACGACGATTTATATTTCAAAGTCGGTGTATATACTGTACATACTCATCTTGGAATGTGACTAAAAAAAAAAAAAAAAAAAACCGCTATCCGTTGTCATGGAAAACTATCAAACAAAGGAAAATAACTTTTTTAAATATAATAATAGTCTTACATTTGCAATCCCTCTATGTTTTTGTGAGTGTGTTGTAGCTCGAACACAATACAAATATTGTGACTCAAAGTGAAAATATCTTAATATACTCATCGTCCCAGCAAAATCACAAAACCACACACACGTACGTTGAGCTGAAATTTCATCGTCTTAAAATTTCACTGAAATATGTCTAAATTGTGAAATATCTAACCAAATTTCTCATATTTCATTCACTGTTTCCCATCGAAACGGGCAAAACTGAGATATATTATTGTCTCCATAGAGATAGCATCGCATAGTCTGTTATTATACAGTCCCATGGCGTTGTAAATTGAGCTGGGAATTTCGATATGTAGAGCAAGGGTATGTGAAAAAGCAAAGGTAAATGGCTCAATTTCAACCACACATGTTATTATCACTTTGTTTATAACTTGTAGTTGAATGCGTGGTGTTATTCCATGCAGGCTCTGTACATGTTTAAAATGTTTTGAACTCTTTCTAAAACTTTGTTAAAATCAAAGCCTTCAATTATATTTTTTATTTCACTTCTTCTAATAGTTGTTGGGCGTTGCAATTCAGTTGAAACAAAGATGCGCAATGATAACTGCTTTTTCTCAATAACTATCCTGAACATTAATTTTTCTTTGGATTTTGACAAGTCCAGTGACTTCGGGGCTAAGGTGTTGTTGTTGTTGTTGTTGTTTGGTGATTACTGAACACAATATGAAAATATTCTCTTTATCAATGACTTGTGTGTTATTAAGTGGGTCAAAGTGTCCGATCCGGTCATCGGCTTGAGACCGCTACTTGTGACTTTTCAGGGAAAAAGAGGGCTAAAAAGGCAAATTGTTTAGGCTTTGAACGGAATTGATATACAGATTGTTGATGGGTTAAGGACATTTACAAGTATCTTAGACCCATGTGAACAATATGTGTTTATAGTGTGTCCATTAGGAACGGTCAATCAAAATTAAAGGGGAAGTTCACCCTGGGTTTAAATTGGCTTTAAAAAAAATGCAGAAAAATAAAAGAAAAATATGAGTGAAGGTTTGGAGAAAAACGACCAAAAAATGATGAAGTTGGGAATATTCAAAGTGTTGATTCAGTGACGTCACATGCGAGCAGATCTCCTATTTGTTATGTAGTGTAAATTCCATAAAATGTCTTCTTTTTTTTTTCAGAAGAAATTAATTATGTCACCTGTGCGGTCGATATATACCATCAAACATATGTTCATATACATGTTTATATCAAATTGACCCATTGCTTTGTCAAGAACCATGAAAAAAGACAAATTTATGGAATTTACATACACAACCAATGGGAGAGCTGCTCGCACGTGACGTCACAGAATCAAAACTTTAAATATTCATAACTTCGCTATATTTTTGGTCGATTTTCATCAAACCTTCACTAATATTTTTTGGTTATTTTTCTTCATTTTTTAAGACCAATAAAATTCCAGGGTGAACCTCCCCTTTAATTCAAAACTGAAAAGAGAGGGTGTGAGGGTGTGAGGGTGAGAGAGAGAGAGAGAGAGAGAGAGAGATAACCTATTCTGGAGATTATAGCTGATTCACAAAATTAAAATGTTGACAAAAATATATTTATTCCATGACATTTGCTCCAGCGACAATTTCTCCGCTCAAAATTCCCCACACTAGGCCTAATCGAATTGCTTACTTCAACCCTGGACTTAATACTATAGGCCTACCCTATACACCTAACATAAAACGCTATTGCAAACCTAACTACTTAGACGAAAGCCTAGAGCAAATGTCGCAAGAGCTGCAATGTCGTGTCACCAATTTTTTCATCTATCGACATACCACGCATGCGCATGATCTTGGACATCGGTTAATACTTTGGGGTTGCGTATCGAAACCTTCGGGTAAAATTGCGACTTTTAGCCTCTTCCTGTAAGAAGCTTAAATCAAATCTCTTTCCTTGACTTTGTTGAGTGTGTTAAACCACAAATAATGGAGGTTATACGTACTTTAATAGGACCGAATTGATATAATGATGAATTTCGTGAAATGGACTGTGAAAGCTTTCATGACGTGACTTTCAATTGGTTCAATTCTTAATATGTTATGAATGTAAAATTTGTATGTGATAGTAAGTTTATAAATTCAAAACATTAAATATGGACTGATCTGGGACAATATATAACAAACATAATTTTCTCCGAATTAATATGGGCAAACACTCAACTAATTTGACCGGGGACCTAGTTCTGCAAGTCCGGAAAGGTCGTTTGGAATCAACAATGTACATTTATGCACGTCACTCAACATCTGAAATCGACATAAAATTATCTATTTCAAAGTTACATCAATAGATTTCCCATGGAAATCGACAACAAGGAAGGGGCTTGTATGTTTCATTCCCTTCCAGAAATCTACACGAATGGGATGCATAACTTCCCATCGTTCATTCATGAAATTTACTAGCAAATTATTCTGACCGCAGAGCGACATTTGTCGTAATTCGATTATAAGTGAACAGAAGCTGAATCATTCTGGATCATGGTGCTTACGTGATTTTGTAGGCGTCAAAATAAACGGCACTGCTGGGGCATAAGTGCCCCTTATTTTACCATTTAAACGAAATGGCGCCCAAGCAAATAACCCTCCTCGATTGACATTCTGTACTCGTAAACCGCCCCTATTTCGAATAGTTTTCTGCCAGCGCCTGTTTGTTTGGAAACTCCACATCCAGTGAGACAAATTTAAGGTGCGTCTATATTTTGTCGTAGCTATGATGATGTAATTTTTACTGGCAGGTCAACATATTGCGTAGTCATGGTAACGAGACATTTCATATATGCCATTTGATTTCGCAAATAAACAAATATCGTCATGTCATGTAATGATTTGCAAACTCAGGAACTTTTCAATCTTTTCTTTTTTTTTTCTTACTCACTTCATCTCTCTCCGTTCATTTAGTTGTGACATTGTGTTTGAATTATTGTTTTACTTATAAATAATTTCATTAATTAAGCTAAGCTAGCCTTGGGAAAACGAATGTTCTATATTTTGCTACGGTACTATTCAACGACAATTCAAACCCAAATGTAAGATGGCCATTATTATACGAAAAGATATATATGTATATATAGAAGGCAACAAATTCTTCATGCATCGAATGTGTGGTGAAAAGTACATAGTACTACTTTAGTCAATTTACCATCATAATTAGGTCAATGACGATGATGATGATGGTAAACAGATTATCTAGAACTCGACTATAATATTCAAACTCCTTACATTATGATTTATGCTCATATCAGTTTCACAATATGGCATTTTATTTTGCTCTTATAGCCTTCTCCAGTGCAATTCGATATTCTCCTTAAAGGAGAATTGTCCCTTTGTAGATAGTTGGTTTTCTGTGGATGCAGAAAAATCAAATAAGCACATTAGTGAAGATTTGGTGAAAATCGGATAAATGATAAGAAAGTTATGAGTATTTGAATATTGAGATCTCTAATGACATAGTTAAATCTCCCATTGGCAACTTGGTCACCATTTGTGATGTCACAAAGGGAGAACTCTCCATATGATGTGCAAAAAAAAAAAACTATTCAAAATGTCCCTTTATTTTCATTCTAATGATAGAGCAGCTTTTCTTTTCATGATATACTATGACTTTCATGTATTTACAAGTCATCCCATAAAAAGATTCTTTATTCTCCCTTTAGAATCAAGAAAAAAGAGGATTTTAGTACAATGTATACAATAGATATGGGAAAGATCTCCCTGCATTACATCACACATCATGGTCGCGTTGCCAATTGGAGGATCTCCATATCATAAGTGATCTCAAAATCTAAAAATTCATATCTCTCTTATGCATTGCCTGATTTTTCTGAAACTTTCCCAATATATTTTGGGGGTTTGTCTCCATTCACTGAAGCTAAATTTCTCTGAGGGGATAATTCCCCTTTAAAAAGCCGTTGCCAGGTGACTATACCCATACGTATAAATCGGGGGTTGAAATACAGATCATCAACAGAAATCTGGCAAATTATCGTAATACTACTGAATTATTAAGTTGCATTAATAATGTCTGAGGTTAAAAAGAGCCAAAATGAACGCATACATGTAAATTAAGCGTAGTTTTATTGCCATGATATTTATTCTCATGACTTCATGGACAGTAGTTACAACTTTCATAGATAAGCCTTCACCCTTGGAAGTTCTATAAGTAGATACTTCTGTCCGAACATTTGTAATCCATTTCCCATTCATTCCATATGTTTGTTTTCATTTTACTATTGTGGAACGTGATTTTATCCAAGAGAAACCCACAAAGTGACATCCCACGCGTGCTAAACAAATAAATCGACCCCTAAATTCCTGCATTTTTGCAGCAAGTGCAATATTGTTCGTTATAATTGTGTAATTTTTATTGGTGCATGGCAGTGAATCTGTAAAATTACATCTATATATCGCATATCCTTCTATGTAAATAATAATGTAAACGTGATGATGGCAATATGATCATAATACCCGTCACAATGATAATTCAAATGTGTTCTTGAAGCTCTTACAACAAAACGAGCTGGAGGCAAATGAATATTAATTGTCACTATTAAAACAGCCTATATTAAGAATATCTATCATACACCCGTTGCATACAGAGTTATTTAGCCATTAATGGTGACGATGCTCAACAGCCAATCAAAAAGGATTATTTCATGACAATTATCATTTATGGCAAACGAGGGTACAAAGTATTTTATTCTTCGTCGGCCCGATAAAGAATAATTTCCTTCCGAAAGCATCTATGATTTCCGGAACACGTTGGTATACATTGGATACATCCTTCCTCAAAACGGGGTATAGAGATATGGAGTGATGGGAGTGGGAGAGAGAGAGAGAGAGAGAGAGAGAGAGAGAGAGAGAGAGAGAGAGAGAGATATGATTATTACAATACAAAGCAATAAAGGGGAAAGATAAGAGCGAAAAACAGTAACTGAAATGTACATGTATATCCTGTAAACGTAATAGGCAATTTGCTGATACAATATTTCTAAAATTAATTTGAACGTAAAACTTCTCATAATGATCATAATGAAATCAACGACAGCCATAAACTCCGTAACATCCTAATAACCATTTCATGCAAAGATACCAATTTTTAAATCAAATCTGATCGCTTTAAAATAACATTAATTGTGAAAAATAAAATTAGCCGAGGGCCTTTCTTTTAAAATAATGAAGAAGTGTACTTTTAACGTCACCTTGACACACCTGTAGGTTTCCTGCATGAAATGATGATATGGGATAAAACAATTATCTTGTCAATTATTCTTGCATTCCCGCTATTCATATTAAAGAGTCCAACATGGATATACGTTGTCATGGTTACTATAATCGGGCAAACAACTGACCTGTAAAAGCAGCATGCGTTGAACATACAGCCCAGCCCTTCTGTAACATTGCAGTTATTTTTTTCTAATTTATATATATCTAAAATCATTTTTTTTTAATTTTTTTATTTAGGACTTATGAGGCTAAAACATTTAGTAATCTTCTATTTCTTTCTTCACCCCACCTCTCTCTCTCTCTCTCTCTCTCTCTCTCTCTCTCTCTCTCTTTCTCTCTGTCTCTCTGTCTCTTTCTCACTCACTCTACCCCTCTCATCTTTTACACTCACCACACACTTACTCCATCCCTATGAAAACTGAAAGCATCTCCTCCTGGCGGTGGAATCTGCATGCATTGGGCTTCTAAGCGGCTTACCACACCACATCAATTAAGGGACATTACCCCTCATTTACTGTTAAAGAGTTAGGAGATAACTGTCTTCTTCGGGACACATTGATTCCCTCTCCCCCTTCTCCAATTCACATCCTCACCCCGCCCCAATTCTACCCTCTCCCTCGGGCTCTTCTCTCTCTCTCTCTCTCTCTCTCTCTCTCTCTCTCTCCTTCCCTCTTTTTTTGGTTGTAATTCTATAATAAAAAAATAAAAATATTTAAAAAACTCCCCTTCTTTCCATTGTATCCATATTTGGTAGTAAGTCATGCCTGGTACCTCATAGTGATCACTTTTTAATATAGGTTAGTTATAGGTTATACATCAATTATGGATGTGTTGAAATTATGACCCTTTTCTTCTTTTTATTCTGGGGGGGGGGGCAAAATTCCATGCCAAAAAGAGCCCTTTAAATTACCTATATGGTAGGAGGCAATTAATGACTGCGTAAATGGCCTTGTCAAAGGCCCGATGAGGGGTGTCTGTATCGATAAAATACATCAGCATGACGATTGGATCGTATGGAAGGAGGGAAAATACGTACCCCAAAAAAAAATAATAATAATAAATAAATAAATGTAATACCATCCGAAAGATATAGCCATAAAGGATGCGGAGAAATTAAAAAGAAAATTATCTGAAAAACGGATTGGAAAGAGGGGCAGGGGCATACTGCAAGTATGCCTAGAGTCTATTCTATCTCTAAATTTTGCCTGTCTTATCTGTTTTAATCCCGACACGACATAATATTTATTCGAAAATTGTGTTCTATTTTCATTTCATATTCGATTCATGTCCTCTTTTTATGAAATTGATAACATTAACTATCGATGCAATTTTGGCTCCTAACTTCATATGGCTGTGGGAGATTCTTCCCATTGCAACGCCCATAACAAGTCATGCTGCATTGCTCATTAAAGAATTTGAACTCCCACCACACTAGCGGATTCAGAATTTCATTAGGGGTGGGGGGGGGGTCGTTGATTTTTAGGGGGGGGCGGGTAGGTTTTGAAACATGTTCCACTTCTAATACCTTTTCTTCATCTTAACCCGTCAATCAAGCAAACCACGTAATTATGCATACAAGAACATTTCTCTCACATTCCCCCCCCCCTTTTTTTTTTTTTTTTGGGGGAGGGGGGTTGGAGAGCGGGGTATTCGTGTGTTTTTTTTGGGGGGGGATGGAGTAAAGGCCAAATTTTCGTCGATTTTAAGTATGATGTGCCCCAAATCCACACATGCCACAGAACCCCACCCCATCCTAGCGCAAGTCCGAATCGAGGCACAAACAACGAAATATTTGATAAATTGAAACAGTATGAAACAGATTCTAAATGACACAGTTACGTCCTGGCTGGTGCATTTTCCCAGAATTTTAAGGCACCCCTGCAAAAAATATAGTTGTAACATTATCCTGCAATGTTTCTTGGTGCACTCATGGACCTAATAAGGTCCATCGTGTACTGGACTACTTTATAGCATGAGCTAGGTTACAGAATCCGGTTCATAAACTATTCAAGAAAGTTCTTCTTATACGGTACCCATTCACTTCACCTGGGTCGAGTGAGGCAGCAAAGAAAATATAGAAGGTGCAGAATTGTTAGTTGAGAGTCAGAATGCAGTGTCGTTTGAATGTGAAAATTAATATACGAGCAAATGCACTTCTTTATCTCAATCGACGAATAATAATAATAATCATAATAATCATAAAAACGTTTTAGAGTTATATAAAAAACAAAGAAATGTCTGCTGAAAATCAATGTACTTCGTCAACATGGTCTGAAAACTTTGAGGCATGTTAGTAATACACGATATTTTATCATATTTATGATTCTACTCATTATTTCATTTGGAGCCAGAAATATGTTATTCAGCGGAGAAAAAACATAATGGTTGCATATAAGAGTCAAATTCTATTTTGTAGACAACCTAAATTGAAGTACATAACGAGACCTCTGGGATATACCATCTCCTATCAAACTAATCACGCTAAATCAAATTTTGATTCAGGGAATTTGAACCAAAACTACTACTTTCGGTCCTCCAAATAACGCCTTATAAAGGAGTGCAAAAAAGGATTTTGCAGACATCTTTAGGTATAAAACAAGACAGTATAAAATTCGCTTGTATACGCTTGTATTCTCGAGTAATTGTCATTTCGAATACAGAAGACGGAAATACCATACGACTTTATTATAACCAGAGAAAGATTTCTTCTCTTTTCTTTACCCGTAAGTTGAAGGAAACACGTTTTGCCTCTGCTTCTTCGATGAAGAATAGTTATACCCAAAGTAAAATAAGTAAAATTCTTTGACTTATTGATACAAACGGTGTGGCCATTTTAAGCAAAGAAAACTGAATTGAAATTCAGCAGTAATTTTTTTAAAACCAACTATGATCTCGACAACGATTTACCATTCAGTAGCTCTTAACCTCTGATCAAGCGCATCAACGCCCCACCCCCCTCCCCCTTTTCTCTCACTCTTCCCCTCTCTCTACTTTTCTCATCACATCTCAGCATCATCATCCTCTTTACTATAATACAATTCATCATTATCCTCCTCCTTCACACATCATCCTCGGACATTCCTTTAATAATCAGTCCAACGTCCACCCAGGCCATGCCATCTCTCTATCTCCATCTCACCTCATCATCACCATCCTCCTGACCTGAATGATCTAGCACTGGTATAGATTTATTGATTCTTTGAGTTATTGGTTTTCCGTATTATAACAATTCGAGCGACCTGATATAGTGCCAGTACGTTAGATTACCCAACATGCATCTCAATATCGTCGACAACTCCGCTTCCGGCTCCAAATCAGTAAGAGATAATTATGATCAACGGGCTAGCTTATGAGCTGCGCACGTTGTATCTTTACAATTTTCTGGCATAAATTGAGCGGTGTGTGTGTTGTAATGAATACGATGAGTTCAGTCATCGCGTGAGAATAACTGATAAAAAATAGCGCAGCTAGCTATGCGCGCGCGTGAATATTAAATAGGCCTAAACTAAATACGCGCGCTAATCGAGCAATTACCATTTATTTGTCTTTATACCGGGGACGTCAAACAAAAGAGACATCTTTCATTAAGAACAAAAATTAAAGTCGATTTTATTTTTTATCTTTCGCCTAACCAAAACATAAGTGTGACGCACATAAGAAATCCAGTGCACCTCAGCACTCCCCTAAGGGTGAAATTTGACAGCAATAACGCCAATGACTTTCAGCTAAATCAATCCGTCGTATACATAATGGCGCTTACGCACGCATTCTACCTAACGGAAGTGGAGCTGTCAACAATTTGACCTTTGACCCTTAAAATTTGGCGATAATATCAATAGTATCGAACAGTATCGATCAATTTTTGTATAGCAAATCGCTCGAATTATGGTTACATAATTCTATTTAATCATACCTCTGCTTACTATGTAATGAGGAAATACAGTCAGAAGATTAAAGGGCTAAATTATAAGCGAAGCTTGATGAGATCACAACTCTTAAACGATACATGATAATATTTGAGAAAAAGTATACATAAAAAGATGGGGAGTTCGACTTAAGAGAAGTATTATGAAGATGACCTAAAGGCTATTAAGTTCTTTTTTTATGAGATACACTTCTCCTATTACATGAATGGCTAATGCTTGTCGAGACAAATAAAACCAAAACAAGAATATCATCTCTATGCTTTCCATCTTACTTCATATCTTCCTCCTCCTCCTACAAGACTATATACCATCTTTCTCGTCTTCCTCCTCACCGTCATCCTCATCATTTTCTTCTTCCTCATCACCATAATCACCATCATCATCATCATTATTATCATCTCAATCATTTTCTTAACCATCACATCACCACCACCACTCCCAACAACACCACCAACTCCACCATCGTCATCATCATCATCATCATCCTACTCCTCCTCTCCTCCTCCTTCTTCTTACCTTGCATGGATCGGGAGCTGGAACATTGATGACATACGAGCAGGACTCCGCATCATGTCTCACGGTAGGCTCTCCATTGCGGTTCTGCTGACGATTGTTCCCATTGCGAGAGGTACGCCTTCCGGAACATAGCGCCGACATGAATACAACCAAAAACACAAGATGTACGAACTTCATATTGATGAAAAGTGTTGTTGATAGGTGAATACAATAAAATTAATGAACAAGGATGTTTTAAAATCCCTCCTTGGTATGATGACTTGGAGATAACTGTCCAGATGAGCAAAGAAAAACAATATCAGGACCAATGTTTAAAATGAAATATATTCACTTGATGCAACTTTGCAACGAATATCAAATAGTGTTCCCGGAGACTGGTGCTAAAACGAATCGCGGAATATGAGAAGATCTCAGCATTGACGCCTGAGCGAAGAAACTATGATCACATCATCTTTCAATCACCCTTGACTTGTCCAAGCGGAACTTATCTTCAAAATGAATCAACCTCTCTCTTAAATACTTTTGAAGTACCTCCTTCAACGGAGCAGCAAGAGGCGGGATATTTCACCTCAAACTCTCTTCATCAAAAATCTGACACCGAATTATCTTATAACTTCCTCTTCTGAAGATGAAATATACACAAATCCCCGCCTGCCCTGCAGTGTGTTGGTTTTAATAACAAACCGACAGAAGTGTTTTCCACCACAAACTCCTTCGCCCTCCCCCTTCAAAACTTTTTCATTGCGCAGACGACTTTGAATTTGTGGTTCTGCGTTTGGCGGGAGCAAGATTTCTGTACAGGCATACGGCCGCGAGAGGGCGGACAACGAATGCGTCTCGAACCCCTTTCCATATGTGTGTGTGCGGTTAGTGACACCGTCAATGCATATCTCAATGGGAAGATACAGACCGAAAAATGTTATGCTATTTGTCATAAGTGGAGCTCGCTCAGCATGCTTTTGCTCTTGCGTCATAACACTGTCGCAGGGGCAAAAACAATTTCATAGATCTATTTGCGGTCAACAATTATCTAGGATTTCTTTTCTTATAAAAAAAAAAATTAAAAAAAAAGGTAAAGATGGAAGCGTAAGGTACCTTAATATAAATATATTCACTCCGAGGTCTCCCTTATGAATATGCAACGACTAACGTATTAGAAGTGAACACGGCCAATACACCGAACTATTTAGATCAATGAGTCATGAATATGCATGAGTTGCAGGAAAAGGTTGACCAATCATGGTCTTTCGCACACACTCTCGGGAATACGTCATCGCACATCTGGCCAATGAGTTACCTGTGAGGAATGCAGAGTGGGCGTGGTATTGTAGGTGTCCAACTTGTGTAGGTTGCGGTTGGATTAAAGCTGTACTAAATACTGGGGTGGTATTGTGAAAACCGAGGTATTTCAAATTATTTTCGCACTGATCCCTCGCTGTCGAGTCAGTTTAGTTATGACGAAGTAATTTTAAGCTATCATTCCAATGTCACTTTGTATCATTATACGGAAGCTTTTTTTTCTGTATCACTTTTTTTTCGTCACCATATTTTTTCTTTTGGACCCTCTCTTTTCCCATCTCTCTCCCGTTTCCCATTTTCGTTTACCATTTCATCTACCTATTGACATGCTTACGAGGCTGTATACGTTCAAAAGCGCATGGAATAATACGAAGATAATGCTATACTAAATACTATAGATATATAATATGGCTAAACAAAATATTATTAATAAATTTAATAACCTTACTTTAACAAAAACACAGTAAATGAATTTAAAAAAGAAAAATGATAATAAAATAAGGCAAGAGTATTAAGGTCAAGGCGGATATGTAGGCTTTTGTCTAATCATGACTTTGTAAATAAGGGAATGCACACTTGATTTTGTGATCAACCCTGTAAATATTGTTATAAAAATATTGTTAAAATATTTTTTGGAGCTGTAAGACAATATGAAAGATGTTTGTCTCTACGAGTGGAAGCTTGAAACTAGTAGATAATATACAATAATATCTCTCAAAGGTCAAAGGTGACATTACGACTATTTCAGCCTCTACTTAGAAATAAGGGGGAAATAAATATCCAGTTCCCTACTAGACAGAGGGCTTAAGAATTCTGACGGCGAATCAATGGCATCAGAACCTTTATTATACTTTTGACGCTTCGATCCTGAGAAAATAAATTATATTTGTGCTCCATATATGCCAAGGTTTACCAGTGAAGACAGGAGAAGGGTCTACTTTGTTAACACTAGGCCGGAGATTGGACGGGGCAAGAGGCGTGAAGGTGCGGAAGAACTGTGCTTCCGACTCTAAATTTGAGGAGAAGGCGAAATTTTTTTATTTTTTTTTTGACAAATGTATTGGCAAGATTGGGGTGCTTTATATCCGAATGGGAAATGTACAAAATGATGTTTTACGAATGGTGTGCTTTATGCCCACCGGCGATGGCGCATTTGATTTGTCCACACCGAATAAAGACTTTCGTCATAATACAAGGTAAATTGCCGCTTGGTCTAAACCTATTTTCACCAATATCGTTTGGTCTAATCCCTTATGGTTCAATTCAATTTCGTCAGCAACCAATTCGTGTGACTACATTTTGGTCAATTATAATTGGTTACTCGCGAGGCCTAATTGTCATTGAATCTAATGGCTAGATGGTATATTTGCCCCTTTGTCTAATTATTTACCCCCATTTCGTCATACGAAAATTTGTATCGTTGTCAATTCATCTAAACATAATACCATGAGGATTAAATGTTGTTATATCACACGGACAGGCTATTACACGAAATGGTATAGTATAACTAGGCCTATTAGACCAAATTGTTAGCAGGCGAACTAGACGAAGCAGCAGTTATATATACTAAACTGATAGAGTATATCAGACAATTAATGAATTATGGATTATCTTCTAGTAGACCACGTGGATACGACACCCCCTTTTTTCAAGGCATGATTCATCATCCTTCATCACCTGACAGATACATCGGATTAAGATGCGCTGATCACATGATCTCTAAACATTTCCGTAACACCTTCGGCGGAAACATAGGGACTTTATAACCGGGTTAGAACGAGATATTCCCTACTTTTTCAAAAACCGTCCCAAGGAGTGAAAAAGTGAAAGTGGGTTAATGCCAGGTGAGCAAAAATAGATTAGAAGAATTTCCCTTTCTTGGTTGATATTTACTCACTGAGTCATTCACAGTGAATGTAGGTATATATAAGGAGAGGAGGTTGTAAATAGACCTACATAAATTACTGGGAATAAAAATTTAATTCTCACCTTTTTAATCAAAATAATCCGATTTGATAAAACTATTTCCTTATCATGTTCCATTTAGACGGCGAAAACATATTTATAGATATTCCTTAGAAGAACACATTCCTAATCAAGTCGGAACTATTATCTTCTCACGGAAATTAAGACCATCCTTTGCTTATAGCAGCAAAATCAAAGTATTTTAGCTCGATGCTCAGTATTAATGTTGATCTTCCAGAATTTTGAGATAAGTACTGTTTATTTCCCACACTAAAATAAAGTGTAAATCTTAGCAAAACTATAAAAAAACAAAATGATACACGAGGAGGCTAAAAGAGTTTGTCATTATTCTTACAGGCAGCGCATAAAATACAATTAGAGTTAGATGTACCCATCTGCTCTTTAGGTAACATTTCATGAATCATTCCTTTTAATTACCTAATGTCAGAATAATTATAAAACAGACCTCCTGAAAAAAACGTGTACATAAGGAGGAAAATATTCCAAGATCGAATTGGTTTGCAGCGTAAACTAGTAAACAAAGTAAAACAAACACTAAAGCACAAACAAAAACAAAAACCGAAAAAAACATACCGTATTGTGATATCAATAAAAGGAAAATTGGACATGTTAAAGGTCAATACAACTAAAAAGGTTCTGACGTGTTTGTTTTTTTTTTCTTCAAAAGTATTGAAAGGTGTCATATAAGTTGCCACGTGACTAAAATCGAACTTATCACTCAGTTAATAATCCCCTTTTCAAAGGGTGACTGAGAAGACTTTGTGGATCATTTCTTTGAACTACACGGAATGAGGGGGGGGGTAGGAGGTGGGTGGGAAAATAGCTGGGCATGAATCCCCCTGGTGCCGTCACCTGGGGGGGGGGTATTGATTATGTGATTATTTCGTTGGGAAATACGTATTAAAACAGCAGGTGGCCCCTCCTAAATTCCAATTTGCACGAAGGCAATGACAGCATCAGTTTTCCCTTTTCCAAACCTTTTACTATTTGGTCCATTAATTTTTTTCACCGGGGTTTTTCCCCCTGCATTTAAATCATAGACATTAAATGGCATTCTATTAGTCGTGTATCAGGACCAATACCCCCAACACAGCTACGCCAGGTAAAAATAGGGTCAAGGGGTAGATTTTTGGCGGCCCCCCCAAAAATCTACCCGAGAAGAAAGTTTATATTTGTAACAGCACACTCAAGAGCAAAAAAAAAAAAAAAAAAAAAAAAAAAAGGAAGACAAAAGCCACAAATTTTCACATTATCCCCTTCTCACCCTGGCCATGATCTCTCCATCATCCACTTTAATGACGTCACTACACTTACACGTGACACTTGACTCAATCAGTGGGGGTATCACATGACTTGAAATGTCAGAATCCTTCCAACATTGCTCGGGGTCTCTCAAAAAGATGAGATAAGGAACAGTTAGCAGACGATATGTAGCTCAAGCGCTAAGTTGAATCGTCTACTGTTTTTGGAGAACATTTCCCTCTCTTTCCTTTCTTTTAATGTTTTGCTGTCAGTTCCCCTACTTGTTCTTATGTCTCTTGAAATATTTAGACCTTATAGGAGTGCATTATGCCGATCTTGATTTTTTTATTTTTTATTTTTTTCCAGTGAGAAAATGTTCCAACAAACTCCGATTTCGTTTACTTCCTAACAGATTTTCCTTTGGCATGTTTCATCAGTTTTGTTATACAGTTTTGTTGAAGATAATTGATAGCTCTTAATTTTGGGGCACATCAAGTACCACCCAACCCCTCCCATTGGCGGATCCAGCATTTCGGGGGGGGGGGATTTGTATTTTAGATGTTTGTACCCCGCCAACAAATTTGTTAGGAGCCATGGGGAGGGGTTGTCTTTTCAATTGCGTCGGCCATGCATAAATAATTTTTATTGATTTGATGTTTATATTTTTTTTATTCGAGTTTTTGTTTCTTAGGTTGGCGAGGGAATGGAGGGGGGGGGGGCGGCAACAAAATTCTCGATTTTTGGCATTCCTAAAATTTGAGTTTAGGGCCAGGTCCCCTGGGTTAGCACAATAATCAAGATAAAAAGTGTTGAACAAAATGAGATAAAGAGTGACGTATCCCACACTTTGAAAATAACATTGAACATTGAACTTTTGAACCTTCCTAGTGCTAGTGATATTTTGTTCCCTTTTGGGACCAAACGGTGGGGGTGTTGGACCAACATAAATTTTGATAATAAATAAGTTATAAAGAAGTTCAATATTTATTTTTCTTCTCCAAATATCTTTAATATCTATCAAAAAATTATCTTTTCAACTCCATATCTTCATTAAAAAATTAAAATTAAAAAAATAAAATAAAATCCAGCAATGAAAAAAAAAGTTAGTGTCTAGTTTCTGAACGATAGGAGGTGCTAATGACAAATAACCTACATGACCAATGTTTTTGTTTCTTATTATCTTTTTTATGAATGACGATGTCTGAAAAATGCTTAGATCATCAACCACACAGTTTATCATTATTTTTCTTTAACGACATGTACGAGAAAAACACTTACTATAGGCAGAAGACGCTACTCGTATTTCAGACCAAGAAATGATCACGCTATTCAATAGCCAATGAAGACACAAAGCGATTAATAAATAAGACATTGCATAAAAATTTCATATTTCTGTAATTAGGCTGCCCCCAGCAGCATACTCGCCGCATCTCCGGCGCTTCGCTCGGGACCCCGTCGCTACAAGCTTTCGTTCGCAACCGCATAGTCTTATATTTAGGAGCATTACCATTTTCCCTCCCCAACCATCTTATGCAACCTATGAACTTGGTCAAAACTTGTTTTACATTTTGCGGTCCACCAGGGAACAATCTTTGACAGTCTCTGTCCCCCTTCCCAAGAATGAAATTATTAGGTGGGGTCTGTTTACGATTAAAATAATTCCTGGAGTTCTTCGTCGAGAATGAGGTCCATTTAATTTTGATATGACAATAAAAAAAAGACAGATCAAATGTGAGGATGTTAAGATTTGACCTTGATGTTCACCTTAACACATAGAATTTTTTATCTTTTGAATATGATTATTTTGGTTCCTAATTCCCCCCCCCCCCCCCAATCTTCCTAGAGCTTCCTTTGCCAAAACATAAATTACATGCTATTGATTTGATGATTCATTAATACGGGTTTAAAAAACCTTTAAATGCTACATTTACTCCTAATATAATAATTTAATATTTGATGACATGTAGAGAAATAATAATAATTATTAATATAACAAGTAAAATAAAAATTAAAAAAAAAAAAAAAAGCTCAAAAACCATTCAGGCAGAGATAAAAGAACATACATGTAGCATGTTGATCTCCTTGAACAACCCTAAAAATGATGGAAAAATTTCAAAAAAATTATCAAAAGTTAACCGTGTTGTTCGTCCTACCTTGTAGTTTTCGGGAAACAAATCGTGAAATAAGACAGCTAGGGAGTGTTTCATGAAAGGGCTTGTCGGACGTTTTGTCCGACAAACTGTTATAAGCTACTGAAATGCTTGCATCTGATTGGCTGAGAGCAAATTTGTCGGATAAAACGTCCGACAAGTCCTTTCATGAAACGCCTCCCTGGTGTTGCATTAAGCATCTCTGTAGACGTGTCAACAATTATAATGAAATAAAACTTTTGTCCGAACTTTTAGTTGTCATGAATACAACACGCATTGTGACGTAACAATCATCATGCGTAGAACGCAAACTGAACATACTCAGTGTGACGTAACAAATATAATTTAAAGCTTGAATAGTAATGTATGCATGGAAAATACACCTATGCATTTATAAATTGGAATGATAGATTAATCTATTAAATAATCAAATTAAATTCTAAAAGAATAATATTTTTCTCCTTCGAATTATTAACATTAGAAGTATAGTTTTGAACATACAATGTAAGTTTTGTTTGATTCTTTGAATTTATTTTCCGTCCTTTCCAGAGCTCGAAAACGCCTTATAATGACGCAGGGGGAAAAATCCTTCTTAGGGTCCATTGCTTGTATCAACTCACCAAAACAGAGCAAAATATTTCAGTGGCCTTGATGTTCTGATCCTACCCCGAAACTTCCTCAAACATTTGAGAAAATATTAGAAATTGGGATGAAAATTATTTCAAGATGCATCTCGATCTCAACTAGGCAATATCAAACAGCGCCAGATGTGACACCTCAAAAAAAGAAAAAAGAAAAGAGGAAACTCCAAGGATTGTCCACTTCAAAAGGTGAGAATTACCTCATATCAGGTAAAGAATATTTGGTTTTGGAAGGGGGATGGATGGTATTGTTGTGGAGATGTATTTGACATGACTTCATTTGGGTTGAGGACATCAAAAATGATAGAGACATACTATAAGGCTTAGAAAATTGACAGCTGGAGAGAGAGAGAGAGAGAGAGAGAGAGAGAGAGAGAGAGAGAGACGGTATTTTTTAAAATAAAAAATCAGGGAAAGAAGAGTGTGAAAGAGAAAAAAAAAGGGGGAGGGAGAGAAATAAATAGACAGTGAGAATGATATTGCAAAAAAAATTAAAATAAAATGTATTCACCACATTCGTAAAAACATACACAAAAAAAAAATATATAGGATATTTCATACAAATGCATATGCGATAACATCTAAAAGAATAGTGGAAGGATCATCGAGAAGTTACTAAGAACTTATATGCATAAAAGTTAAAGATTTGAATTAAAAGTAATATTGACAGAAAATCAGTCACACCCTCCTTTTTTGTCCTGCATCTTAATGATTAAAAACGTGCAAACATTTCCAAATATTTTATAAACGGGTTTTAGAACCTTCTGTCACTAACCATCTCAAATACAATCGGAAGACCTGGAAATGGTGCATATGAAAACTATCCCAATACTCATATCGTTCCCTATAGGTTACTGATATCAATACTGCAAATCGCTTCGGGAAAGGGAAGAAAAACCAACATCAATTTGAAAAGTTTTGGATGAAAACAAGATTGGGGCGAACACAAGCACTTTCATTTTTCGGAAATCATTTCGCAAAGTCTTTTTATGTGGTCAGAAGCCCGTTTGGAGAAAATGGAAGACACATGCTGAATGTTGTTCTATAAAATATTTTTCGTAGGCTTTTTAAGATCAACAAACTCAGTGTATTGGTATGGACTAAGGGTTTGCAAAAATATTAAATAAATTTGGATGGTTGTTTCATTGAAAGTGGTTAGTGCCTTTTTTTCAGACACACATGCATGGAGCAGGTTCCACACGGGGGTGGGGGTTTTAATATCTTTCTTTATTACAAAAACGTAAAAATAACAGAATTTGGCCCAAGACGGCTACATGCAACGCAAGCTACGGTGCACACTTGTGTAAAGTAGCCTATGATCAGTTGTGACTACCGCATTTTCTCTCAACTTTCCACAAAAGTTCTTGATTAACCCGTTATATCTTGGTTGACTTAATGCGTGTCTCCTCAAGATTCAAATGGTTGCTTCGTTACACATGTTACACTTGGGGTCTACGGGGGAAAGAAAACATTGTCAAATACAAAATCTGGAAAAAAAAAATATAGGAAAATTTCATTCATTTGTTTTATACAACCTTCTTTCCTGAAAATGAAATCTGGCTATTATCCAATTTTATTATTGTGTTATCCAAATTTGGAACATCTAGTCTTATTATATTTATATTATTATAGATAAACGAAAACAAAATTTGTTAGATAATGGAAAAGGAAAAATAATATCTTCACCAAAAATTCGAATGCCGTGCGGGAATTCGAACCTATGACTTGATATATGAAAAAAAAATAGTATTTTAAATTATGATGAACTCATCTTGTTGGACTGAGACTCCTTTATAACGTTGTTTATCATTATCTCCATGTATTACGATATTTCACAATGTCTAGAGTGGACTGAATACATGTGTAAAACGTTACCTATGACATTGGGATGTTGCTTGCCTCATAACAATTCCGTTCTTCCATTCGACTGGTTCCAATGAGGCATTTCTAAAAGTCATCAATTAAGAGCGAAGATGGGAGCGATGAAACATCAAGGATGAGAAATATCAATTCCATGACAATTCCTCTGGCGTTTGTACATCAAAGCATCCAGATCCAGATCCAGATAAATAATCCTAGTTCTATTCTTTTAATTGATGAACGACGATTTTTTTTTTTCGCGTTACCATAGCGATATACGATATGATTTTACTACAAGTGTATCAAGTTTACACAAACTTGTCCTATAGGACGTTGCGGTTTATAATGGCGCTTCCTCTATAATTTTGTGGTCGAAGTAGAAAATTATCCAGGGGAACACAAATAATCGACCAAACAAGGGCATCCTTATTTAGATAAATTGTTGACGTACATGACTTTTAGAGTAAAAGTCATTTAATTAAGATTTAATTGCATGGTGATGACAGGTTCATTATACTATCTTAGATCTCACAGCATACTATTTTCGTGGGAAAAGTAGCGGAGACTATCCTGAATTTATATGAAATGATTTGATATCTTAGGAACCCATGTCCTGTGAAATGTATGGTTGCATTGTCCTCCAGGGTGAATGGTTGATATTCTATTTGGAAATAAAGGGAATGTAAGGACTGTATAGGGAATAAACATGCTCCAAATTTTATAGTCCGAAACGGATATTTATTTTGCCCCTTTTCTCGTGGGCCCGGCAGCCGCTTAGCAGCGCCAGAAGGACATTGCTCTATCCCCCTCTTGTTGAACGCCAAACAGGGAAGCAGCAACTACCATTTTTTAACGTTCTTTTTTGTTATGACGCTGCCGGGGTCGAACCCATGAACCCTCCCGATTATGAGCCAAACCATCGTATCAAGTATATTAAGCACTACAATTTTTGATATACCAAATACTAAATAGTTTTGTTATGAGCTCTGACTGTCACAGTACAAAGTCATAATTTCGATCAAGGGAGGGGGGGAGGGTTTGGATGGAATTTGTTTGTTTTTTCAGTCGCATCTCTGGTGAAAGCGTCTTGACGAAAAGGCCAGCAGTAGATCATTGACTGCATGTTGGTGATTTCTGTTTTTGTTTGTTTGTTGTTTTTGTTTGGGGGGGGGGGCGGGCGGGTAGGGTGCATGATAAGGGAGGAGCACAACATCCTGTTCCAAATAGCCCGTCGTCATTCACTAAAAATATACCTTTTCATTTTCGTGTTTTTCTTCCCCAAACACGAAAAAAATTCAATTTGTTGCAACCAAATCTTTTAAACACATTCCAGTGCTTTAAAAAATGTGATGATTCTATCCTCGGAGACCAGATTTCTCAAGAAAAAATAGCAACCACGTGCAGAGAGGGCGTAGAAACGGACTCATTGTATTTTCACAACAGTTTTGGAAATTAGAGAACTCTGTTGACAGGTTAAAAAAAAAGGGTTCTTAAAACAGATGGAGGGATGTTCTTTGTGGTTCGTGCTGCTATTTCAGCGAACAGAGGCATTTCAATGCGAGAAAATATTAAAAGACCTTTTACCGTAGTTTGTAGGAAGATGGGGGGCGGAAGAAAATATATGGCCCACAGTGTATATTAGTAATCTACGGATGTCTGGTAATTAGCAGTTTCTTTTAGAAAGATGTCACTTGTGTCCGTAACACAAAGACTTACGATTGATTTGTTTTCTCGGTAGCATCATTTGGAAACCAGGTGCAGTCATGGATTAGGATTTCGATATATTAAGAGTAGGGTTAGGGCTAGGGTTAGGATTAAGATCATCAACTTATTGGAGCATCCTGCCCATGAGGCTACCGAGAAAAAAAAAAATCGATCGTAACTTTTTTGTCAATCGTAAGTCTTTGTGTTTAATAACCCACAGGTCATTTAACTTTGTGTGTTGTGTGTGTGTGGTGTGTGTGTGGGCGGGGGGTCTGCTGTAAAAAAAATATCTCCATTCCAACCCTTACCAGTACATCTCACATGGATGAAAATCGTTATTTTTAATTGAGTTGCAAATATCAAAAGGCTCCCAAGAAAATCAAGAATAAGTTTTTAATTTTAACTGGACCATGTGGACGGCTTTATTCAATTTGAACGATGTTCCGTTGTTCAAATGTCACTTAAAATCCTCATTGAAGACAAATCCCCGATGACTAATAATTTAAGAATAAATTGCCTAAACATAGTTTAACTTTTTCTCTACGAAATAATGTCACTTCGCAAGTGTCAGATGCTTTCATTTAGATACAACGTAGATAAAAGCCTCAATTATCACTAAATGATACAGCTTGTGTCATCATTCGTGATGCAGCGAATCCTAAACATATTCTACGAAGGAGTAGGGCTGGAAGGGGGTGGAGGGGGGGGGGTGGAGGGGTGAGGGATGGAGGGGTATGGGTAGACACTGTAATTGGAAAAAAAAATGCAATAGTTCTCACTTTTTCAAAAAAATGTGCACGGTATTACAAATGCTCGTATATACATCATCGAACACAATAACAATGTTTATTTTTGTTTTGTTTTATTTTGTTTTGTTTGTTTTTGTCTGTTTGATTGTTTGTTTTCTTGTGTCTGTTTGCTTGTTTTTGTTTGTTTGTTTGTTTTTGTTTTTTGTGGGAGGAGTGTTATTTAAAACGGTCTATTATCTTTAATCAAGAAGGATGAAAGTGTTCCAAATACACCCTTTTATCAACTCACATCTATGTCAGAACGCCCATGGAATATCCTATGACTATACCAATGAGTCAGACAAGAAATATTTTTCATATTTACCCCTTTTCCATCCCGCTTCGTTTGTTTCCCGCCATTAGTTAAAAAAGATGCCCCCTGCGAAGAATGCTACCGGCTCGTCCAAGTGTCTTTGGTTAATCAATTATGCCAAAAATGTGTAAAAAAAAAAAAAAAAAGGGGGGGGGGGCTCAAAATATTGCAGTATTCGAGGCAACAAAAAGGACGTACAAAATGTCATTCAAGTATTTATTTTGGAATTATAATGACTGTTTTCCATGTGCCACGAATTAAATCATAAGACGCGCACTTTTTATTTCTTTGTTGTTATTTTCTTCCCGAAAAATCTTGATGTATATCGGAAGATGATGAAATATAAGCATGATGAGGCAGAAATTAGATCGTAATTCAAATAGAACCCACATGGGTTTGTTCTAATGGAGAATGATTTTTTTATTTCTTATGGTGGACCTGAGGAAAGAAAAAAAAAACACACAACTATATCATTATGTATAAGAACTTTTGTATAAATTATGTACAAGGTACATGGAACCCTAAATTTTTTTGTTGCAGGACACAAGACATCGCGTGATGGAGCCTATCATGCTCGTCGTAGGCTACGGGACACGTGCCATCAACGTAGCCTGCGTTGCATGTACAATGCACGCACAGGTCCTGGGTTAACTTCTGCGATTCCCGCGTTTCTGTAGTAAAGGTATTGTAAAAACTTCCTGTACATCGTACATGCATTGTACCTGCAAGGTACCTCCGCTGCACGAATTTTCTACAAAATTGTATCTGGATATCCGTTTCTGGTGAGATTTTATTTTTTTCGTCATGCACGACTGTTTTAGCTGGCCGCTCGATGGACGACTCCGGACAATGGGCGTCCGTCAAAGTGTGACAGTCACACTGCATATAAACAGTGGTACCATCCGTTTCTTATTCGTTTACTGATCCGCTCTTGTCTGACAGGTGCGTAAGAAATAACTCGGTCACCACCCATTCGGTCATATACCCCCACCCGATGGTACGGCGTAGATCCAAAGCGAATCGTCGCTAGAAGAAATTTAGGTCGAAGGAATGACAGAAATAACATCCGCCGTGTGTCCGCCATCTAAACCTTAGCGTAAACAAAATCTCTAGACATTGAAGTTTTCATAACATATGAATACTCTATGATATAGAATAATCACTTTACATCGAAAAAGGTCTGTATACCATGTATACTCTGTTTCGCATTTCAGTTCATAAACTTGTGGACTCCTTTTATATGGCTACGTATAAAACGTACTTTTAAAGTTTAGACGAGTGCTTTGTCGAACATCAAAGGAGGCCCAACGCAAGAGGGTTTCCTCTCAGACTAAAAATGTTTTAGAATATGCAGGGGGATGGGAAGGGGAGGGGAGCTGCCCAAGAAACCCCACCTCATAACCACGTTTCTATTGAATAATATCGCTCTTCAAGATAATTGTTCGAGTGTATACGAGAGATGGACCCTTGATTATATTCAGTTCTTACTCCATATAGTCGTCTTGTCTTTCTTCAAACAATAATATTTTTTCCCGGGTATTCACAATGACATGCAAAAACACTAAGCGAAAACGCGCTGCATCGCCACTAACACACTCACACCTGTGCACTATTTGCTAATTATCAGATATTTTCGACGCTTCATCCAGCTAGAAAAGCACTTTCCCACTTTCTGTTTTCTGGACATTCGTCATATATCTACTATGTACAAGCCTTCCCAGGGTTCTATACAGGAGACAGCTATAGACAGTAGGCTCAACCCAAGAGCTTTTGGGCAACCTGCCAGTCGGGACGGCAAGGGGAGATGCTAAGTGGATAACAAAATAAAGGTGATTGCCCCGAAAAAAATTGTTGTACGTTGTTCTAACAGTTTAAGAAAGCAACATAAATTTATTTAGATTTGAACACACAAATGCAAGCGAGAAACAATGTTTTTACAATCTTTAAACCTTTGAGTTGTTTATGTTTCTATATGTGTTATTGCATGTATTCACTGTTTGTATTTTTTTTTTTTTTTTTTTGTTGCACGGCCTGATTGAAAAAAAAAAAGGTTTTGCTGAATATGTCCTGCCTTGTCAAAATGAATAAATAAAATGAAAACAGATAAAAATACAAACAAACAAATTAAAAAACAAAAACAAACAAGCAAAGAAACAAACAAATAGTTATATCAATCTTCAGCCATTGTTTAGACGTTGATGAGAACACCTTTGTCAACGACATCTTCGAGCGAATTCAAACCTGAACATGCTGAATAGTGCTCTTAGAATCAACTGAGCTGAGAATCTAATAATTAAAAGAAGGATTGGGCTCATATAAAATGGTACAAAAGATCAACGAAAAAAAAACAACAAACAAAACAAAATAATGATAATGAAAAAAAAAATAAATAATGAAATATAAATATATATATATATATGACTTCAAGTTTTTGAAAGGTGAGTTTCACAATCCGTCTGCTCATGAACAGTCGTGTTTTTTCGTCTGTTTCAGAAACGGATTTTGAATACATCTTTTTGTCACACCATGAGCACTGACGAAGAGTGAGACTTCGTCTTTCAATTTTGAGAGCTATGCTCCTTATTATAAAATCTATGATTTTATGTTTTTGGCATTCTTCTTTATCCACTGTGTTATTCATGAATTTTACAGATGCCAAGCAGACAATTTTGTTCAATTATATATATATATATATATATATATATATATTAGCTTTATACACTCCCCATTATGCACGAATTAAAGATAACAAAAGCCCGTAAGTAAATCAGATTTATCTACAATTTGAATCTTACAAAGGGTTTGGCCATATTTCCCGTACATAATACTTTCTTCGTATAGTGTTGGCCAATTTACCGTAAGATAGGCACAAACGATACGATATTATACTTTTTGGATGAACATGATGAAGTAGAAAAAAAAAGTTAGCCTTGCCAAAAAAGTAGCTGATAGCCTGGTTTGATATCACCTGGCTATTTCCAAAGCGGATTTTATTCACTTTTCGTAAAAAATATATTTGGAGAAAATAATAGTGTAATGTTATTCTTGACCGCCCGATAACAAATCACTCTTGACTTTGGAACTCACGTGGGACCTTCTTAGTAATGAATGACAGAGCGCTCATCTTTCGAAAGATGACTCACACAGCCATATCAGTGTCATACTTTCCGATCATCTGTGATAGAGCGCGCGTCATTGTGATCATTCTTGTTGATACGTTTCCCTAGTAACTTGCGTGTTCTGTAGAAACAACTATAGTCCAGTATTTTGGGTCATGTGATAGGTAAAATATCGAGAAGGTGGTTTTTTTGTTCAATTCTTCCCACTTAACATAAAACTGTCAAACAATATCAATATGCCTAGGGTTCTCATGAATGCTTAAAGTCCCCGACCGGACCGAAGAATGAAATAGCCAAATTAAATATAAAACTAAAGCTAATATGCTACATAATACAACAATTCTAAATTTAAGCGTTTTTATTGTCCATCTAGAAATTATATCATTAAAAAGATGATCGAACCTCAACAAGGCCTCCCCTCCGAAATACTCGAAAAATTACCCCTTATTTAATGGCGCGGGTGATAACGTTAAAGGATGTTAACGGAATGCCAAGCCGCCTGGCAGCCCGGTATGATTGAATTTGGCTTTTCATTTCATAACAATAGAATTCTAGCATACACGGGGTCTATTGTTCTGACATAGCAGTACAAACGTGTTTTTGAAAGGCGAAACCCAATCATGCCTGGCCGCCGGACGGCTGTAGCATTCCATTAACATCCTTTGACGTCATCAGCTGCGCCCTTAAATGAGGGGTAATTTTTCGAGTATCGGGGAGTGGTGGCCTGGTTGAGGTTTGATCATATTGTTATGAATATTGTTAGGAAAATTGAATTTTATTTTTGTGTATTTATGTTATACGCCTACTTAATTTTCAATCGATGTAAGGTTGTATTTACTCAGTCCGTCCGGGATCTTTAAGGCATTCATGTCATTCTGTGTCACAATCAACTACAGCAAAATGAATGTTTAATGTGATTTTTGAACCACTTTAAAAATAGTTGTGCAATAGTTTTAACCAACACAGAGCAAAATGGTGCCCACTAAATATGCTAAATATTTGCACAAGATTTACTCAACTCTGGGCACTTGAAATAT
The DNA here is from genome assembly GCA_940671915.1 of Paracentrotus lividus. NCBI lineage: Eukaryota > Metazoa > Echinodermata > Echinoidea > Camarodonta > Echinidae > Paracentrotus > Paracentrotus lividus. The sequence continues at coordinate 12,098,072 of CALNVZ010000674.1, forward strand.
TAATTACCCAATTAATTACCCAACTAGAATCCATTTAAAGTACCCCATGACTCCAAGTTTGGGTTTGTAGGCCTACCTGATGCATCGTAAGTCGATCCAGGGCCGGTGTCGGTCTCTCTCTCTCTCTCTCTCTCTCTCTCTCTCTCTCTCTCTCTCTCGTGGTTGCCAAACAATAATAAGGAGCACCGAAGGGATCCCCCTAAAAAATGACTTAAAATAACCGTTCTTTGATCATCCCCCTAAATGTTATTCAGCATGTTTGGTTGATGAGGTCTCGGTAAATTTGTCTTTTGATATTAACAACTTTTTCACCTCTCCTTCCGACGACCATGCTTGGAGGGGGTCTACAATTTTATTGATTTCAACGGGCGCACATCCCTTTTTTCCCCTTTCAACGGTTTTCTTCTAATTTTCAGGGCCAAACCTTTGAACTCCATAACATTTTGGGCAGCTGCAGCCCTTTATTTTAAAATTTGCCGACTCCGCCCTCCCCCACCTTACTTTCAAACCCACTGCTCCTTGGGCAATAAGGTCATGAAGGTCCTTCAGTCGGAAGATCTTTTCCCTAGATTCCTCGAGAAATATGATCCCGTCCAAACAGTCCGGGTGCAGGTGTCAAAGGAACTTCGTTTTATTGATGAAGATTTGATTCGGCAGAACTAGTGTTCTTTTCTTTTATTGTTTTCTCTTTTCAGCAACAGTTGATTTGCCCTCAGATATCTCGACTGTGTTTGACAATGTTACTTTATAATAGAAAAGTGATTGTATAGTACTGTTCAGCTGTTGTTATAGGGAAATATAATTACGTATGGAGTATATATTTCGTTACTTAATTCGATAAGGAACAATAAATTGGATAAACATTGGAATTTGTGGAAATGTATTTTTAAGGCATCTACATTATGTTACTGAAGCTATTCAAAAAGTGGGGGGTTCTACAATTGGAACACATCTTGTTGTTACATTTTTCAAAAAATTTTTTCTTTCAATTTCATTTTTAACATGCATATAACCTTGTGTGTATCCTAAATAGTCCACCTATTACATTTTTCTTTCCCCGAAGATGTTACATTGTTAGAAAATGTTTCCTAAAAAAAACCCAAAATGTTCCTGCATGTAGAGTCTCGAGAACACCTGTAATCTTGCTGCACAATTACTGTTAACACAATTTGCATTGTAATTACAGAAAATTGGTATATGGGGTATGAAACCTTACAGATTTCCTGTCATCAATCACTTTAGTCTTTTTTTCTTTAAATATTTGTAATAGACCTGTTCCGTTCAATTGCAGAAAATTTCCAGTTATAACAATTTAAAATGATTCTGTAATTTTTTCCTGTGAAATCTTCTGGTTTTTTTTTTAAAACAGTGTATGGACGCTGACGTTGATATAAAGCTGGCGCTGTACAAATATTACTCTCATCAGATCCATCACATTCAGCAGCTCACACCAATAATCATGAACATTAGAGAGTTTTCGAATTGGGTCGACGTGCCGCGTCAACGTGGTTGAGAGGAGAGGATAGAAACTTTAAACAAAATGGCAACTTCTTCACGCGTGACGCCCACCGATTTCGTTAGTGGTGACGCCGTCGTTAATGGACAGCAGGGACGAGCCATTTCAACTTTTCGATTCAGCTTAGCCTGATATGTCGATCTTTAGATCTAAGAGTATTTGAGCGTCACGAGTGAAGACGCCATCATCATTATAATGCGTGTAATAATTCAGGCGCGGATCCAGGGGGGGAAATTTTTTAGCGAACCCAGTAAAAATGTTAATTAACCTTTTTTTTTTTTTTTTTTTTTTTTGTTTTTATAGTTTTTTTTTTTTGCTTTGTTTTTTTAGGTTGTTTTGTTCGGAAAGGGAACCGATGACGGTCACGCTATTCTATACTGAGTATGTCTTGAAATATTGTAACAGGCGAGGCAAATTTTTTTTCAACACCATTCCCCCCCACCCCCACCCATTCCCTGACCCCCACCTCCCGGTTATACGCTACCAAGCGGTGGTGTCAGAAAAAATTCAAGGTGACCTTTTCGCACCCCGTTAAACTCCGTCTCTGGATCCGTGCCTGTAATTGTTATAATTATCATAATATAGATTTATAATGGAATATAATAAAGATAGGTAATTCATTTTTATAATGAAATATAATAAAGATATGTAATTCATTCAAAGCAAATATGTGATTCAAACAAAATTAATTGTCATTCTCTACGTATTCTGATATAGGACTCTGACAGAGATTGAATTAATTTGAGGAATATCGATCGATCTTACATTTAAAAATCACAAGAAAGCTCTGTAAGTATACTTGGTCTAGAGCATTTCTCGACTTAAACATGATTTAATGACAAGTCAGTCATATCAGATCTGAAAGTCAGATCCGAGATAGATGTAGATGTCACGGACCCGATAACTCTCAATGGACCATGAAATGATGTACCAATCGCTCATTACCATGCGCTCAAGGCTTGAACTATAGAGACCTCGATCGCTCGGAGTCATCTTCATTTTAACCCACCAACTACCAACTTTATATTACTTTCTTGTAATCCTCTTGTGAATGACGTCTTTGCAACATTAGCAAAAATCACTGACAAATATGAACATTATTATGTTACACGATGATATTCCATTCAAGAATAACAAATTCTGAACCTAAACTATCATTCCATTCACTAAATTGGCAACAAAATGGAGATGTATAATTGCTGATATTGATTGGCATTTTTTGATGCATTTCCAAATGGTCATTCATAACAATGAGCTTCGTCAAATTATTTGTATTTGTTAAGATAATACAAGAGTGAAAACAAAATAAATTTGATGCCAATTCGATGAAGAAAATTTTTCATGCGGATTTTCGGAAAATTTCCTTTCTTTGGGGCTAGGATAAATCGAACCGAGAAGGGTTAAACGCGCTAAGGTTCTATCCCGGACGTCCATGGGATTTCATCTTCTCTGATTCATTTCCGATGACAACCCAGCTCCACCAAATGATAACACTTCTCTATCTTTTGGGGGTTTTCTCATAGTTTTCATCAGCTGGAGTTAGTTTGCTGGCACAGACCCTTTTCTGTAATATAGCATGAGATGATCACAATGTCTGAATATTTAGACTACAAAATGGACTCGTGCCACATGTAGGGTGCTATAGCATCTCCATCATCCGCACGGGGACTTGCGAAATTAGGCTCAGAATCAGGTTTTGTGTTGAGTTTTTGACATAATAGTCTGTTAATGGAGACTAATTCGGGTGCAGGAGACATGTCGGTATAACCTTGGGGCTGGTTCAAGAGCACATCCCACAGGAACTCCAAACATTCTACTTTGGACTCCCCTGACTTTCTGAAGGCCTAATATGATCATCATGGTGATGATGTAGTAAGCATCTTGTAATTTTCAGTTATCATCGTAGCTTTTTATGTTCAGCAGCGACTGGGGAGCGGAGGGAGAGCGGGGGGCGGGGGGGGGGGGAGCACATCTAACCAAAAGTTCATATAAAAAGCGCCAGGATAAGTTAATATATATATAACAAATAACAACAAACAAATCGAGACGTATTATGATATATGAAGAGCTTGATTCCCAAAGGCGCTAAATCCACTTTTCACCAAAATGGATTTTATAGGATAAATAAGTGCATCTTAGGTATGGGGATGAAATGCAGCATATCGGATAAAATAAAATTTTGGAAGATTGAAAAAAAAATTTGGGAAGATTGAAAAAAAAAATTGGTTACAAATATGTGTTTTGTTTCAAAAGAAGCTAAATCCATTATGGTCATTTAGGATTTGTTTATTTAACCTGTCCACTTTACCTAACAATATACAGTCAGATCTTTTAGCACATATTGTGGTTACCAGTCTCCAGCATCAGTGCAAAATCTTGAAATAATCAGCATAATTTTCATATTTTTATGAATATTTTTGGATCTAGCTCCTTTTGGAATAAAACGTCGAAATGCCCGGTTTGAGAAAAGATAGGAAATAACATATATTTTTTAATTCTCAAATTTTAAACATCAGAAAAAATGTAACTATACTCTGGTAGCAATAAGTATTTCGTTTTTCGTGTTGAATTTAATTTATTTATAGGCTTTAAATGACTGAGGTTTTATTCCAAAAGGAGCTAAATCCATGAAAATTTAAATTATAAAAAAAAAAAAAAAAAAAAATTGAAATTGGATAGCCTAATTTTTAAACCACATGATTTAAATTAATCGAATACGATACGCCTATATCCATATATATCAAATAAAGTTACATGGATATCAGAGAAAGGTGGTAATAAAAAAAAAGTTGATTTATAATCTAAAACAGCTTTAAAGTGGATTTTAGCGCCCTTTTGGAAATCAAACTCTATAAATCATGGATATACATCGCACTCTATATATGAACCGTATAACGACAAAAAGAAAAAAAAAAAAAAAAAAACTTATCTCACGTCTTTTTATTCAGATACGTTGCCCATGATTGGGGTTTATTTGGGTCGACCAATTAGGCAACAGAAAATCAGCAGTAATGAACGCCAGATGATATAGGTAGTAGTGAAGGCATGAAAATGGTACAGTTTTGTTAGACAGTCGTGTTGAATTTTGAGGGAGGGAAGAGGAAAACTAAGTTGAAGAACACTGGTGTGAGGGCGCCAAGTCATGTTAACATTGAACAATTAGAATGGACTTTTTTCGAATAGTCATTTTATTTTATAGATCGGTGAAACATATCAGAAGCCCTGTGAAGTCTCGGGACAGATCTCCCACCCCTCTAAAAAAAAAAACCGCAAAAAAACAGACCAAAAAAAATAGACAACAAACAAACTAAAACAACAAACAAAAAACAAAAAAAAACAAAGAAAAACAGCATTAGAAAAACCTAAAACAAACACAAAAAAAAAAACACACAAAAAAAACAAAGCAAAAAAAAAAAAATAAATAACAAAGAAAAATACACAAAAAACGAGGGGCGCCGAATTACTAATAGGGCGCAATAATCACAATTATTGCGAAAATGAATACAGTTCAGACATGATTGCCGTTTCTCAACTTTTATTGCTACTATTTTTTGTTGTTGATAAATTTACACTTGGGCAAGTGCTAAAATAGCACTTCAGGTGCTGATATAGCACTTAAAGTGCAGTCACTATATGAGCACCCAGAAATTAGCACTTCAGTTTTTAGAGTGTACTTTTCCGTCTCGGAGATGTCTAGGAGACGCGAGATATTACATTTAATTGGCTCCCCAAACATTAAAAGAACATTTCACTATTCACTTGGTACAAGAATGCCGAAGGGAGGGGCAATTGCACTTACCCCTAAAAAAGACAGACAACATTTACATGTTATAAGGGTACAATACAACGATGCATAATCAGCTTTGTATTGCTATAGATTGCGAAAAAAAAAAAAACAATCAAAATTTAAATTAAAATACTTATTCACTATCTGTTCACTACTTATTTTTCGTTATTATATTTTTTTTGACTAAAGAATAATAAAATCATTGGTCGCTAAATTTATTTGATTTCATGTTTTAATTTTACACCAATCGTGTTTTTTTCCTTTTCTCTCCTTCTTTTAGCTCAGCCCTTCCCTCGAGACCTAACCCTATGTCCCTTTAACAAACACAATGACCAATCACAATTTGACACTTTTCAAACTCGATTCTGGGGTTTGGACTGGAGGGTCCCCCCTCCCCAGGTTAACTAACATTTTTTGTTTAATTTTTTTTTTTTTAGTTAAAAAGCGAAAAGGCTTTTTTTATACCCTGGGAATAGTCGAGGGAAAGGTTTCATCAGGCCTTGTGGTGTAATCAATAAAACAAAAGCTAGATCAAAATTATGATATTGCACCTGTAGGAGGAAAAGTGTAATGCGGCGGTCACAACTCGCCGTACCTTCGACGTGCAACTCCCTACGATGGATTTCGTAGAAAATTCGTGCAGCGGAGGTACCTTGCAGGCACAATGCCTGCACGACGTACAGGAAGTTTTTCCCATACCCTTACTACAGAAACGCAGGAATCTCGGAATTTGACCCAGGACCTGTGCGTGCATTGCACATGCAACGCAGGCTACGTTGATGGCACGTGCCCCGTAGCCTACGACGAGTTGTGACCGCCGCATAACATCAATAAACCTCACATCAAACGAGCATACATGCATGTTTCCTTTTGTAATTAAAAGTAGAAACCTCATCAACCAAGACTCCCATTAACATAACCACGATAACATCTGCTCCATACCATTATGTTACATGGTGGTAAATAATAATTTCCCCTTTTTAATTAAGGTAGCATTGTAACTAGTAATAATATACCGTCATTCTGGGCTGCTCTCCATATGTTGGGTAATGTAAATAAGAATGATAATAACAATGATGATAACAATACTTCTGCTCCTCCGAATACCACTACTACTACTACTACTACTACTACTACTACTACTACTTTTACTACTACTACTACTACTACTACTACTACTACTACTACTACTA
>CALNVZ010000674.1:12112755-12164561 GCA_940671915.1 Paracentrotus lividus
GGGGGGGGGGGGGGAGAAATATGAAGCATGCATTATGACCTTATCAAGTTCACTGATCAGGCCCCTCCTCCCAAAATTTCATTTTGGGGGCTTTGTTCCCTTGTCTCCCGGCCCCCTTGTTTCAGAAATGACCAATTCGGTCATCTGTTGCTCCAAGAAATGAAAAGGGACGTGTCTCCTTTTTCAGAATATACCAAATGGTTATAAATGAAAAGTAACAACATATAAAAGACTTGTAAAATTGAAAAATTCACTAATTGTATGTTGCAATACTTACATGTATATGGCAAGTGAGGGAATACAGTAAAACGATATTGCCAATATGCATTTGAATAATGTTTCATATTTTATACAAGGAACTCATGATATCAGGATATCGCACAGTAAGAACTAATGCAGAGAAAAAGTGAGAGGGTGGGAAAGAGAGGGGGGAGGAGAAAAAAAAAGAAATTGTAAATCAATTCTAACGTTGAAATGACATGACAAGAAATAAGCCTTTTGCAAAAACATCACATGTTATTGTTTTTATTGCAAATCATTATGGAGAGGAAGTATTATCACTTTGTTAATTTTGAAAGCAATATCGAGCATCAATTTACCGAGGGCAGTTTTCTTTGGGCAAACCATCCGAGTATCTACACATCTGAGTCTGTCCATAATGAATTAGCCACCTCCTTAACAAAAAATAAAATAAAAATAAAAATAATAATGATAATAATAATAATAATAATAATGATAATAAATACAAGCCTATGATAATTGTGACATATCGGTGGAAGAAAACTGCATGGAAACCTTTTTTGCAATACAAGGCAAAACATTATAATAATAATAATTCCTTGGCAACAGCACAAATAAATTTTATTTTCTCGGGGCAACATCTTTGTGCTCCGTCCTTGCCTTGGAACCTTGTGGCCATTTAAAGGAAAAGTATGAACAAAACAGTTTGAGGGAAAATATGAAAGAGCTTTATAATCCATATAATCTTTTTTTTTTTCCACTGAAAATTCACACTTCTAAAAATTCAACTTAAAGTGGTTTTTTTTCTCTTAGTCCTCCACTTTAAAAAAAAAAAAGAAAGAAAGAAAAAAGATTAAGATTGGGTCAGGGGGCGTTTCATCAAGTACTTGTCAGACGTTTTATCCGACAAGCTGTTATAAGCTACTGAAATGCTTGCATCTGATTGGCTGGAGAAATTTGTCGGATAAAACGTCTCGACAAGTCCTTTGATGAAATGCCCCCCTGGTCATCATTTGCTCTCAGGAAGAAAAAGTGATAAACTTCCGCTTCAGATAATAAAACAAACAAACAAAAAAAAAAGGAAAAAAAGATCGATGAAACCATAATTATGAATGAAATATAACAATCTGCAAAAATGCTTGTAATTTTTGGTTTAGGAGGTAGCTAATTAATATCATGTATGGTCAGAGGTGTACCATATTTGATAGAGCGAAAATAGGCAGAGAGGAAGGAGTTGAAATTCGTGTTAATTTTGAAAGCAATATCGAGCATCAATTCAACGAGGGCGGTTTCTTTGGCAAACAATCCGAGTATTTAGACTTCCGAGTATGCCATATTAATTAGCCACCTCCTTTAAAAAAAAAAAATAGATAAATAAATAAAATAATAATAATTAAAATACCAGCCTTTCTGTATATTGTTATGTTCATTCATGATTGTAGGTTCATTGTGGGTATTATCAGTGGAAAAAATGTTTCATATCCCCCCAAAAAAAAAAAAAAAAGAAAAAAGAAAGAAAGTGGCCATAACAACTAAAAGGGCGGAGGCGGGCCTCCAGATTTTTATTTTTTTTTTTTTTTTTTTTGTTTGTGCCGTTTATAGGGGGATTTGCATTAAAATCGGAGGTTGTGATTATCACGCAACATATGATGAAAATGTGAAAATTCCCTTTCTGCAGTAAATTACAATATTTTCTCCTTAAGAGATCGAAAAAAAAACAACAACATGATAATTGTGACATATAGGTGGAAGAAAACTGCATGGAAACGTTTTTGCAATACAGGGCAAAACATTCCTTGGCACCAGCATAAATAAATTTATTTTCTCGGGGCCACATCTTTTTACTATGTCCCTGCCTTAGAACCTTATGGCCATATTTCTTTTAAAGGAAAAGTATAAATAAAACATGTAAACAGTTTTGGGGAAAACATTAGAAATTAGAACGCGAATAACGCAAATAGTTAAAACAGCTGAAACAAATGTCTTGACAACAAGAGAAAGAAAACCATTGATTTGAACGCATTTCCAAAATTGAATGACGGAGCAAAATGTTATTATCCGTGCTTTCTCTAGTTATAAGTCAATTGTTTTCGGTGTTCTAACTATTTGCGCTATAAGCGTTCTAATTTCTAATGTTATAATTATTCCGTAACGTGTTGGCATCTCTGCATAATACGAAATATAAAAATCTGCAGAAAGGCTTGTAATTTTTGGTTTAGGAGTTACTGATTAATATTATTATGGTCAGAGGTGTACCATGTTTGATAGAAAGAAAAAAGGCAGAGAAGAAGGAGCTGAAAATTCGTAAGATGATGAAGAAAGAGAGGTAAGGATAATTTTTAATTAAAGTCAAAAGATCATACTTCAAGGAGGAGAAGAGGGTATGGAAGGGATGGGGGGAAAAAGTAAAATCCATCGAAGTGCATGTTCCAAACTTTGACTCTGTTATGAGATAACAAAGTATGTTTCAAAACGTGTTTTTATTTTGAATTAGCCACTGGGGAATATCCGGGTAATATCCGAGTGCATGTAAATATGCAGGACATTAAAAGTACATACACATTGCGCCAGGCACCAGGTATCGTCTGCCCACACCCCCTAAAAAAAAAATGAAAAAAAAATGAAAAAAAAAAAAAAAAAAAAAAATCCGTCAGTCATCTATGGTTTAAATGTTTTTTTTTTTTTTCAAACAAGAGAAATAAGCTACCCTTTTTATGGAGAAAAAGTGATTATTGGAATCCAGAATATAAATTGCTGTGGACAATATTCCGTCCAGCTTTTTTTTTGTTAACGACTTTTTCGTCTTTGGCGCATGTGCGCAGGATCAAGTTGCATTTCTGTGCTATAGCGTTATGCACTGTTACACTACATGTATGTTTTGTTTTAAATACATGTAGTTGTTTCTATATCAGTTGTTGTTATTCTATAGAAAAAAGTTTGAAAAAAAACGTGAGTAAAAGTTAGATGCATGTTGTGTGTGCAAAATTAAATTTTAAAAATTGAAAGTCTGTAGCCAAGCTTTTATAACGGTCGTCTAAAATACACTTTCTAGAGAAGAATATGAATTCGTTTAATTAAACAAATAAAATAATGTAGCAGCATCAAAATAATGAAGATCTAGATATCAAAGCTAGGGTATTGTATTGGTAAATCTCATATTGGATCTTTTATTTATTCGAACAAATCGGTGTGAGGCCAGTTTCATTCTGTTTCCTGTCTTTCTTCATTTGCATTTTTCATATTTTCCATTGTTTTTAACTCATTTTTAAGCATGAATACTCTTTAAAAATTGGTATGTGACTAAAAGAACAAGAACAAGACCAATTAGATTTGTCAAAATAATAATTTTTGATGACATGGGTACATGTAGGCCTATGCCAAATTTAGATCCAACAAACGACCTAAGCATCCTTGAACGATTTGAGAGGTATTTGGCAGCTTGTCTAATAATTTGTGAAATTATACATGTTTTTATAATCACAAACTTTGTTGCCATACAAAAACATGCTGTTCTTTTAATCTCATCCACATTATTGGGAGTGTTTATGTTATTAAAAAAAAAAAATAAGTACACAATAATATTAATTAAAAAAAAAAAAGGGAAAAAACTTGAAGGAAAAAAAAGGAAATAAAAAAAAATAAAATAAAAAAATAAAGTGACCTCACACCGAGTTTTTCGGATATATTCTTCTGATAAGATTTAACAGGTGTGTGTGAATTTTCCATCAAAACACGGTCTCTTATAAAAATTTTACAGCGATTATATTTATCTGTATAAATGTCTTATTACAATGAACGTAAACATGGTAAATGTACAGTCTTTACTGCAAAGTATGTCAACTATCGAAGACCAACGGACTTTCACTATCGAAAAGATAAAAACTAAATATTTTATCCTAAATCTTTCAATTGAATCCTTTGTTTCATTTCTTTTTTTTTTTATCAGATTGGTAATCCCAGTCTGGCGAAAGCACAGAAATCGCGACCTTCTTCCAGCCTTACAAATGACGTCACGTCGGACATCACTGAGCAGACAACACCTGCACTCGATCATACGCTTTCTGATATCGATCGCAGGATCGATCGTCTCGACGCGCAGATTCAGAGTTTAAATGTGTGAGTATATTAAAGTTTTTCCTGGCACCCTCAGCTCGAAATCAATTATTTGATAAAAGCTGCACCATTGAGATCATAACACCAACACACACACACACACACAAACAAACAAAACTAAACAAATGCAAATGAAATGCAGTTTCTCATGCGCAATTTGGTTTTAACAACTGATTTTAAGTTCTTGCTCATCTTTGCGTGGTTCTTCCGTAAAAAGAAAAGAAAAGAAAATAAAGGCCAGAATAAATTCTAAAAAATAAAATAAAAATATTTCATGAATTGTTTGCTTTCACCAAACACATAAAAAAATAAAATAAAAATGAATAATAATAAAAAAAAAATACTGATCATCCGCGTCTTTTTGTGTGAAGCATGTACACATTTTACACAAAAAGCAAACCTCGACAAAATAAAAGAAAAATAAAAAAAAGCGACGCGCAAAGCCGAACTACAAATAAAACAAACTTGACAAAAAAATGACAGAGGATATTTAAGCGGTGGTAATGAAATATGGGCGACGTGACAGATTTGGCGTTTACTGTGTCAGCCAAGTTCAGTATGTGATGTAGGGTCAGTTGAAAGGGCCAGCGGGGCGAGGAGGGGCACCCCATAAATAGTAGGTGTTATATTTTCATTTCAATCTAAATTAGATGGGATTCATGGAGTACGTGATTATGTTTGGCAAAAAGGGTGTCATCAATATGATCAAAATGGCGCCAAATCTTAATAAATAAATAACACAAATTAAAATGGTTATGGGCTTTTATAGATTCCACATTACGTACTGTCAGAGAGGCTCGTATCAGCTTACATATATTGAAAATATAGACTTTCTTTACGAAATTACAATTGATAGATTATGTATTTGAAGTATACGTGCACGTTTAAGCGTTGTAAATTGATTAATTAGTTGTAGGGTTAGGGAACCGTGACATCCCTTTCCATAAATGGTTGAGAAATACTAGCACAAAGAGAAGCCAATATTTTATCAATAACAAATAAAAGCGTCGCTTGGGGCAACCCATGCAAAGTATTTTTTTTTTTTTGCTTTTCTATCAACCTAAATTTGGTCGGTTTTATTTGAAAATAAATAAATAACATAAAATATATATGAATAAATCATTGAACAAATTAATGTCTACGTGCACGTTTAGGCATTGTAAGTGATTGATTATTCACGGGATAAAAAAGAACTTTAGTGCTTTTATAGAAAATGGCTCAAAATTAATGGCACAGCTAGAAGCCAAACATATAGAGAAGGCCGAACAAGCTAGATAACCAATAACGAGTAAGTTTCTATTTTACCTATCAAACTGAATGCATGATGCATTTATTTAATAGAAAATGAGGTTTTTAGGGACTGAAATTAACCTAAATATACAAGATAAACTTCCGCCAAAGCTTGAATAAATAAGCACAACACAGAAAGAAAATTCCCCGTATTTCAGATACCAATAATTTTTGAACCAGGAGGAATTTTAAAAATCTAATTATTTGTCCATGTAGGGAATTTAATTAACTACAATGGGAACGAATTTTAGGAAAAATCATCAAGTCATGCTTCAGTGAGCAATGGTTGGATGCAAAAATGTCATTTTTTGAAGTTCACAAGCCTAAAATGGCAACTTTGATTCAATGATAACGAACCCATTTTCAGATTTTAAACATTTTACACGTCAGAATGTATGCAAAACGTGTTTCCCAATATACGGAAAAGAAATTTGCGTCAAATTTAACTGTTGAGTGAGCATGCAGCAAAAATTGCCCAAATTGCCATTTTCACTTCCTTGCCATGGTATATATTCGATCAAATATGATGGAATTCCTGTTTTGGAAGTGTATGTAATCAATATCCATTCATTTACGGTTGAATGAACTTATCAATCCACCCAAAATAGGCCGTTTTAGAATTAAGAACAGTCATAATTGTAGTAATTTTATGCACTCGAAAGCATCTCAATAACATTTTATGGGTTTTATTTATATTCTTTGGGCACGTGTCAATGATCCTATATCATGTATATGGCAGTTATTTACGAATTCATGCTTCAGTTTCTTTGATCGAATATACCATGGCAAAGAAGTAAAAATGGCAATTTGGGCGAATTTTGCTGCATGCTCACTCAACGGTGAAATTTGACGCAAATTTCGTTTCCGTATATTGGGAAGCACGTTTTGTATACATTCTGACGTGTAAAATGTGTAAAATCTGAAAATGGGTCCGTTAACATTGAATCAAAGTTGCCTGTTTAGGCTTGTGAACTTCAAAAAATGACATTTTTGCATTCAACCATTGCTCACTGAAGCATGACTGGATGATTTTTCCTAAAATTCGCTCCCATTGTGGCTAATTAAATTCCCTACATGGATAGTTAGATTTGTTTAATTCTTCCTAATTAAAAATTATTGATATCTGAAATAGGGGGAACCTTCTTTTTGTTTTGTGTTTAGAAGAAGAACTGCAATGAAAAACTAATTAAAAGATGTAGAAAAGTCTGGTATTTGATTCATAAACTTAAAAAAAAAAAATTATTATGCCAGGCACAACCGAAATAAATCTTATTCGTGGCTGGGCTTGGGGTATGTATTTATAGATGCGTTAAAAAAAAATAGCAGTTGAACAAATTTTTTTCTGATATCACGCACAATCTTGTAGGTGCAAAAACCATCAAAAAATAGATGAATAATAAAAGAAATAAACAACAAAAAAACGGAACGAACGATAAAAAAGAACAATCATAGGTACAGTATTGAATAAAACTTGATTAAGAATAAAAGTTTAAGAATACATAAATTTAAACAAACAAACAAACAAAGAGCCAATCAAAAATTCAACAGAATATGATTTAAAAATAAAAGTCTTACCTTCTCATTTGGAAATGAATCCAATATTATTCCACATTTTTATAGCATTAATCACAGAAAGAAAACCCATTATATCATGAGAGATTTCTATATGCAGTATAATTCAATGCACGGAGAAAATGTTCTGTTTTACTGTCATAACAACTAAACGTTTGACGTCACACTGCAGTTCGCGTATTAGACCATTGTTACGTAATGACATTGAACGCGCCTATGGCTTTCAATGAATAGCGCGGGTTGGGGGAAAAAATCTTTATTATTTTGTCTTCAAATTACATCCGGAGGGGGACGGGGGATAAAGTCTTTCACTTTGGCCTGCACATATTTTTTCCCTAGTCGCCACTCCTCTATCTGCACCTGCGCTTTTTTTTTTTAATAACAATTTTACTGTTGCCAGTGTGTACCCCCATAGCCCCCGTGGATCTGTCACACTATTATGGAATAGATGTTTATATATTTATATAATATATATCTCCCCCCCCCTTTTTTTTTTAAATTAATTGACATAACATGCAAATTTTTACGTTTATACATGTAGGTGCAATAGGCCCTCACATATTTCCATTAATGTAACTCAGACAAAGCTAGGCTTAGGGCGTACATGAGGAAAACAATTTTTTTTTAAACAAAAATGAAGGTTAAAAAAATATGATAAACCATTATAAAAAACAATGTAAGTTGGCCTGTTAAGGGCATCGTGGCTCTTTATTTTTTTATACATTTTTCTCTTACTACGTTGCCAATTTTTCATTGTTGATGAGCTATTTTTGCCTCACGTAAATATTATTACAATCATATTATGTGTTTGTTTTTCCTCAAACCCTTGTTGACAAATGTGTGTTTCTTTAAGTTATCTGCTTTTTAATAAAACAAACTTAATTTTATGAGGGTGAGCTCTTCTTTAAATCTTTGTATTAACTACAACATACCAGTTCTACTTTATGAAGAAATGATTTGGCGTTTGGGTATATAGATTGTTTTAATGTCCTCTATAAACCACGCGATCAATATCACTTAATGTCAAGATTAATTCTCTTCCTTTATTTCCTCTTTTTTTCAATAGAGATTTAAAACAAGTCCTCGAGCGAACGCCGAGTGTTTCCGATATTGAGACGCAAAATGCCGAACTACGCCGAATGCTCAGAAACTTCGAGCGATTTTTCGGGACCCTTTACGCGGAGAAACCCGAGGCCTTTGACGCGGAAGCCAATACCGAAATCAGAATGTCGAAGCTGAACGAGTACCTTGGCAACCGGGAGGCGGAGCTTGCGGGTTTGCGCCCGGCACCATTGACGGTGATTGACACCGAAGAGACCTTTGACCCGGAAGTTCTTGGTAGAGCTCTCCTAAAAATTACAGAGGAGAATTCTCAGTTGGCCGAGAAAGTACAGGTACATCGTAGTTTGTTGTTTTGATGTTAAAAGTTACATAAATTTATGGTACATAATTATCCCAGTTTTTGGACTAGCAGCCTAATAAAAGCAAAGGATTGTGAAAAGGTTTACCCCGTAACCATTGACTATGATTACATCATACATTATAGATCATCTAGATTCTGCATCTAGATTCTGACTAAAGTTTCTGCAATACCTTTTCTGCAGTCATATCAGAACCGAAGGAAGCGCAGAAAGTATCATACAGGACACGTAAGCTACGTTGCACGCACGTGTACCATAGCCTACGATTGGTTGTAACAACCGCATAAATAATTCTAAATCATGGTAAAGCCATTTTAAAATTCCATCAAAATGATCAACCGCCCAACCAACCTCATGTATCTTCGTTTGCATTAGATTTTGTAGTAGAAGTTGCATTAAAATTTTTTTTTTTTTAATGTTTTGTGTCGCTGAATTATTTCAGAAACTACAAACCAAGGTTGACATCACTATCCCAAGGAAAGAGGGTGTCCGTGATGATGTCATAACACAAGTAAGGAGGCGGAGCCCACGTGACCTGAGCAGTCGTAATGCCGTCAATAATGGCAGTAGTTCTACCACAGTTACGATATCAAATGAGGTAGGATATGTTAGTAAAACACCACCCAAAGGTCACCACCCCATCTACGCAGGCATTTTGCTTTCGACATTGACATTCCCTCGATGTTCAAATGCTAAATATGTTAGGCATATTACAAAAAGTGACAGACAAAATAAGGAACCCTTAACTTCAGTGGCGGAGGTGCCATCCAGGCGGGGGTGCAACGTGCGTTTGCCCAACTTTACTCGTTAAAATTGGAACATTTTTGCCAGCTCCGCCCTCTATTCTACAAGTCTGAATCCGCCGCTGAACGTTTTGTCTCCACATGCATATTCCACGAGCAACTGTATTAAGCTCATTCATTTTGTATTGCAAGTTTGTTGAATAAGTTTTGAACATAATAATCCGTTTTGCAGACACTATCCACAATCCAACACGTGGTGGCGCAAGAGATCGCGTCGGCTCTGGCGACATTGAACGATTCATCATCATCATCGTCTAATTCAACAGTTTACACTGACATCATTGACGATGGAATGTCGACATCGGAGGAGATCGAAATCCTCACCGAAGATTTGCTCGGAATTCCGACATCGTTTCGTAAGTTTGTATATTTTTTAAAAGAATTAAATGCATAGAGAATAATTGTCAAGTTTTTGCTATGCTATAATATTGCACATTGGTATTGTTGAGTATTTTGATAAAGCAGGAAAATCAGCCTTTCTTCTACAATTTTTTCATCACATTTGGTGCTGTAATATTTGAAATAGGCCTATGACTAGTTTTCTACAATCCATTTTTCGCTCGCCGTCTCATTCCTTTGTGTAGTTTTCGCATAAAGGCCATGAATTCAACGCTCCAGGGCAATAGAAGTGCGTAATTTCAATGTGTTCCTCGTGGCACAATATTTAGCATAACTTATTACTTTAGCAAATTATACAGAACAAAGCACATCAGCAAGGAAAATCTGTTGGCTTTAATTTGGTACCACATGCATACATTATTTGACAATATTTCACACCTAAATTATTTTTTCCCCGACTGTACCATTTTTTTTTTTTTTTTTTTTTTTGGACACAGACTGTCGTGTAACTCGCCCGCCTAAGTGGCTGAAAATGAAAGTTTATAATAGGCCCTACTGTATGCATTTGATTTTAGTTACTTCAGGGAACATGATATAAAACATGGTATTTTGTATTTTTCTAACGTAGGCCCTACCTGATTTATTGTGTGTTTTAGTCACTTTTGTTTACTTACTTTCGTTTTTCAGGGCGAAGAAAGTCTGCCTTTTCGGTAGCAAGTACAAGGTCGATGCTCGGGTCAACGCTGCCTCAATACGTGACCTTTGACCATGTCTACGTCAATAAGGGGCGGGACTATCTTGTCAATAATCACACCTTCGTTTGTGAGATCGCTGGCTTCTACTTCATCACTTTCACGTAAGAATAGACCAGTTTACTAACTTATTAAAATTTTATGCCAGTAGCGGACGCAGACCGGAGTCATACCAGGCCCATGCCTAAACATAATAGAGCCGCTTTTGTCCCCAGACAATTGGGCCCCCGAAAAGCATTCAATTCGATTTTCTTGGATTCGCGCCTGTATGCATACCTTTTTTTTAAACAAAGGTTGTTCTTGTCAACCTGAAAGCTTGTCTGAGGCTTGCCCGACATAGCAGCAACTAATGTATGCAAACTGGATTCCATGTATTGTAGTTCATTCTTTTATTACAGATTGTTTGAATACCTTGTTACTATGTCGCCAGGAAAAAAGTATGCTTACAATTTGAATATGTTAGTAAACTGGTCTATAAGATCATTTTCAATTGTCAGGGAACCGGGGATTTTTCATTTATTTTTTTATTTTTTTTTTTATTTTTTTTTTTATTTTTTTTTTTAATTTTTTTTTTGTACTTTGGCAGTCCAAAATGTCATCAGTGGGGTGTTTCATAAAAGGAATTTTCGGACGTTTTATCCAACAAATTTGCCCTCAGCAATTCAGATGCAAGCAATCCGTAGCTTATAACAGTCTGTTGTCAGTGAGAATCAGTACATATTTCTTTTATGAATTGCTTCCCTGGAGTTATCAGGTAGAGGTAATTCGTCCACTCGGGTCAATCACCCATTTATAGGCCTGATTTTAAAAAAAAATTAATAAAAAATCTTCCTCCATCTTTTTTTAAACCGTAGGCACTTTTTTCTTCTTCTAAAATATAGGTAGGGGCGGGCCCGCCAGGCCCCCACCGGATCCGCACTTGTAGCAGTGACCAGTAATAGTATTAATATTATCATTAATACTATTACTATTATATTAATATTATTTTTAGGGGTTGGGGCTATTATTTAAATAGAATATTGAACAACTTACCAAGTTTTCTATATTATTGGCCCTATTTTCATGTCATCTTTCGGATTTATCTGCACACAGCTTAAGGTCGTATGATGGTCGCATTGTTGGTGTGTCGCTGATGAGGAACGAAGAGATCATGACCTCCATCTTCTCGGACGCGAGCAATCGCAACGTCATGGAAAGTCAAGGTATTATAATGCATCTGGAGCGAGATGATCGGGTCTATCTTCGGCTTGGCCCTTCGGAGAATTATGGAATTTACAGCGACTCTCGGAAGTACAGCACGTTTAGCGGATTCCTCCTGTATCGTGGATATTAGGGGGTGTTTGGAAAGGTGGGGAGGGGGGGGGGGGGGGGGGGGGGGGGTAAGTGTGCAGTGGGGTGATGTAAAGTATAAAGCTAATGGACCTGTCCCAAAGGTATAGCGATCGTTCTGGCGACAATCTGCGAATGTCATCGAATCGTAAGAGATCGCCTTAAAAACGATGATTGACGATACCCAAAGGCTATGCACTGTGATTTCAAAGAATATCTGTATATCTACAGCAAGTGGCTTTCAACTAGCCATTTGGCTCGCCAAGACAACGCACGCTCTCAGTGACAATCTGCTAAAACAACATTCAGCTAAATATAAATAGGCTACCTGGCGACAAACTACGATAACACATTCAGTATTAACAGGAAAAGTCGGGCTGCGATCATTGCTTTTAACCTTTCCAGCCGTCCATTGAAAATCCAGAATTATGCTGCGCCTTCTTTAGAGGCAGTGGCGACTATTCACGAATCAACACGAGATCGGCTCAACAGATGGGAGCGACGATCGCCTCCTATGGGACAGGCCCTTTATTCCCAAATGGGCTTAAATTGCATACTATTTTAAAGATAGCATATTGAGCTTTCTTTCTTGTACAGTACTACGATTATGTAAAATTAGAGCCTGTACTAAATGATGTGCTAGCATTTTTAAACTCAGAATATAGACAATAAATCATCTTCACATAACAGCTATATATCAGAAATATAATAACATTACCAAAATAGGCTAGGTCTCATAGTGACTGATATGCTTGGCACAATCATTCTCTGACAATAAATGCCACGAATGTCTATATCATTTTTTGTTATACAGACGAATTTTTATTGATAACACTTGCATTAATGGCATGACTTCACTTTTAGTTTTGTATAATGAATGTACATCATTTTAAAGGAGGACTAAAGGCTGAAATTCAGATGGTGTTAACTGTATAGAATAGAATACTATATAACAAGTACACCACTAAAAATTTCATAAAAATCGGATGAAAAATAACGTTTTTGTTTTTGTTTTTTTTGTTTTTGCTTTGTTTTGCTTTAAAGAAAATTTATACAAGTCATATTCAATGAACAAGTTGATGATGACTTGTCTTTTTCTTTTGTGTTTTACTATATCAAATAAAGTTTATTATTATACTCAGTGATGGGCTAGTATTTCCAGCTAATGACATAATCGCCGATAATCATTACCAAATACATGAAATATGGACTAGATCTCATATTGACTGATTTTCCTTTCGTAATCATTCTGTGACAAATAAATGTCAATGATGTCACAAATTTATATACATCATTGTACATTCTCTTTTCTCTGCAAACGAATTTTTATTAGTAACTCTGACATTTATTACATGACTTCACTTTTAGTTTCGTTTTACGAATTTACATTATATTTATAAAAAAAAAAACTCAACAGTAGGAGTGATCCAAGTTTTTCGACATCAATTTCTCTGAAAATTATGATGATTTTGGCACATATATGGGTGGGGAATAGTGGACAAGAATATATGCGAAATATTTGAGAACAGTTTGGGAACTGCATTAATATTGTTTGGAATGTTTACTTGTACATACCATCTTTGAAGATAAGGCTAGAAATTGTTAGCAATAGTAACTGTTACACTTTTTACACGCTGAATATATTCCGAAAGAAAAATAATGGCAATTGTTGTGAGCTATTTTCTATGAATTCTGCTTTTCAAATGACAATATCAATACTGGTGGCTTTACTACAGACGTTACGTATAATCAACAGCTATGTTTTACTTTCTCTTGTAAAAAAATAGCTGAGAAAAACAATTATTACGATTGTTTAATTTAATTCTACGATTGCGCACAGATGCCCCATCAGCTTGCCAGGGTTAAGAGTGTGTGTAAAACAAGGTTGAAACCGTATCACAATGCATCCATCATTCAGAGATAGTAAATATAAAGATTATTCGAATGTAGAAAGTGAATCTGTATTTTAATCAATTCTAATTTTAAAAAATGGTTTCATGATATAACTCATTTTGTATTATTATAGGTTTTCCCGGTCAATTTTAAACTCTTTGCAATCGAATTCGTTTATGTTCATTCAATTTAAACGATACCTCATCGAGCGGAGCTATCGGTCAATTGAATTAACGTTTAGATTTTTAATCGCGATCACATTTCAGACAAAAGTGCTTGTAAGAAATGTCAAATTGATCGGAGATAGTTGAAACTTGACCGGGAAAAGCTAAATTAAATGCACCAACAATGTATAACTTTTGGTGACACAAACAACAATAAGAAAAATGTAATTATTTTGAACTTAGTTGGTGTTGTATATGTATTACAATATCTCTCTAAATTCGTTATCATATGTAGCCTTCGATCGTGAAACAAAGAAATAAATTAATTCTATCACGTCGATTATAGCTCTTTTCTGATGAATTTTGTCTTTGTCATTTTATTTTGTGTCCTGTCAACACCAAAAAAAAAAAAAAAAAAAAAAAAAAAAAAAAAAAAAAAAAACACAAAAAAAAAACACACACAAAAAAAAACACACACAAAAAAAAAACACACAAAAAAAAAAACACAAAAAAAAATAGATTTTTTAACTCAAACGATTCATATGAACAACAACTCATATTAGAAAACGTTATTTGTTTAAATATTAATTTCGAAATTGGACGTTTTCTTGATCCACTGCATGGATCTGGAAATTTGAATAGTGAATTACCAAATGATTAGGAAAAACGCCACTTTTTTTAAATTATCATCACGGCTAAAAGTACATTCATGAAGTTGTTTCATATCACGCATATACCGATTCAGTAACTCATAGCTACGACATGTACGAGGTCAATACAAGTCATAGTACACAACACAACACAAATTGGCATTCGCAATGTTATGTAACATTCATTGAGCACTTGCTCAAATGACAAGCCAAAATAAACTCACTAATTTGCACAATTAGCATACAAAATTTCAGAAATCATTATGATCATGAGATAAACTAACCCCATTTCTTTCTTAAGCCACTGTGATATTTAACCAGGATTTCAGGATGCTCTGGAATCAAGGTGATTTGGGCATCAAAACAATCAGGTTTCTCCCGTTACTCTTGATGCACTTCAAAAGCTGTATAAACTTGAACACAAGCTGGGGCTATAACAGCCAACTCAAGCTGGTGCTATAATAGTTTTACCTTACTCAACCCAGACCTGGAGTGATTTCATGTAATTTACAAATGCAATGACATGTTATATGATTTCACAATATTTTTTTTTATCATATTAATAAAAAATATATATATATTTATACATTTTCCACATACTTTCACTACAGTAATTATTAATAATGATATAAAAAAAAATATACATCCAATATATCTTTTTCCTCAGGGAAGTCACTCCCCATTAGATATGCACATCATCTTACAACGGGGATTTCCTACCTTTCACCCAGTGAAATCAGAGCTGGGAAAATCCCCGATCGGGGCATTTGACACTGTTTAAAAGACGATATTACGGCCGCTGGAGAAATTTTTGGATTTCTGGGGTCCTATTTGCAGGATTTTAGAACACAATCGCTATTAGAGAAGGACTTTAGGCAAAGGGAGGGTGTCTTCTTTTTATTCATTTTGAAAACATGGAAAATTTCAATCTTCCAAAAAATGTTTTGTAGAATGTTAACCCACCATAAATAATAGTGAAAAATAGACAATAGTAACCATTTACAACCTTGTCATTAAGGCTAAAACAAAATTGTTGGGAAAGTGATAATAATTAAGGGTTCATGTTTTTTTGTTTGTTTTTTTTTTTCCTTTTTCATGACCACAAAGGTACCATAAAATATTTCAATTTTCACCGATCTCACTTCTTACTTTAACCTCTCCCCTACACAAGAGACGTTAACCCTATCAAGACTAAGGTATTTTGATGGTTCTTTCATAATCTTCTTTTATTATTTGACCGATTGCTTTCATATTTGGCATGACGATAGAGTAACTCAAGCTCTACAACTAGGTACAACAAAAATTTCTCAAGGTCACCATATGGGGGCGCTATATTTAGTTTAATAAAGAAATACATAGAAAAATACACAAAATTTGAATTAAATCATTTTGATTCTCTAAAACCACAGTTTGATGATGGAAACTGGTACAAATATGTTCTATGTTTCATTCATTGTTCATTCATCTATTTAAAATGTTCAAAGTTGCCAAATTGGGGCGCTTTATTCTCTGAAATAAGAAAAATGCCTTTTCACCACTAGAGGGCGCTTTGGCTAATTAGCTAAAATAATTGAATTTAAATAGTTTTGGTACTAATTTTCACTATTTAGGTATGCAAAGTGGTTATACAATAAGAAATAATCATATTCTGTGAATTTCAACGGATAAACCCGTTTAAAAGATTAGAAATGTGAAAAACTTGATATTTCAATATTTTCTATTATATCTATTGTTTTCGCGCCATTTTCACATGAAAAGTAATGAAAACATAAGCATAAGAGTGGTATTCAGTTTAGACTGATATTTCAATTCAATTTGAATAAAGAAACCTCCATAGTATTGTTTAAAACTATGGATATCGAAAATGACCAAAAAATTGAGAAACATGGTTACCAATTAGTGGTTGCCATGGCAAAATGGAATATCACGCCCCCACACAATATGTATCAAAATGTTCGTGAATAAATTTTCGGAAAAGTCACCAAGTTTGATGGCAAAAGATTTAGTTCGGAAGTTCGGTCTTGGTCTTGATAGAATTATTAACAATTATTGCAACCCTACGGTTCGCACGCGTATCGAGGGCTTAGGACGGAGGGGGCCTTGGTCAGCCGGGTAAACAAAAAGGGGCCCTACAATGAGAGATTTTTTTTTTTTTTTTTTTTCATTCCCCGGAAATGGTTGGGGGAACGTCAAAAATATAGCAAGGGTCCCGAAAAATGAAATTGGGGATAAACAATTTTAAGAAACTAAAGCCGGATCAAAAAGATGTTGCTGGAGCACACAAAAAATATCCAACCTTTATGAGCAACAGTGTAGCTCAGTGAACCAAGCAAACTTAAACACTGACGGAAGAATAATTCACTTTTGAGTGATTTACTTAAATTTCGAGAGCATTAATGCTTTGATTTTTCTATCATCTTCGCAGCATCTTTCTTCTCCTAATTTCGATTTGTCCGTTGTATGAAGGGCAACAAATGGTTCATATTGTCTCGACTCTCGACGGCTGTAATTAGTTAATGAACGAGTTACATAACGATTTTCTTGAATACTGTAAAATTCGTTGGTAAAAGGGAAACGTCCAATGTGATTCATGCATCACCATTCGTGTTACAATCAGGTTAAACTAAGTCACCTTCTTGTCTCCTCAAATCTGGTCCCGTTCAATCAACATAATTTGGGGGTAGATATAAACCTTTTTATTTAACGCTCGAAAATGTAAACTATTTTTTCAGTTCAAATTCAAAGGATTTCCTTCATAAAAAGTTGTATGATTCCATTACATATGTAATATAGGACGAATTTACATTATCCTTCACACTAGTTGTTATGTAATTAAAACAAAGACGATTAACCGCTTCAGAAATTGGATATTATCCATACGCTTCCCATGAATGAATTGGACACCCCTTAAATGAATGTAGTCGTCCACAAGTGCGGCAAAGTGTGACAGGTGCGAAGAGTCGAAGCTGAAATGTTTTGACATTTTAGTTAGAATTGTTCAGGGGCCCTGGAACGGTAGTCGGAAATGATCAAACGGGACTAACTTTGGACGAAGAATTAGAAAAGAAAACATCATTTCATCATTTAGCTTCTATACCGTCTCGTTGTGAAAAAATAGTATTGATCTACTTGCATTAATATAATCGTTTTCCGTGGATTGTCAGAAGCAAGTTCATTCTTTTTAAAGCAGTCGCCAGCTTTAGCGAGGAGAAGTTCTGCTCCAGATAAAAAACAGCATCTCTCTCATTTTGCTCTTCGCATGTGGTAAGTTCCAAAACATTATACATAATTATTTTCGCTATAGTATAATGTATTTAGATGAATTCTTATATTCTAATATTGTAATGCAAACGAACTGACATAATTGTCTTTAAACGGTATACACTGTATAGGCCTATTATATATTCAGATAAAGAGAAAGAGAGAGAGAAAAAAAAAAAAACGCACAAAAAAAAAAAAAAAAAAAAAAAAAAGAGAGAGAGAGAGAGAGAGAAAGAGAGATAGAGAGAGAATTTAACATAGTCATGTTGATCAAACTCGAATAATAAAACTACCCACCCCTTTCCACTTTTACTCTTGGCATAAAAAAGTGACCCATCGTGAGGGCTATGAAAATATTGTTAATAAATATCGAGCTCCCGGCACTGATGATTTATCTTCCGTCTGCATAAGTGGCAGGTCCCATGACCTACTAAAAGACAATAGGATCAAGAGAAAATGCCATGATTTTGTTTGAAGTTGAGTTTTCCTTTATGGAAAAGAAATCTTGAATTATTCTATGAAGACAATGAAGACCTATAAATTGTGAACTTGTAATAATATTGTAAATTGTGAACCCGTTCAATATTGTCCCTTTTTCGAGCTTTGTTTCCTTGATCTTTTAAAGAGTGACTTTTAGAATGAGGAGATATCTAGTTTATGCCGCGTTTTCCCCAGACTTCCGACATCAAATCGAAAATTCATATAGGCCTACTTTGATACAACATTACGTTATCAGTTAAAAAAACGTAAACACACGGGTTGATTGTAAATTGTTTCATGACAAAAACTTATCGAGCACTTTTTAGTCATGAAAAGGGGAACTTTTTGGGTGCATGAAAAAGTGTTTGAGGGGGGGGGGCACTCTGCCCCTGCCACCCCCGGTTCCGCCGCCTAGTTTATGCTGCGTTGTCCCCATACTTCCTAAATCAAATCATAAGTCTTATGCCTACTTGAATACAACGTTACTTTATCAGTTACAAATTGTAGTCAGACGCGTTGATGGTAAATCTTTCATTATAAAAGCTAATTAAGTGCTAAACGGAAGCCATGTAGGCCTATTTATAATTGACATTTAAAGAAAAGACATGGCATATCCGGGTTCTTTGTTTAAGAGCGGGTCATCAGCACCTAGGGGGAGGGGGCAATTATTGTTCGCCTTAATCCCCATTATGTTTAATTATCTAGTTAATTGTATTCATATGACTATTAAATACAAATCGTTTGGTCTCCAATGGAGTGTAAACGTAAAGTCCGGGTTTTGAGAATCATGGCAGTGCTTCACTATTATGATTTTTTTTCATTTTTATGCATTTTGAAAGTTGCGCGAAGTACGTTGTAGTACTTTCACAATGATGCTCCTGTCAAGTGCGTAGAGTAATAAAAGTTAACAAATGAATTATCTATACGACTGGCCTATTTATTTATTTATTTATTTATTTATTTTTTTAAAGACACAGTTCTGGTGAATTATTACACAATATCAGTTTGAAATAATGCCATAAACCTACCTGTATAATGCATAATTTTTATTCGCTGTGATGTCAACGAACTTAAAAAGAATTTTCGATTGTGTCTGTCCTTCTCCCAAACACATGATATTTGTTTATGTTTGATGTCCATTAAACTACGTAAGATTTATTGTTGCAATGTCATTTATGACGTAAACTCTTGCATACAAAATTTGGTAATTCAAAGTAACGCATCAACTTTATCAAACGCAAATCCTATATATTCGACCCTGCTTTTTCCCCCTTCTTTTTAAGTGTTTAGGTTGAAAGTCAACTTTTTATCATAATAAAGATTTGAGCATTTACGTTATATAAAAAAAGCCATCAATTTGAAATGTCAATGTATTGTATTTTATTCCTTTTATGCAAACAAACACTGTTTCCGTTTTCAATTTCCAAGTATTTATTTTACAATCGCAATGACAAAAACAAAACCCCCTTTTGATTCTAATCGCTAGTCTCCATATAATTTATCAAAATGTCTGCTTATATAGTGTTTATTGAGTATGACTGTTGATTCGAATGATTTTGTTTATTATTGCACTATTTGGCAATCCCATAAATTGTGACAAATCTATTCGTAAAACGTTCGCATGCCCCATGAAAACCAACCTTTATCATACGCTCTAAACTTTTCGACACATCTTCAAAATTAATTGAGCATGTCTGTAGTGTACAATAGTGTATAACAATATGCTGACTCATTATTTTTAGCCAATTTCTTTACCATGAAATACGTTCACTTGTTGAGGCAATATTGCAACTACTAACGCGTTGTCATTCTCTGTATCCTAAATTTGGGCACATTAATATGCAACATGATAACCCAGCTGCTCCGCTAAAGGGGGGGGGAACACATTCAAAAATTCAAAAATTCCCCTGGCATATTACCAAAGTTTAGACTTTGGTAAAAGGGTATATGCAAGTTTAAAATTAGACTGAGATTTTTTTTTAACCCAACTCGTAACATTTACAAATCCCACGTCCTTAGATTATTGATTTATCAGAAGATATATTTTGTCAACTTCACACTCTACAGTCTGTGTCAAATAAAATGGTACAGTTGGAAAACATTTTTTTATAGTATGAAAATTAATCACATCCTGTTATTATTTGTCATTTTCATAAAGCAGGAAAATCAGACTTTCTTCTGCAATTTTTTCATCACATTTGGTGCAGTATTTTTTGAGATATGACTAATTTTCTGTAATCAAGAAAAATCCATTTTTTGCATGCTGTCCCATGCCTTTGTGTAGGTTTCGCATAATGGCCATGAATTCAGTACTCCAGAACAATAGGAGTGCGTAATTTTGATTTGTTCCTCGTCGCACAAAATTTAGCATAACTTTTGTTTTACGAAAGCAAATTATACAGAACAAAGAGCATCAGCAAGGAAAACCTTTTGACTTTAATTTGGTACCACATACACATATTATATGAAACGATTTTACACCTAAATTATTTTTCCCCCGACTGTACCATTTTTATTTTTTTTTGACACAGACTGTATACCAGCATACCAGTAAGCCTGTAAAATTTCTCCGCTATTGGTAAGATGGCATCACTGGGTACACTATGACAATGGGCTCACTATTTGTTTCATGTTTACATGATTATGCCAAAATTGATTATGACATATCACGCATATGATTTTGGCGGGTGAATGTTGATGGGCGCGGTTGTTATGAAATTGAGCTTAAATGAAAGTGACTAATATGAATTCGTTGTTATGTTCCCTCTAGTTCGAATCCAGATCATCAACGATCCATGTTTTCATGAGAAAGAGAAATCACTAAAACTGTTAACTCGCGCGTGTTTTTTGTTTGTTTGTTTTATTTGTTTGTTTTGTTTTGTTTATTTTTTTGTTGTTGGTTTGTTGTTGTATTTTTTTAGGGGGGATGGGTTGAAGTACTTGCCCCACATCAAAGCCATGCGATTCATGTTCTGACATGCTGCATTGAAAGAAAGCCTGGTTTGGAACGCACGTATAATGGCGAGGGTACCCAAATGTGTTAACCCTAACCCTAGCCCTAATCAAAAAATGTTTTACAAAATGTGAAATATGTTTGATTTTAAATGACTTCTGTTTTACTTGCGAGCAATTTTCCCCGATGTCTCTGCGATTCCAGAGACTCAATGTGAGTAGGCCTTTAGAAGATTATCGCAATATTCAACTTATCAAATCGTCAATATGGACGGGCTTACTATGGACTACATTATGGTCTCACATTCATGTGGTTCTGATTTGTTTTAAAAAAAGCTGACAATGAAAATGGTCCAGAGCTAAACTTGCTATATTTGACTCACAGACGGAAGCGAAATTAAGATCGAGAGAATCTTCAGTGGCATGGCACGGATCAGCTGTCCAGAAGGACATTTATTATGACGTATGGTTTAGACCATCATTGTACTTAATGATTGAAGGAACGAACAAACATACAATAATTGCATCAAGAGAGAGGGATAGATAGATGGTTGAGAAGGGAGGCAGAGAGTCCAGAGGAGTAGTCCAGCGGAATAGTAATCATTCGCATTATGACATGTATGATGTATAATTTAACAGACACTACCCAATTACAGACGTAATCAGAGAAAGGCAAGGGAATGGTTTAGATAGAGGAGGAGAGGATACTAATCGTAGGGCGTTATCACTGCCGTTCTGCAACAGTTTCATACAGAAGTCCAGCTGGACGGGTCCACTTTACAGGTGTGTGGAAGGCGAAGTGTTGCAAAATACTCCCAAAACCTCAAACACGGGTTTGCGGGTAGTCATAACACTTCGCCTTCCATACAGGTACTCAAGTAGCATATCATATAGAAATAGAACATCAAAATAAATGAAAATAGTTGAGGATTATGCAGTAGTAATATGCCTTAAAGTGTCTTATATTCATTTTCTTTCGCAGACTTACCTTGTCATTGAAAGAAGATGGCTTCCAGCTTCAGCCAGTTTTTCTCGATGGTGACATTGCTGTGTACGATCATCAATCTCGGACTCGGTTACGTACCCGTTCACGAACGTCCATTACGCATTCCTGATCGAGGTCGTCCTGCCGACACCGTTGAGGAACGTCCATCCATTATCACACGACTCCCCATGAGACATCCGTACCAGCCGGGGCCGAGAAGCACATCAACTGCGAACATACCGTTCCTCGCACTAGCCGGCGTCAACAGGCGCCTGGCAGTGGTCGAGTCCTGGAGAACAACGTCGGATAGAAACTACGAGAAGCTGTCTGCGAAAGTGTCTGGCCTGCTCCTGCGGGTAAGTCAAATCTATATTGTTTTAGGATTTGGCTGCTTTTCTTGATCGCAATCAGCTAATGTTGCCTTAAAGGCAAAAACTAAGGCAAAACACTGAATCAATTAGCTTTTACTCTAAAGGCCTAGCTACCACAATCATTTAATTATATTTGTTATGTTTGTATGATCGAGATGAGATCTAGGCTCTATTAGACATTTGATGTTCATCCTGTACTTTCACTCGAATGAATTCATTGGATTTTTTCAGTATTAACGATAATAATCTTCACGAACCTGTTGCAGATTCAAGACCTAGAGCACACGGTGGAAGAAGCCAACTCACCCCAGCCAGAGCCGCTAGCAGAGCTTCGATCAGCAAACCTTGATCTAGAGACACGCGTGTCCCGACTGGAGACCGAGAACCAAGACCTTAGACAGTTTCTTGTGGCCTTTGAGCAGTTCTTCAACAGGCTGACCAGTGCCGACCCTGCGGCCTACGATCCCACTGCAGCGCCTGCAGAGAGGTTATCAAGGTTAGTTGCTTGGTTGATTGGTTTTGATAGATCAACGTCACCATCCGAAATTTTTTTTTCGGATTGATTTCTGGATTTGCACCTGCCTGGGTCCTGTCCGTGTCTGATGAGCTATTTCATTCGTTGTGGGCATTCAGGTAATAGTTAAACATTGAACGTTGAACAACTCAAAATGTTGACATGGTCAACCGATGTGTTGGCTCAGTGGATAGAGCTGCCGCCTCATAATCGGGAGGTCGTGGATTCGATCCCGGCTGCATCATACCAAAACCATTACAACAATGGTACACTGTTGCTCATAAAGGTTGGATAAAAATTTCTTTGTGTGCTTCAGCAGCATCGTTTTGCTCCAGCTAAAATTTCTTGAAATTGGTTGTCCCCGCTTTCTCTTTTTGGGACCCTGACTATATCTTGGGCGCTCCCCCAACCTTTCCCGGGGAATGGAAAATAAAAAAAGTGTGTCAACCCCCAAAACGCCAATTTTCTTTTTTTTTTTTTTTTTCATTTTTGTCTTATTTTGGGGCCCTTTATTGTTTACCCGGCTGACCACGGCCCCCTCCATCCCCTCAAAAAGCATCTGAAATGTAGGGTTGGCGTTGGTTTTTATATTAAGTCAAGGTTTAAGATCACAGGCGATGGTCTTTTGTCTAGGGGAGGGGTTGAAGTAAAAAGTGAAATCGGTGAAGAATGGAAATATTTTATCCAACCTTCATGGTCAAAAGAAAAGAAATAAGAAAACAACTATGAACCTTAATTATTGCCTTTTTCTCCAAAATTTTGTTTCAGCCTTCATGACAAAGTTGTAAATTGTAACTGTAGTCTAATTTTCATTTTGATTTATGTTTGGCTGAGATTCTACAATACTTTTTTTTTTTAAAGATATATATTTCCATGTTGTAAAAATGAAGAAAATCAATATTTAACCGGAATCGAAATAAACTTTGACCCTTCCCCTAGACAATAACACTAAGTCTGTGATCATAAACTTAGATTTAACTTAAAAAAAAAAAAAACAATAACAACCTTATACCTCAGACGCTTTTCGTGTGGTAGGACTAAGGGGCCTTGGTCAGCCGGGTAAACAAAAAAGGGGCCCAAAAAATTTGGAAAATGTCAAAAAATTGGCATTGTGGGGGTTGACAAACTTTTTTATTTCCAAATGCCTGGGAATGGCTGGGGGAACGTCCAACATAGAGCCAGGGTACCTAAAAATTGAAACGGGGACCAACAAATTCTAGAAATTAAAGCCGGAACAAAATGATGTGGCTGGTGCACAAAAAATATATACAACCTTTATGAGCAACAGTGTATTTGTTGCTACCCTGTTTGGTGTTCAACAAAAAGGGAATAGAGCAACGTCCATCTAGTGCTGCTCAGCAGCTGCCGGGCCCGCAAAACAAAAAGGACAAAAAGAATTCCCGTTCACATTTGTTTCGGACAATACAATTTGGAGCGTGGAGGGGGAGGAGAGGCGTCATGATGGTTAATATGCACATACACGTTGATTTTACTTGTAAAACAAAGTCTGGAAATCTTATTATCGTATCACCCGATTATTCCATATTCAGACTGCACCAGTATCTGGGTAACACCGAGGCCGAGTTGATCGATGTCAGCAGACAGACGTTGATGACATCGGCCGATGGCGACGACGCGATGGAGGAAGATCACGTCGATGATCAACCGATGACCGGAGAGACTGCGCAGGTCGTGGAGCAGTGGGAGACAGTAAACATTTTCGTATCTGGAAACGAAAATAACACCGGTAAGAACAACATTGTGTCATTCTCATTTCTGTATTTCATGTTTGAAAAGGTTCTAGGACAAATATCCCGGAAAGTTAACCCCAGACAACTACCCCCACCAAAAATCTACTCCATAACCCTACATCTTACCATACCATTTTCTGGGGTGAGTTGTCCTGGGGGTAGTTGTCCCGGGATAGTTCTGACACGGTTTGAAATCTTAGTAGCAGCAAACCAATTTGATTGGTCTACCTGGGAATCTCCCTGTGAGTTTGCTGGTATTCCTAGTTGTCAACAGCCGATTGAAAGTGATTTTATACAATAATGATAATAATACAAAAAAATAAGATAATGATAATAAACAAAATCTTGTTACTCTCGAAGCTTCTGGAGACAGGAACATCTTTCGTAAAGGTACATCATCCAGAGTTGCCCAAAGACCCAGCCAGGGTATCACGATGTCCGTTTCATCATCATCATCAGCGTCATCCAAAGCCACTCTTGATAGAGGATCTGGTGTCCATCTCTCAACCTCAGAAGCGGACCGGTTGGCCATCGCCCTGGAGCAGCTTGAGACACGGAACCAGGAGTTGACAAACCGTCTACAGGCACTGGAAGGACAAGCTACGGAATCGGGTCCCTTCGGTGGAGGTGTGAACACCTTTGGTGTATCGTCATCATCTGACGCGAAAAGCAACGCCATCACTGAAGAGGTATGTATAAAAAGAAGACAAATTCTTAATCTTGGTGTACCTCTTGCACATTTTTTCTATACAGAAAATATTAATCAGTGTTAATGTTCGGTTGATTACAAAACCTTAACAGCTTCATTGGCCATACCACAGTTCGGTGGCAAGACCACCTCCAAAGTGAGATCATAATCAAAATGTATAAGCATACCTACTGGTAGATTGTCTGTCTCGCTTGTGAGGCGTAGGTCTAAATTATTATTCCCTATATATTCTCTCACATTTAACACATATGGGAATTGTACAAAGATTCCTTTTGGTAACGATAATCAAAAAGACATGCCATTCTCAGCTCTACCTGGTGATTCCGGGTGCCCTCTTGCTGCTCCGTTCATTGACAATCATACTTAATTTAATACACAGCTCCTGAACAAAGTGGAACTCCTGGAGCAAGTGGTGGCCCTCCAGGCATCTTCCATCCTGGATGACACACCTACACCTGAAATCAACGGTCCTAGAGGCCCAACAGGAGATAGGGGTATCTCTGCAGCAGTAAAGAGTTCATCAGGTACAAGCCAGGTTTCCTCTACAAGCATGAGGCGGGAGGATGTGTCCATCATGAAGGAAGTCCTGGAGGAGACTCGTAACTCAAAATCATGTAGGTCCCAAGGGAATTGCCGTAAGAATGTAGTTAAGCAGAAATGGCATGTTGTAATCACATTCTGTAGTTGTCGCAAACATATTTTATATTACAGTGGTGGCCACAATTATTAGAACACCTGAACCTACACAAAGTCTATGGGATTATTAATGCCCTAGTTCATTTTCCGAAGTCAGATTGAAGATATATTTTGTGTGCCATGAGCTTTCATGACTTTTTAGCATAGGGTCTTACGTATAGGTTGATACCAAATTTATATACGTTCGACCATCTGGTAATGCGCAGCATTAAAAATAGTTGCGCTATGCGCTTTTGGTTTCCCCATAGACTTGTGTATTAAAGATGTAGTCCAACATGTCCAAATGCAAAAAAGTAAAATGCCAATTACATATGCCGATTGCTCAAAAAGTATTTGAGGTAGAAGTATGAAACTTAGCAGGCTTATTCATTCTAAGATACCTCAAATACATTCTAAGTTTCAGCAAATTTGGTCTAATGGGGAGGGTGGATTCGCCCCCACATTCGTGGTTAGATGACCAAAATAACCATGCCCATTGAAGGTTAAGACAATTTTTTAAAAATTTTAATGAAGACACTCCTTGTAAATGTATATTTTTTAAAAGGAAATTTCATGAGCAATTCAAATATGTTGAAATATTAAGGGTCATTAGAACAATGGACTTAAATAGGGGCACTGAATTAAAAATTTTGGGCCCTTCAAAAATAATTTAAAAGTCCCCACATAAGATGTAACTACTTCACTCTGTGTCGTTATCAATGCGATTTTTGACATCCTTAGGAAATTTTCTTTCAGAATATATATACTTTTGTAAGGAGAGGCTTAAAATTTTTAACGTTATGACACTTTGATCCTGAAATGGGCAAGATTTTTTAAATTTTTTAATTGGTGGTGCAACATAAAAAAAGGGCGACTTGGGGGCGATTTCCCAACGCACGGCTTTGTTTTTAAAGCATAATGATGATATCCGGAGACATTTCAACCATTTTATAGGTATTTAAATGGTCAACTGAATGAAAATTATTAAAATCATTTAAATATGCTTGGTGTTCTAATAATTTTGGCCACCACTGTATATATATATATATATATATATATATATATATATATATATATATATATAAACCCCTCACAAAAAGTTTCGCAAGTCGACTTTGGGTCATGATAACTTTTCAGGTACGCTTTAGTTATTCCTGATTTTCATATCATTGGAAAGATAATTTATTCCCCTTTTGATTGATAACCTATTTGTAATGATTGTATCATGCTTCAATACACAGAATATCAGAATATCGAGAAAAGTAAAAAGTCAAATGTTGTAAAATGCATTTTTATTAATCACATTAAAGTTCCGCAACTTCACTTCAGGTCCTAATAACTTTGGGGATATTTTCTAATTTTTATTGAATTTTATACCATTGTCAAGTTAATTTATTCCTCTCTTGATTGATACCTTATTTGTCAGGGTGGTGTCATGCCTGTGTCCACAGAACCCCTCAATACCACTTGAATACATGACAAAGGGAAAGATAATTTTCTGTTTAAATTTCTGTAACACAGCACTAAACCTTGATACATTTTAATGTGGGGATTTAATCATTGTCAATTTTTATAGCATTAAAAAGTTCATTTATTCTTCTTTTTATTGATACCCTATTTGCAATATTAACATCATATTTGAATGCACATAACTCACGAATTTAAAGCAAAGTAAAACGTGAAAAGTTGCGAAATGCATTGTTATTGCTCGCAACAGACAATAATACTCACAATAGGCATTCAATTTGCAACACATAAATTCTGACGTGTCCTAACATTCAGGTGTTCTGTCCATGCAGGAACAGCACTATCGTTACAATTAGGGTGTTATTGAAAAGAGGAATAAATTATCTTGACAATGGTCTAAAATTCAATAAAAATTAGAAAATAACTCGAAAGTTATCAGAGCCTAAAATCGAGTTGCGGAACTTCGCTTTGATAAATGCATTTTGCAACATTTGACTTTTTACTTTTCTCCATATTCTGATATACTGTGCATTGAAGCATGACATAATCATTACAAGTAGGATATTAATAAAAAGGGGAATAAATTATCTTTCCAATGGTATGAATATCAGGAATAACTAAAGCGTACCTGAAAAGTTATCATGGCCCAAAGTCTACTTGCGAAACTTTTTGTGAGGGGTTTATATTGATTGATTGATTGATTGATTGTTTGATTGATTGATGGATTCATTCATTCATTTACTTATTTATTTATTTATTTATTTATTTATTTATTTATTTATTTATTTTATTATTATTATTATTATTATTATTTTTTTTTTTTAAATTTATTTATTTATTTATTTTTATTTATTTTTATTTATTTATTTTTTATTTATTTATTTATTTATTTATTTTTTTTTTGGGGGGGGGAGGTGCTGCGACCCCGAATCCTGGATCTGCCACTGTCATGTACACGCAAAAAAAAGGAAGGTTTTTATCCAATCGGGTTTATCATATTGGTGTGCATAACGCCATATATTGACAGAGGTGTAAAGAGCGGGTAATAATATCCGGAATTCGTTTCTGAGCTTTTAAGACGTCATATCATTATTTTGCTCTCTGAAAAAAAAGTATGGTTATTTTTTTTTAACATCATGGAATGTAATATCGGCCATTGATCGTACGGCATTCGGAATAGATTATATAATAATAATAATAGTTACATTTATATAGCGCTTAATACATATATCCACCTTGGTGTTTCTAAGCGCTTTTAGTGTTAACTAATTATTACCCGGCTTAGCTAGGCTACCCCGAAAGGTGCTCACAGCATTCAAGGAATTGCTTCCTACCGGTACCCATTCACCTCACTTGGGTCAAGTACGGCAAATTTGCAGGTTGACACCTTGCCGAAGGATGCTAGTGGTATGGACGGGATTTGAACCGCGTACCTTTTGATCGTAAGTCCGCCGACTTATCCACTCGACCACACCACTCCTTATATATTATATTAAATGAAAGATCGATATTGACATTCCGGCATTTTACGATTGCTCCTTATCAATTTGCAGCTTCTAGAAAGAGCGCGTTCTCGGTTGCCAGGATGACGCCTCTTAGGGGAACAGCCGATCAACACCAGGTAGTCGAATTCGATCACGTTTTCGTCAACAAAGGGCGGGACTTCGTCACAAGTAACAGTACCTTCATTTGCGAGAGGGCGGGCTACTACTTTATTACGTTCCAGTAAGTTGTCATGGTATTTTTGCAAAATTATTAAGTTTGTAATATGATGATGACCTATCGCCAAGTTAAAACAAAGTCCTCAGCTGTAAGGATTATTAGCAATTTAAGCAAATTATTGTTACTCTGAAGAAACGCACATATACCATGTATACTCAAGCAGGTATACTCACAAAAAATTCTGGTTGATCCAGACAGGGCAGGGGCGGAGGGGATTCACCTCTCTCCCGTATTTTTTCCCCGAAAAAAAATGCACTCATTGACTGTGTTTATTGACTATGTTAAAATCGAAAAAAAAAAAAAAAAATCGGCTGTCACCCTATATTCTAAATTTCTCACACCCCCGGAACATTTTCAAATCCTGGATCCACTAATCGACACTATTATTTTATCCTACGCCATTTTTTATCATACTTCCAGTCAATTACACACACAATCATATAAATGCAAGTAAAATAAGCCAGATCGATTTCTATGAGGTCACAACAAAACTTTGGTATGAAGATAAAATACATTCGTCATAACTTTTCGAAATCCAAACCATTCTTCCCCCTCCTCTCACCAACAGTCTTCGATCATACGACGGCCTCTACCTCGGCGTCTCACTCATGAAGAACGGCGATGTCGTCAGCGCTGTCTTCACCGACGCTCACGAACGAAACGTGATGGAAGGCCAGAGCGTCGTACTTCATCTTGAGCCCGGTGACAACCTTTATCTCCTACTCGGTCCGTCATCCGACTTCGGGCTGCACAGCAACAATCGTAAATACGTCACCTTCAGCGGGTTTATGATCTATTCTGGCTATTGAAACGGTCAATTGGTACTTGGTCTAAACCCACTTTGAATATGCCCGTTTTTGTCATTTCAAGACATTAAAATGATCCTATTTGGCATCGGAAATTCGGCAAAAGGCGATGTTGTGACGACACTTATCAGTCTCCTATTGAATCCAGAAGGACCTTAAAGCTTTGGAAATAGTGACTATTGTGCTTTTCATCTTATTCTAATTGCCTATGAGATCTTTAATCACAAGTATGAACATTTTATATAAATAATTGACAAAAGCCGGTTGTCACTGTCAGGCTTGGCTGAATAAGAAAACATGCAAGACATATAATTAATATACAATGTATATATAATTAATACACTCAACATAAACGGAATGTCGATTATGCGCATCCGCCGCTCTGTTAGAATGCGTTTCGTATCTGGATTGACGCTCATCGTCAGGTGTCATCCGTTAAAAGAGTGAGAAAAGTTTATGCGTATGCTTGTAAGTTTTATGATTCGCCCTTGTTTGTCAACGACATTCTCGGCAACAAACATAATACACTGTTCGTCATAAAGGTGGAATATTTTTTTCTGGCTCAAGCGACATCATTATTTCTCCGGCTTCAATTTTTTGAATGTGTTTGTCACCGCTTTTACTTTCCGGGATCCTGGCTATATCATGGACGTTCCCTCAACCCTTCCCGGGGATTTTTCATCCAAAAAGTTTGTCACCCCCCGAAGATGGTCATTTTTCTCATTTTTTCTCATTTTTGGGGCCCCTTTTTGTTTACGTGACCCACCACGGCCCTCTCAGTCTTACCCCCAAGGAACCATATCTGAGGTGTAGAGTTATTATTGTTCTCTAAGTTAAATCTAGTGTTATGGCTACAGGCTCGACTCTTTTGTCTAGGGGAGGGGTAAAAATTATTTTGATTGGGGTTCAACATTGATTTTATTCATATTTACACCATGGAAATTTCTATCTTCCTTGATTTTATCGTTAAATCTCAACCAAACATAAATCAAAATAAAATATGATCATTAATAACCATTTACAACCTTGTCCTCAAGGCTAAACCAAATTTAAGGGGAAAATGATGATAATTAAGGGTTAAAGGTTGTTTTTTATTTCTTTTGCTTTTAGCATAAAGATGGAATAAAATATTCCAAATTTTCAACAGTCTCACTTTTTATTTCAACCCCACCCCTAGACAAGAGACCTAAAGCCTGTACCCATAAATCTATATTTAACTTAAAGAACAATATAAACAATACACCTCAGACGCGTTTCCTCGGGGTAGGACTGAGGGGGGCTTGATCGGCCGGGAAAACAAAAAGGGGCCCCAAAATGAGAAAAAATGACAAAAAGGGCATCATGGGGGTTGACAAAACTTTTTTTGAAAATAAGTCCACGTGAAGGGTTGGGAGAATGTCCAAGATATAATTAGGATCAAGAAAAGTAAAAGCAGGGACAAACATATTCAAGATATTGAAGCTTGAGCAAGATCATGTCGCTATAGCGGCAAAAATTTTTCCATCTTTATGACGGACAGTGTACATGATTATTAAGTCATTTTCGTCTCCAATTACGCAGTACGAATCATTTTGGTACGATTGTTTCAGCATCAGGCAATTACACTGAAGTGTCCCAAACTTGTCTTCGTTTCCAAAATGTTATAGAAACTTTACAACTAAAATGCTCTGAACATGCTAATGGTATTTCAGTATAGGCCTAGATTTCACGCAAATATGTAATTTTCTATTCCATATGTATTTAGTCTCTTGTATGCGTGGCATGCAATCGGTCTTGAAGGCGCGTAACTATGCTAGTCATGTGACGGGACACCAGCTAAAAAGTCGGCTCAATTAACAGTTTGTAAAAAAAAAATAAAAAAAATAAAAAATAAAAATAAAAAATTAATAAATAAAAAAAATAATTAAAAAATAGGTGATAAGGGGGCGACACAACTTGATGGCCCTCATGGGTACATTAAAGGTCCATTGTAGCTTGTCCTTTGCTGTACTATATGTTCTACTTTGGATTGTATGTAAATATTAAATACGTTTGATTCTATATTAGATTAGCCTATACTATCTTATCCGTTGTCATGTATTTTTTGTATTTTTTTAGAGTCTGCTTTCAAAAGATTGAATCAATATTATGAAGTAAACGAAATTTAATAAATACATGTAAATAAATAAATAAAATGAAAAAAAAAAATGAGTTCCATACAATTTTTTTTTAATGATATAATAAAAAATGGGGTTAGATACAAAGAAAGAGGAATAGAGAGAAAGAGAGCGAGAGAATGAGAGAGAGAGAGAGAGAGAGAGAGGCAGAGAGAGAGAGAGAGAGAGAGATGGGTCCCGGAGCAAAGTAAGGAGGTAAATGGCCAATTGGGCTTATTGCTATTTCGCCTATTTACCATTTTGTCTAATCCCCATTTCGTCTAATGTCCATTATGTGTACTATCTACTTGGTCCAACACCACTTGGTATTTTTTTGTATCAAACCGGTAATGGACCAAATATGCACTTCGTAAATAGATAAAAATGCAATCAGACCAAAAGGTAATTAGACGAATTGGAAATTTGACCAAGTGGTCATTAGACCAAGTGAGAGTTTATAGACCCAGTATTATACCAATTGCAAATTGGACCATATTTTTAATAAACCAAATGGGTTTGCCCATGTGGTATTAAACAAACGGAGAATTAGACCAACTGATGTTAGACCATGTGGATATGGAGTCAAACTTTACATGACGTTACAACGAAGACGGTCATTGTTGCTTGTTTGTGACGCAATCATTGGAAAGAAATAAGTTGTGCGCTAACCATATGAAGCAATACAGTCCGCGCACGATTGTGACGATTATCCATAGCAACAATATAACTTTTGTCACTGTATAGGCCTACATGCTTTGTTTTTATCATTCCTTTTTAAATTGGAATGTGCTTTTATTTCATAAATTGGATTTATTACACGGATTATCAATAGATGGCAAAATGTAAGGTAAGTGTTTTCGAATGTGTTTTCTATATCAAGTTTTTTGTTTCAAATATTATCCATTATTTAATTTCAGTCATAATTATATAATAAACATTTTGTTTCACAGAGTGCAAAAAATAATAATTCAAGGCCAAATTCAGGGCCAAGCTCATCATCTTGTGTGATAAAATGAAAGCTGATGTACTACACATAAAGGCATTTAATATGTGCACGTTTGGAATTGGTGCCAAGCAAATCACTTAGGCCCTACAATGAAATCAAGACCAGGGGGGGGGGGGGAGGGGGCACAACGTGCCCCCTACCGAACTCTAATACGCCATTTCTATATGCTTGGATTTTTTTTTCCATCAAACTGGGTGACATTTCCTAAATTTTATTCACAAACATTTTGATACATATTTTGTGGGGTCTGATATTCCGTGTTGCCATGACAACCACAAATTGGCAACCATGTTTCTCCATTTTTTGGTTATTTTCGATATCCACAGTTTTAAACAATATTATGGAGCTAATAAAATTAAATACACGGACGTATAGTTCGTTTTTTTTTTTTTTTTTTTTTTTTTTTTTTTTCCCCAATTCCTTTTGGTTAAAAAATTATTGATATCTGAAATAGGGGGAACTTACTTTTTGTGTTGTGTTTAGATGTTATATTCTTGCTCATTATAATAGGAGCTGACTGTAGGACATGTGTTTGTATAAAAAATAAAAACAGGCAGCATAGATTGACTTTCAAGAACAATTTATTTTATACCTGCTTTTTTATAATGAAGACACAATTCATTCATATTTTGAACTCTCCCCGTGCAGATAGTGGGAGGCAAATATAATGCATACGTATTCACTCAGAATATACATAACTTCTTCGATATAGCGTTTTATGTACATGTAAGTACTACATGCAGTAGAGTATTTTCCAACAAGACACTGAGTATTCCATATTTCTGGATTTCCTTACAGGTATCATAAATGTACTGTTACATATATTTGTTTGATTTTAAATGGTGTGAGCTCAGACAAATATTTACCTTTTGGCTTTAAGCATTAACAGCAGTTTTTCAGCGTCTTTCTCATGGAGACATTAATTCCATTTTATTCCTATTCACCGAAATTAATTCTGAAAATTAAACATCAGTGGAAAGAAAATTTAACCCTGTTTTCTTTTAAAGCATTCTGTAGAAGATGCATATAAAAGAAAACACAAACAAGGACACAAATAGGGCCTATAAATACAAAATACATGTATAACATAAATTCCTCTAAGTATAGTGTGTTAAGGAAACAGGACGGGAAGTACATGCAAATGTATATATTGGATAAAAAAGACTCCTTGAAAAGAACAAAATAAGAACAAAACATTACAGGAATATTAATTACATTTACAAAGTAAACAACATGTGTGTACTATAATTAAGAAATGAACGCATTTGCAATACTAGATGACAGTCTCTATATTCTAAAATAATATTTTCATTCTTCAATATCAATAACTTGGTGGTCTGCTAAATATGTATACTTTATGAATTTGTTTAGATGGGTCTGAAACATGATGATTTTATAGATTTTAAACCTATGCTTTTACAGCAGTGTATCTAAAATAAAGATCGAACCAAGATTCTGGTTCATAAATCCTATCATATATTGGGTACGTTTTCATTCAATGAAGAACGTAGATACATAAGTAAACTGAAAATTTACTATGTATGTACTTTTCTCTCTTATAGATTTTATACAAAACTACATGTATTTATTTAGGCTAGTTTAGTGGAAATAAAAATAAAAGGATAAACCCAACCTGAAATCAAGTTGTTATTTTTTTCTTCAAAATATCAAAAGCAGAAAAGTGAGAGAAACATAAGTATAACACTATAAATAACAGCAATCAACCATAGTTTATCAATTTTTAATTTGTGATGTAAAATTATGGATTCACAGTATACAAGTTACGAGAGAGGACCTCACAAAATTAAAACTTTTAAAGTCCTAGACCGGACCGGCAAATGAAATAGCCAAAAACGAAAGCTAATATGCTATATAATACAACAATTCCAAATTAAGGCGTTTTTATTGTCCATCTAGAAAGTATTTAATTAAAAAGATGACCGAACCTCAACCAGGCCACCCCTCCCGAATACTTGTAAAATTACCCCTAATTTAAAAGTGCGAGTGATGACGTCAAAAAATGTTAATGGAATGCTACAGCAGTCCTGCGGCTAGGCATGATTGCGTTTCGCCTTTAGAAAACACGTTTGTATTGCTATGTCAGGACAATAGACGCCCTGTGAGCTAGAATTCTATTGTTATGAAATGAAAGGGCAAAGTCAATCATGCCTGGCCGCAGGACTGCTGTAGCATTCCATTAACATTTTTTGACGTCATCACTCGCACTTTTAAATTAGGGGTAATTTTACAAGTATTCGGGAGGGGTGGCCTGGTTGAGGTTCGGTCATCTTTTTAATTAAATACTTTCTAGATGGACAATAAAAACGCCTTAGTT
The DNA here is from genome assembly GCA_940671915.1 of Paracentrotus lividus. Lineage (NCBI taxonomy): Eukaryota > Metazoa > Echinodermata > Echinoidea > Camarodonta > Echinidae > Paracentrotus > Paracentrotus lividus. The sequence continues at coordinate 12,148,491 of CALNVZ010000674.1, forward strand.
TGGAATTGTTGTATTATATAGCATATTAGCTTTCGTTTTTGGCTATTTCATTTGTCGGTCCGGTCTGGGACTTTAAAAGGTCCCAAACCTTCACTTAGGTGCTTCTCTCATTTTTGTTTTATTTCTTTTAACAACTTGATTTTAGAGTGATGCTATTCTTTAATGAAATCAAATACCGCATTTTTCATTCTACCTCACTAATATATCTTACATATTTTGTTCTTCAATAACTTCTTTTATTGAAAGAAAGGAAGACACCATGAAATATCCCAGATTTGCAATCTAAAAGGAAAATACTATACATATCTATATATACCTGATGCAATATTTGCAAAGACAGAATTTTAATATAAAAAGATTATACTAGAACAAATTCAATGAATTCATCAACTGACTAATATTAGCAAACTGTCACTTACAAAAACATCAAATTGAAGCAAAAAGAAGTATATCATTTTATGTACCTGATAAAATCCTGACATAACATCAGTGAACAAACAAATGTAAAAGTGATCAAAATAAAAGATTTATGAATACATATGATACTATGCAAAAGACAACTCGTATTAATGTAACCTCTATTAATTTAACATGCACAGTGCAGCAGTAATCCATCATATAAACTATGACATGCAGCTAAACAGATGTATTTTCACCAAAATTTTGGCAAATGAATTTAGGACTATTCGTAGTTGAAACTGTTAGAAACAAATAACTCGAATGCATCTACATGTAACATGGATAATGAAAAGCAGATGCTGTGTGTAATCTAAAGTTATTAATGGTCTTGTCCAGATATAAAAGAATCCTTTTTTTATGAAGGTTTATTGTTTATAAAATAAAATCAAGTTTAAAAAGAAGATCTAATACAAAATCAAGAAGATATTATATTATTACAAGAAAGGCATTTCCAATAAAACATATCATAATTGTTATCATTAATTAAGAAAAATGACATGTGAGATTTTACTTTAACACATAATATTTAAAGTCATGCCTTAAATAATTTGTGCAGATTGCATGCGTTAGTCCTTCTAACTACAGTAAATCGCCTAACAAACATAATCTTCCGAAATTTGTAATGTCAAAAACAAATATTGTACTTTTTTTTACATACATGTATATGTACTGATACAAATTGACTTGTATGGTAGAAAATGTAACTACAACATCAGCTGATTTTAAGCAGTAATACATTTCAGCTTTTTACACTACGACGACTTACCAAAAGATTAAAGCCGCCGCCTTCTGCGTGAAACGCTGCGCAACGGCGCTTTAAAATGGATGTACTTATTCCCCTCCAATTAAATTGATGGAAGAACAATTGGGGAACGGTACAGCCGGCATATAATCCCAATGTGCAGCATTCACGCTGGGGGACGCAGGTTTATCTTTCGGTAAGGTGTTTAAGTAAAATTCAGTCATGTAGAGGTGTGCTAACAGTACTTATGGATTTTTTTTTTTCATAAATAGCATTTCATTAATCATACAAAACTTGTACAATTTCCATTAAATATCATTCAATATAGTGTTGGAGATTGCAGTAAATTTGTAAACCACATTGTCTATTCACTGATTGCAGTGGCGGATCTACCAGGGGGGGGGGGGGTTCCAAACTCTAACAACATCAGTACTCAATCCTACCTTTAAGATTCTAGAATGATGACTCAAGTGTGCATCAGATTGCCCCATTTAAATGTCAAATTGAAAAAGCTCCCTACCGGGAAGGGGATACCTCCAACACCTCCCCCGCCCTCGGGGTTGGTCGCTCCGCTCCCTCGCAGTCGCAGTGCATGGCTACAAATTTTCACTCCGGGAAACCTCCCCCCCCCCCCTTAGCAAAAAGCTAGGTCCGCCCCTAGATTGGTTTTACCATAAGCACACACAAGTTTAACTCGTTTAAAAACGCTTCAAATTTTCAAAATTTTTACAACTCTTTCTGTTGATTTCAATGATCTAATGTAGTGTATAATACTATCAAACAAAATCTTTGGCAAAATAATATTTAGACTTATTCTATAAGCATGTACGGACAAAGGATATGTCAAACTAAACATTCTAAAACGAAAAGTCTCTAAGAGAATTAAAACAATAGAAATTTTTATATCTACATCACATACATGTACCCTGTTTTATATCTAGTGAGGTATAAAACTTAATAGACCAAGTTGAAATTAGCCCAAACGCCTGTAGTCAAATGGTATAACTCATAGTAAAACTTGCTTCAAAAGCATTTTTCCATTTCATTTTTTTTTTTTTTACATTCTCTGTGTGTTGAATTCCTGATTAGTGTACAAAAGCGTAATCTGGGCAAAAATAATATTTAGACTTTAAACTACAAAAATGTATAAGCAGGTGAAACACACATGTACAAACAAATTAAAATTAAATGGAATCTTAAATGGGAAGTCTCTGGGAGCACAAAAAGCAATGGACATATCCTAATCAACATCAACATAATATCTTTAGTTTTATTTCAAGTAAGGGATAAAACTTGATAAATTGGTTATGATTATTTGATAGAAGTTAAACTTCAGAGATTAACCCTATTCAGACTGGCATTGTCAAGAGGAGATTTTGACTGGGGGGGGGGGGGTCAATCTGACCCCCCCCTGAGATCTCGGCCGCGGATAGTCCGCTCGGGCGAAATTTTGCGCGAACGTCGCTGCACATGTAAAGGGTGTCGCTGGTATGTTTTTTTTGAAAAAAAATTTCACGTATTTAATTTATGCTAATTTATGCATACTCATGTATGCAATTAGATGCTTTTTTATGGAATCGTTAATATTTCATTAATAAATATAGTTACGAAGCCAAATTTTTTCTAAAGTTGCTGAGTAGCAAAGACAAAAGTATTGTATAGACAAATTCAGAAATTTCAAATTAATTCTTTTGTATTCTATTGTTTTATGAATTTCTTATGTATTCTATATGTTTTTATTTCTTATGTATTTCTTTGTTTTTGTAATTATTTATGCTTGAGAAATGTATTTTGATCAATATAAAGACAAATTTAATCAATCAAAAGGCTCAGAAGGCACAATTATCAGTGTTATAAAGAAATTTAGAAAAAAGCAGTATTTTGTACACAAACGCATGCAAAATGACGATTTCGTTCAATTTAGGCCTGACATGATACGTAATGTTGCGTAACGCGACAACGGAGTATCCGATTTTTCGAACTTGGTGTCAAAATTTGCAAGACACTTGAAAGAAAAAAGTCATAAAGCGCCGGGTTGCGATTCGCAGCGGTTGCGCGGCAGTCGCGGATTTCGTACAGGGGGGGGGTCAAATTGACCCCCCCCCCCCCAGTCTGAATAGGGTTAAATCCCTGTAAGAAAATGATAACTAGTATATCAGGATAACACTCAAAGTGGGTGTTTCATAAACATTTTCTTCACGCAAACCAGACATTGCAGTATCTTCCTGATTAACATGCTCTTGCCGGGAAGATTACGAGACAAGTGTTTCAGCATTTTGAGAACTTGGGTCTTGTGAACAAGGCCAACAGTTGGGGGGGGACGTTAAAAATAATCATACAGGCTTATATAGTACTCATGTATTATTATCAGAAGTCTCAGAAGTCTGTAACAATTATGCAGCATAATTATTCTACTTAAGCAATGCAGCTGTTATGTGCACTGCAATTCAAAAAATAAATATCCTACGAGAATTCCCAAGTTGCCAACTTTGTATATGCACATATTCTTTTCAGATATTAATGTACATGTATACATTCAAATGAAAGTCTACTAAAAAAGGTCTTTAATTATTTAAAGGCTTTGTTAATACTTCATAGTGGAACTTGGAAAGAAAAAAAAAACTGTTCATTTTGAGCTGCAAATAATGGGCAAGAAATTAACTATTGGTAAGTCAATAAATGAGCTATTAAAGTCGATAAAAAAAAATAATATTTAAATGGAAGCATAGAATCAAAAAGGTGGTTTCAGATGTGAAAATATCCATGCGCACCAAATCTTAAGTTGCCAATGTAAAAAATACTCATCAAGAAGATATCTAGTAAAACAAACATAAAAATTTTGAGTTTACAAAACGTTGCATACCATAAAAAACTTGTCCACAATGCTCACATGAGCAATAAAATAGATGGGCTTGTGGATTTTGATTATGATGTGCAGACATATATATCCATTGCAAGATTTTGAAAGTGACCTAACTATCCATGTGATGTGATAGTAATATCCATCACGAATTCCGATATATTCTGATATATATTCTCACATATATGAACACAATATGTGATATCAGTATTCTTTGTATCAAATATACTCTTCTCCTTAAAAAAAAAAAGAAAAAAAAAGAAGTTTGAATTGACTTTAGCCATTCTCATATTCCATCTTTAAGACTTAATACATGTAGAGACAGCTAAGTACATATACATATAATAGATTTTTTTTTTGCTTTGTTTTAATGTTTTTTTTCTTCTTTTTACCAATTTTCAATATTAAATCTCTTATTTGAATATCAGTAACAAGTATCGACATTCAGTGTTTGAATATTTTGCTGAGGCTAAACAAAAACAAAAAACAAAAACAAAAAAAGAAAAAGTTCCAGTGAGTTACAAATCCTGTAAATCTTATTTTTGTTTTCTTCAACCATGTGTCACAATATAGCACCCAGTATAATATATTGCTCATGAGAGAAAGAAACCTGGGGGTGTTCACAGAGAGTTAAATAGACTAAAAATTGCACTAACTCGTTATTTTTTTTGCGTTATATTACGTTTCACTTAATTGGTCAGAGCATGCTCAGGGGATGTGCGCCATTGTGAAATCTATCAATTAAATTGCGCGTTATAAAAACAAGATGCACGTAGATTTAAGTGCGACTTTAAGTCTACTTAACTCTTTGTGAAACACCCCCCTGAAATTTGTGTATTTTAGAACAGTTACACAGGTTACATGTTATGCACTTTTATCATCACCAGATTTTGGGGCTCTTGAAAATTTGTTTTATAGATGTTTTACACATATTTAACATATATTTTGTGTCCTTTAATCTTAACAATTCTCACACACAAACTAATGTTTACAATTGAGCAATGACCATAGTAATTGTTCTAATCAGTAACTAGCTAACTAGTCACTAAAATATGTGACCAATCACTTTAAAGCCATGTTACAGTCTGTGGCTATCAAAATGAACCTCATTTGTCTTTGTCTTCTCCAGTGCTAAGCTAACTAGTAGATGAAATATGCGACTAACCCCTATAATCATTGCAGTCAGTGACAGTTAATTAAACAACATTGCAATCACTAGTAACTAGTCAGATATGAAGAAAAAGAAGAAGTTATTAGCAGCCATTGCAATCACTCGATACGATAATTAGCTCCATTGCGATCAATTAGCGACTAGTCAGTGACATGAAATAGTCATTAGTCATGATTCAACCAGACAATAAGTCATCAATGTAATCACAACATGTACATTAAGTAATAACTAGTCACTAAGAAATGAGTCAATAGACATCATTGAGATCACTAGTGACTAGTCAGCAAAGAAAACAGATATCATTGGTTACTGACAGTTGACCATCATTGAATATGACTGACTAATTTGTGACAAAGAAAAAAGAGGAGTCTTTTTCAGCGACTACATTCTTTTCATATTACCAATACAAACAAGGTTTGACCGGAAGATCTAGCTTTTTGTGGCATGCCATTTGTGTTGACTGGTGTAATGCTATTACTATCCACGGCTGCTGCTGCTATGGCAGGGTCGCTCATGACCTCTGTGATGCGACCATGATGTATCGAAGCTATCTGCTCCCCTGTAGTCGATCTGACCCCTCTCCCAGGCATGCTGGTCACGCCTCGGGGAAGAGGACCTTTCGGCTGTCTGGCTCCTCAGATAGACGGAGGTCTCGAAGGTGTTGGCTAGTCCACGCCCTGCAGGGATACAAGAATGATTCTTACTAATGTTAATTTTGTTGGTAATATATAAGTAGAAAGGTACTTGGTCCAAATGAAGGTCGATCTTTTCTCAACGGAATTACACCGTGTCGTCCCCCTCCCTGTCCATTATTTTTTAACCAATTGTAACTCAGCTCTCACCTGCATACATGTACATGTGTAACCATATGCGGGATAAACAATACTTGTTTCACCTTCAAATGAACATGATTGTGCAACCACACGTTTTGGGGTTTCATTAAAAAAAGAAAAAAACCCAAACAGAAGTCTTCAACTGGTACTCCAATGCTCCATAACTTGCTTTCATTAACTTTCTTTCTACAAAGCCCCAATCAGACTTCAACATTTTTTTTCAAATTGGGTGCCAAACACATACATGTGTGGACCCTTGCTACTGTCAAATCTCACAAAAAGGACATATTACTTTGTACATTTTGTACATGTATCTTGGGTTATGCTAAACTTTCAGGTCATATCCTAACTTTCTATTAATAAACAGACATAACATAAACAGACGAGGGAGTTTCAAGTCCACATAGATGTATGTGTATGATCTTCCACACAAATTCAAGTGAATGCTAACTTAAAGGGGAGTTTACCCTGGAATTTTATGGTTTTAAAAAGTGCAGAAATAGAGTGAAAGTTTGAATAAAGTCGACAAAAATAGTAAAGTTATGAATATTAAAGTTTTGGTTCTGTGACGTTACTTGCGAGCAGCTCTCAAATGTGTTGTGAATGTAAATTCCATAAATTGTCTTTTTCATGGTTCTTGATAAAAGGTATGGGTTGAATTGACAGAGAATGTATATGAACACAGGCCGTTACCAGCTTTTTTCAAGGGGAGGTGCGTTTCGAGGATATGTCCATTTTTAGTGGGGGGGGGGGGGGGGAGAGCAACCAAACCCGAGTGACCTATAATCATAAAATTATCACTAATTTTATTATTTACAATAAAGAATTATATATTGCCTACTTTGCTATTCGTGCCCGAATCGCCCAACCAACCGATACTTTAACCCCGAAAACTTTTGCTCTATTGTCTCCTATCTTCCCCTCCCCTGTGAGAAGGCGCCCTCTCATGATGAGGCACTCAGCCAAACATTCCCAAACAAAACTTCCTTGTCTCATACCACCTAAATTTAGTAGTGATGGAACGGGGACGGAGGGAGGGATTGTAGGCAAATATTAATTCTTTATTGTAAATAATAAAATTATGATATTTTATGATTTTACTTAAAAAGAATGATATATTGCCTACTTTGCTATACGACCAGCACCGATTGTACTGGGAGGTACAACACCTACAGTTTAGATAAAAGGATTGACGCCGTAGCCATGATAGGAACAAAAGAAAAAGTTTCCTTCCATCGCAGAAACGTTCCACCATTATTTGATTAAACATACACTTCCACGGGAAATTCCCTTAAAAAACATGTCCCCACGAAAGGCTGGTACCCTCACATCGAGGTTCCTAGGATAACTAGGTACTTTGGTCCGGGTCCGCATCTTTTTTTTTTATTTTTTTACTCACTATCTTCGAGATAGTACTCCCAGTACTGGTCCGAAAGATTCCATGATATAACCAATTGGAATTTTTCAGGAATCAAAGAGTCTTCAACGGCGCCACATTCTGTCAGTGCGCAACGATGAAATTTGACTAAGGGACGTAGGAAAATTTTAACAGACGGAAAATCTTCTGATTTTCGTTCAAAGCATGACGAAAGAGAAAGGATGAATATCTAATAATTCAACCTAAGTGGCTCGTTGATAGAAGAGGAACGAGCATAAACTTAGCGTTTTCCCCGAATTACAAATCAGGTAGAACCTTGGAAGATCTATCCAGGCAGAACCTAGACGGTGGTGTGAGGGGGTAAGCTAGACCTGATGTCCTCGACACTCAATTAAGAGACCGAGTTGAGTAGGGACTCTAAGAGATAGAAAAATAAAAGAATGATACAGAAGAACGCTGAAATGACTATCCATCGATAGAAATTGAAATAGTGGGATAGCTGAAAAAGCTGGATAGCTGATAGCTGATCCAATCCCTCTGGGGTAAGCAGAACATTACCCCATCGAAGTGAAAGATGATGAAAAAGGTATGAACGGGAGAAAAGTTTTCTCGGACCCACAGAAATATTACGTTCGGAAGAAGGGTTTTACTAGTGATACACACCTACTCCTTAAGGTGAGAGGAACAATCGTCACATCCTGTAGCTCGAATTGATTCTTGATAACGGTGAATATAAAAGGAAAGACGTTTCAGGTGTTCGAGAGTTAGCTCTAACGCTGCTGTTATGCTAAAACTCACACCACGGCAATGGTATGGTTCTCCGTTAATCAGAGGGAGAAACTATCGCAACCAAGTCCGGCGCTGGTAGAGAAGGATGGATGATAATCGTCGACGTCTCCTAGTGAAACAGGAGATACTACCCGAAAAACCAAGGATTTCCGGTCAGTTCCGGAAATTGAAACGACAACCTGGGTAAACCCAAAATATCTCTTTATATAAATCAACTAAGAAAACAGAAGATTAACTGCTGAGGAAGCCAAACTGAGGAGAAGTCAAACTGAGGTCGGCCTTGCGACTCAGTCGTGGAAATCTATGAAACCAGCGACCACTCTGAAGTGAGTCACTTATACGCGTGGGAAAAAAGAAAAGTTTACACAAATTATTTTTCCAAACTCGTATGTGCGAGCGATGGACCGATGTTCTCGTTTGCATCAGAACTAGAGTTGAAAGTGTTACTCTCTCCTAGCATGAGAGTAAATCCTCTATGCAATGAAATAAGACATCATCCCTCGATGTCTGTTCCAACCTAAACTGTCCGCTATCTGTAAAGGTTCCTGAGGTGAGGAAAACTTTCTCATCTTCAGGCTCTCCAACGTCGTCGAGAAAAAAGGTCTCGGAGTTCCAATCACCGAAGTCAAGGGCCTCGATAATGGACTCTCCTCCTAACTGTGAAGGATATCGGCAATATAATTGAAAACGGAGGCGCTCCATGTCTTCCTGGGAAGTGAACTCCTTAACCGCCCAAAAAGGAATATGAGGTTTAAATTCAGTAGAAAGGAATCTAGACGGAGGCGGACTGAAAATCAGGCTGGAAAATCTCAAGAGCCGAACATTGAGAGGTCACGTTAAAAGTCTGCCAAATTGGGAACCGGACAACAACTTCGATAGTCAACATGAACATCCTAATGTAATAACACTTAAAACCTCCTCAACGCGATCCAAGACTAGATCGGAAGTTCTAACTACCCAAACTGGGTCTCGTCAGATGATTCGCGGTGTCGGTTGAGTCCCTAATACATGGAAAAACTCTTAACTCAATCAAGACATGATGCAAGTTTAGAACTTAAAGTCTGCTGCTGGTCCTCCAACTGAGACTACCTGTATCGAGTCCTCCGCTTTTGGGAAAACAATGTAGATAATTAGACACAATTAGCGTAGATTGTGACTTTTCATTCTTTCTTCTTTGAGCTGTGTTCCCGACAAGGACACTTAAGTGGTTGGGTGGATGACTCTTAAGAATCCTGATCGAGTTTCTCAAGTCTAAATTGAGACGCAATCTGATGCCCGAAACGATAAATAATCGTTTGAGATCGGAAACCAAAAGCGTTCCATCGGACCTAAATTTTCCAAACGTAGGTGGGAGGTCACCTCAGCGCGCTTTCCTCCATACTAAAAAGGATGAGAGTTTCGAAGCGGATCTGAGCTACTCTATCCTGACTCTACCCACTACCAGTTATGATCTCTCGATCCGACTGTTGTGATGAAGAGTGTTATGTCTGACTTCTGTCAGACGGTTATCCAGTTCGTAGAAAGTTGACGTGAAGATGAGTTACATCGTCAAAAAGTAATAACAGACTTGGAGGTTGATATCAAGCTTTCTAAACTACTGAAGTTCTTTGGCGAATTCTCGGCCTCTGAAAAAATTTCGACCCCCAACGGGATTTGGGTCCCGGAAAGTCAGTCCAGTAAAACTGGAGATAAGACCACCATGACCCCAAGAGTCTCAGAAATCTCTTTCTTGTAGACACTGTCCCTCTGGTGGTACAAAGGGCGGAGCGAAAGATCGACCGTGATGAAGATTTTCAGGTAAAAAATTTTTCTTGTCGGAACTCGAACTCAGTTCTGACTAAACCTCCCTTCATTTAACTACAGGAGGATCAGCCCAGTTACAAGTGACACTTCTCTGATCATGAGATTCAATAGTGACCCGTTATTCGTCTGTATCTCAACATTATTGACGATAATGTCTGAAAGAAGGGGTCCTGTTCTTCCGAGTGAAGAAAAATCACGCCTTAAACCTTCTTCATTCTTCCTAGTGAGTTAGGTAAAAACTAAGGCTCTGTATCTCATAAAATCTAATTTCGAATCGCTGAAATCCTGAGATACTTCCGGTTGAATCCTACATACAGATCGATAAATAGGCTAAAAGCTCGTTCTTTTCTCGGACAAACTCCGTTGAGTCCGAACTTCTTCTTCTGAAGAACAAAACGGACACTCTATCAGATAGACGGGCCTAAAACGTCGCAGTTACGATAATCAACATCATCGAAGGTGATCTTGAATATCCTTGGCAAGGTGTAACGATGATCTGGTATCAACCCCCACCCCCTTTTTTCTTTAAGATAGAGAAATCTAAAGTTTCTGCATGCGTAATTCGTGAGAACCAGAACTCCGAGGAGGAAGAAGTATAACTCCCTCAATCTAGGCGTAGTCTTCTATATCTCCGATGGAAATCCCTACCACGGAGTGGTCGGAGTGACGCGACTCTGAAGGAAGAACTGCTGCGACGTCTCGCTCCGAAACATTATCGTCCTGTAATTACGACATTGTAGAAATAACCCATTCCGAGCGACTCGGTACCAATCCTGAAGTCCCTTCGGTGGTCTCGAAATTCGCTCCGAACTCGCAAGAGAGCTCTATTTCCGCCCTAAACTGCGAAATAGATCTCCTCGGGAAGAACTCGAACCATCGAGTCTACTAATAGTGCTCTACCTCATTTAAATTTAGGTCGATATGAAGAAATAGACCGAGAAGGGAATATCGAAAGCCTTAAGAAGAATAAATAAATTTTCTAAACACCATAATATTCCGTGAAGGAAGATATTCCGACAACATGGTAGATTGACCACCCTCCTGACTCATCAACTTCTGGGATGAAGTCAAGCCAAGGTGACCTAGTCAAAGGAATAGGAGACATCCCATCCCAAGCCGTTCATATCGCAATCAATTGTGGTGAGCGATATGACATGATAGCTGTAGAATATCCTTCCATTAAGGAGATATGAGGTTCTCGTAATAATTTCACCGGAAAGGGGACGTGGACTGGACTCGACGAAAAGTCCCCACTTTCTGCATCCTTGTGAGTGTAGTGAAACTCCGACTTATTGATCACGATGAAATAATACGATGTATCTGACTTGATTATTCCCCATAACCAAACCAACATGAATCATTCTGTCTACAAAAATCTGTCGATTGATTTACCAGGCAGGAACCATGGGAAATCGAGATGTAGAGAACAACATGACTGTAATCGATTCTGACATGATATATTCAACAGAGATCGATTTAGGTGAATCGATTTATTATAATCGATTGTTGTCATGATCGATTCTCCGAGATCGATTTGGGCGGGATCAGATTCAAAATTGATCGATTTGGCGTGATCGATTCATCTGTGATCGATTATTGTTAATCGATTCAATCGTGATCGATTGTGTTGTTATCGATTCAAACATGTAATCGATTATATGCTGTGATCGATCAAACTGTAATCGATTATGCTGTGATCGATCAATCGTGATCGATTATGTTGTAATCGATTCAATCGTATCGATTATGTAGTGGATCATCGATCGATAATGTCATGATCATTGATGTGATCGATTTACCTAACGATTCGATAACGATACAACTGGCTATCGATACTAGACTATCTCAGGTGGCAAGCCAACCTTCGATCGATCTCGATCATGTTGGAAAGATCTACCGACGATCCTACAACTTCCACTAGATCAATGTCAAGACATGATCGTAAACGAAGTTGCCCACCTCATCCCTCACAAGATCGATTTGGGGTGCGTCGCTGGGATAGGCCCGACGACGACCGACTGAACCTTCCCCGGGAGTTCACTTACGTACTCCCATACGAACGCTTTCCGGGGGCCGGTACCGTAGTTGTGGACTTACCACTGCCACCGGCCATACTCGCCCCGGCGGGTTGTGAATCCCGACTTACTTTCGTTGAAAACAGATGTGAACGGCTTTCGTCCCCGTCTAACTGTTCTTCCCCGTCATACTGCTTCGCGGCCTCTATAAAATATGCAGAGAATCCGGACTTCGTGCCTTCCTGGTAGATGAGACTCCGATGAGTCGGCGATGTTTGAAGTCTCCGAGATACAAGAATGGATGAAAATCTTCCTCGAATAAGAAAAACACTGCAAATATGAAAAGAAAGCACTTATACAAGAGTTTAAGACTCTGCCCTGGACAGGAAGGGTCACAAAGGCCTCTCCCCACCAACAAGGCTCACTGAACTGTGTGAAAATGAAGCGCGAACGGGAGAACAAAGGCCCGCACCATAAGGGTGAATATAAAAACACGAACTAATGAATGTCAAAACCTAGGGAGAAGGCGCGTAATTCCAACAGAATTACTCAAAAACGCCCTCAAAACTCCAATAATTAGAGAACCATGACCTAGACATTGGCTAGACAACTAAGAGCAAGACCCCACAATAGTATCAAAAAGGTTCACAAAAGTGAAAAACAAACCCATTTGCGGGAGCAAATTTCGAGGTTACTACGTCGGCGGCAGCGATGAGAAAAGAGGAGTTTGTTGGAAATGTTGGCTGATGCCTCTCAGAGAGGGCGCCCTTCTCACAGGGGAGGGGAAGATAGGAACAATAAGCAAAGTTTCGGGTTAAAGTACGGTTGGTTGGCGATTCGAGGACGAATAGCAAAGTAAGGCAAATATATCACTTTCTTTGAAGTAATATATGAGTGTGAGAGGTGTACACGAAACGGGAGCAAAAGCTTTTTATATAATTATAGCACATGTATGAAGAAAATATTGTTATTCATTGTCTCTTTATTGGCTGCGAGCGCGGAAGCGCGAGCTCAAATTTTTTGCCATAGTAACTGGGAAATGATGTCCAAAGAAAGCGAGCGAGCAAAATACTTGAACTATCACAATTTCGAATTAAGGGCGCCAGTTAGTCTTGACATGAACACATAGTACAGCAGCTCGCAAGACGTAACAGAATCTAAACTTTGAATATTCAATAACTTCTTATATTTGGTCGATTTTCTTCAAACCCTTCACTTCTCATGAATTTCTTTTTATTTTTCAAGCATTTTTAAAAACCGTGTAAACCGAGGTGACTTTCCTTTAAAACATTCGACCAGATGTATTGGAATGAATATCAAAAACATAGAAACTGGATAAGGGGACTTTAAACGATATAACGGTATGAAAATGAGTGGAGGGTTTTCCATTAAAAGAGAAATGGTCATGATGAGGGAAAGCAAATAGCGAATGTAACCACACATAAATATCAACAAGGAAACAAAAACAACAATGTAGTTCGCCGTATTGAAAAGAGAAATAAAGATTTATGTTAATGAGAGAAAGCATGTTAATATTGGCAGGGTACAAAGCAGATTATTCCAAAAGTGTGACCCACATATCAAACTCAATAACAAGTCACCAGAAAAGAGTCAAAGATCAACAAAACAATCCACTTTAAAGGCTTCCCTCATCATTTCACCATTTTTTAAAATTTTTTTACAGAGTATACAAGAAACATTGAAAATTCAGAAAATCAAAAAAATATTCCACCCAAAATAAGATAATTTTTATTATTTTAATAGATTTCCTCGCAATGTGGCTGAATTTAACTTACCCGACTTGTTTTAATTTTGAATGTGATTGCATGGAATCCCATATGTACGTTTACCTCAAAGGAGAAATGTTTAAATAACAATGACCAATATAACCCAGAACTGGAAACAAGGATTAACTCTTACAAGTGAAATGGAAGATTGGGGGGGGGGGGGGGGGGGGGGGGGGAGGGAGAAAATGAATTTATTTGAACCAATATTGATTCAAAAGAGATGTGTCACTGGTTCAGTACAGTGCATCCAGAAAAGAAAAAGTATACCCAAAGTCATTCCTAACACAACAGTTAAAAGTTTTTGTAACAGCAAAGAACAGAATATAAAGGTATATATTCTCTCAAGATGAAATAAATAGCTCCAACATATCTAATTTGAGGCTTCTCAAATTTGGATACACATTTTTTTTACATTTTTTTTCTGGGATGCAATAGAAACGGGTAAATCGCTGGTGTATAACTTATGTATAACGTCAAAACTGAAGAGAAAGGAAATAATTAAAAATGGCAATTCCGCGCACAACTAGGAACATTTGTCAAATATTAAAGATTCTCTCTGATGTTTATTCCATGACCTATATATCAACTTATCCTAATGCCATTAGGTGTAATGTCCCTGATAAAAACTCTTTCAAAATAAATAAAAATTATTTTCATTCGTTCACAATCCTTGAGAACAAAGAACCACCATAAAAATCAATGATGTGGGACTACATGAAAAATTCACTAAAAGTTAAAATTACACAAGATTTTTTGATATTTTTCTGAAACCTTCACGAACGGAGAAGGTGGATAGTTTGTATTTAAAGATCAATAATGACCTTAATTCATCGACAAGGAGGTGAAATAAACCAAAATATCCCCTAAAAAAATCTATAAGCGAACTAACCGACATTCATCGATCTTTAAAGAAATACTTTAAAATTGTTACCAAATCTAAATAGCTGACTTGAATACCTTACATATGTAGCTAAGAGGTGCAAGGAAAAAAACTGGCAAAAAAATATATTGACCGCAAAAATATTTTTTTTGTACAAGTGGATTTATTCCTGTCAGTTGTGTAATGTGACGTTCCACAAGAAAAGCCTGCAACATTTCTTACATTGTTATTTGAAAAGCTATGGTTTCAGGTTTAAATCGAAAAAGTATAAACTTAAAGAAGACTCATTCTGAAACCTGGTACCCCCAAGTTACAAATTTGGCACCTAAAAGTGTAAGCGACTAAACGGGAATTGCCCAAATAATCACCAGGGATATGGTTTGGGTTAGGAAAGGACAACAAAAACAAACGTAGATCCAGAGCCAGTATATAAAAGATTGGTTATAACAGATGAAGGTCGACAACAAACACCCACCGTATTAGCTTACACATTCTCTCAGGAACATTTAACGTCTAAAAGAAGGGATGCATGCAAGGAAAAATATATTCATTATTATTTCATTGAAACATATTTACTCAGGATAACAAGATCAGAGAAAGAACTCTGTAAAGTTGGTGCGTTATTGCATGTTTCTCAGGCTTCCTCCCCACCAACAGCGAGTTCAGAGACAAGCTTTGACAGTGCTAGTACAGAAGCTGATTCAGCTAAAATCACTGGAAAAATAATGCAATAAATAATATGAGCCCTTCAGGTCATTCAAATTGTTGGGCTGATATACAGATCAGCAAATAGCCGTCAATCAGAAACTTGGTCCCATTTTGACTCTGACGATAGAATTCTGCTAGGATCGAAGCTCAGGCTCATTTGACTTCAAAAATCAGAAAACTCAAACAAATGTACACTGTCAAAATGTTAGGTGTATAACAAACATCCAATTGGAAAAGTGGGAAAAACCCCCATGGCGAGTTGCATGGTCATGGCCTACTGATGGGTTGGTTCCAGAATCAAATCTTGGGAAATGAGACATGGACATTTAAGTTAAATTTAATTCAACCATTCAACGCTCATAATAGTTGATCCTGTGAAGCAATGTACTTTGATATGAAAGATAAGCTTGCGTTGCACATACTCTCTTCATAAAAAAGGCTGTGAATTGACGAGAACTGGGCGTCTTTCCACACCCCAACTCAAAGCAAAGCAGGCATACTGTACCTCAATAGGATACATTTGATACATCATGAGAGAGAATAAACATGTCTTATACCAACCGTAGAGGTCAACAAATTGTGTAATATCATCTGTTGCGGATCCCATGCTATATAAAAATTTATATTTATTATAGATAATAATTAA
>CALNVZ010000674.1:12185757-12203547 GCA_940671915.1 Paracentrotus lividus
TGCACCTTCTTATTCCTACATTGGCTTCAGCGCTACTTTAAAATGGGTGATCCAAACACCACACCCTCATCATGATGAACATTCTTGAACGCAGTAGCAGCTTATAGCCTGCACCTTCTTATTCCTACATTGGCTTCAGCGCTACTTTAAAGGGACTCGTAATTGATAAAACATGGGGAAATCACCTTATCTCGGATGAAATAATAACATTCCAATCAGAGCCTGAGGCGTGTTGCGTAATCTCCAGCGACAACCGTCTGGAGGTAATCTGGTAATCTTCATGGCTATAGACTAACTGACCCAGAATTCAGAAGTAAATCAACCTATGTTTTGTTTTTTAAATGAGCATTATACAAGTCCTCTCTTTGAATTTATACGAAGAGACCCGTTGACAGTCTATTGTTGATGAATCGAGAAACGAAGCTACTGACCGACTGACTGACTGAATTCGCCAACTTCGTCTGTTTGTGCTGTCCGAATGTTAATCCCATTAGTCGACCCATGCGTAAGCCTGACTGAATTGTTTACAGTCAATGGAGCTCAGGAAAAACGCGCATTCCCCACGATCTCCGAGTTTCAGGGACTTAAACCCTAAAAGGGCCGGGGGGCCTAATCAGCGCCCCCCCTCAACATTCGCGCGGTCATGTCGCTGAAAAAAAAAATTCGCGCTCCGGCATTTATGACTTTTTTCTCTAAACATCTTACGCAACTTTTTAAACTATTTTGAAGAAAATTGAGCATCAGGTTCGGAAATTGCGCAGATTATGTACTGCAGCGCAGACTCAAAACCGGAGATTTTCTGTATTGTTGTACAAAACATATGGGACTGGCTTTTCATGCTAAAATCACATTTCTTTATTTAAAATATGGTTATTAGCCATTATTTTAGTTGATATTGCTCTAATCATAGAATAATCAATGACCGAAGTATTCCAAACAAAAAAACAATGAAATACATAAGTCGAAAAACAAAGAAATACATAAGAAATTCCAAAAACAATAAAATACATAAGAAATTGATTTAGATACCGGGATTTTTTTTGCGTACAATTGTTAGGAATGCACAAAGAATATTACACCAAGAATTAGCATTCTAGGACCATTATTTAATGATTTAGAGCAAAAAGTATGATTTCATGCATAAATTAGCATAATTAATTAATATAAATTAAAAAGACATTATTTTGGAAAAAAACGAACGTATACATCTTGTAGATTACATCGCACACTACTATTGTGCAAATTTTCGCGGCGATCGCGCGATCGGCGGCTGAGATCTGAAGGGGGGCCTAATCAGCCCCCCCCCGGCTGTGAGATGGCAAAATAACCCGGCCTTTTTAGGGTTAAGATGGTGATCCAACACCATACCCTCATGATGATGATGAACGTTCTTGACAACAGAGTAACAGCTTATAGCCTGCACCTTCTTATTCCTACATTGACTTCAGTGCTACTTTAAGATGGGTGATCCAAACACCACACCCTCATCATGATGAACGTTCTTGAACACAGTAAACAGCTTATAGCCTGCACCTTCTTATTCCTACATTGCTTCAGTGCTACTTTAAGATGGGTGATCAAACACCATACCCTCATTGATGATGAACGTTCTTGAACACAGTAACTACTCCTATAGCCTGCACCTTCTTTTTCTACATTGGCTACAGCGCTACTTTAAGATGGGTGATCCAAACACCACACCCTCATCATGATGAACGTTCTTGAACACAGTAACAGCTTATAGCCTGCACCTTCTTATTCCTACATTGGCTACAGCGCTACTTTAAGATGGGTGATCCAAACACCACACCCTCATCATGATAAACGTTCTTGAACACAGTAACAGCTTATAGCCTGCACCTTCTTATTCCTACATTGGCTACAGCGCTACTTTAAGATGGGTATCCAAACACCACACCCTCATTATGATGAACGTCTTGAACACAGTAACAGCTTATAGCTGCACCTTCTTATTCCTACATTGGCTACAGCGCTACTTTAAATGGGTATCCAAACACCACACCCTCATGATTATGATGAACGTGCTTGAACACAGTAACAGCTTATAGCCTGCACCTTCTTATTCCTACATTGGCTACAGCGCTACTTTAAGATGGGTGATCCAAACACCACACCCTCATATATGATGAACGTTCTTGAACACAGTAACAGCCTATAGCCTGCACCTTCTTATTCCTACATTGGCTACAGCGCTACTTTAAATGGGTGATCCAAACACCACACCCTCATCATGATGAACGTTCTTGAACGCCAGTAACAGCCTATAGCCTGCACCTTCTTATTCCTACATTGGCTTCAGCGCTACTTTAAGATGAGGTGATCCAAACACCACACCCTCATCATGATGAACGTTCTTGAACGCAGAACAGCCTATAGCCTGCACCTTCTTATTCCTACATTGGCTACAGCCTACTTTAAGATGGTGATCCAAACACCACACCCTCATCATGATGAACGTTCTTGAACGCAGTAACAGCCTATAGCCTGCACCTTCTTATTCCTACATTGACTCAGCTGCTACTTTAAGATGGGTGATCCAAACACCACACCCTCATCATGATGAACGTTCTTGAACGCAGTAACAGCCTATAGCCTGCACCTTCTTATTCCTACATTGACTTCAGTGCTACTTTAAGATGGGTGATCCAAACACCACACCCTCATGATGATGATGAACGTTCTTGAACACAGTGATACCTGTACCCTCTTATTCCTACATGGTCAACTTCTCAGTGACGTCAATTTTGGGATTTTTCATATAAAGATTGCTTGCATCGTAGTATGGATGTGGAAATATTTAGGGCTTCTACTAAATGAGACTCATCATTTCAAAATGAGACCCAAGTCACCCAGAAAGGGTAAAAAAGAGTTTGGGAAATCTGCAAAATAATAAAAAAAAGTCAATCTGTTTTTTTGAAAAACATTGTTTTTTTTTATCTTTAATGTTTCATTTGTACTCTGTATGAACTGAAGTGATGATGGGAAAGTGTTTAAATTGGATTGCTTTGTTGATTTCCTTGACTCTTAACTTGGAGACTTTTATTCTTTATTTCGATATGACGCATCACAAACATGTATGAATATATTCATTTGAAGCTTCAATATTTCCATTTTTATAACTACGATACAAATAATCTATGAAAAGGCCCAGTAACTGAGGTCACTGTGGAATTACAAACATACATGAAATGTCTCTATATCCTATAAAAGTGTCTCTATGATCTGTAGGGTTAGGTATAGAGTCACTTTGCGCAGGTGGCAAACTTTGCCTGAAGTAATGTAGCACAAATGTCATTACAATTTTGAAAAAGAGAGAAGATGACAAAGTTGTTAAAAGTAAAACAAGATTGACATCCATAGAATCCATTGGTTTTTTTTTTTGTTTTTTTTACATCGAAAATGAGTTGGAATGATGTGCATCCTTCAACAGCCCCTGTAATATAAACAATCCTAATTAAACTTGGAACAAATAAAAAAAAAAAAAAAAAAAAAAAAAAAAAAAAAAAAAAAAAAAAAAAAAAAAAAAAAAAAAAAAAAAAAAAAAAAAAAGGAAAAAGTTATCAATTATTCAAAAACCTACATGTAGGTATATGCATTTGTATACATGTTATCTTTGAAAGTACGCTGATACGATATGAATTAGGAAAAACTACCCACACAATTGTATAAAACAAACAAATCAATTTTGTTCTTCATAACAAGGAGGTACTTGTACATGTGCAAAAACTTTAATAGTATTATTAAAACAGGTTGTGTTTATCCATGGAACCCATCTAAATTTTAGTGTATCACTGAATAAGTAAATTTAAAGGATAACCATGAAAGTAGGTCAAAATCATAAAGAAGAAACCACTTTTATGTAAATCTCACCTGATCTCGTTCTAGTCTTCCTTTGACCTTTGACACAAATACATCCCACCACATCTTCACAAAGTTAAGGTCATGTGACACATCCACATTAGACGGTAGAGAGATGACACCTGTGTGTGTGTTGTATCTGTACATCCAAGGCTTTGTGCGACCGATGAAATGAACAATTTTGACTTCATTGCCGAATCTAAAATAAGTGAATATTTCATAAGCAGAGTAAGATGTTTTTATTGCCAGTTAACAGAAATACATGTAGATGAACAATACACAAGTGATAGCAAAGTGAGAAACTGTCGAATCCTGCGGGTAAATGATACATGTAGGGGGGCATGATGCCGCCCGCTCAACATTTCACACAAAGAATAATCTAAACAGGAGTTTTGCCTCACAATTTGGAGACTACCTCTCAGATCTTGAGCAACTTTTTGAGTCAATTTTTGCAGAAATCAGGCAAAACGCTACGATATTGCATAACTTATTACACTGTACATGCTTGTTTGACCAAGAACATGATTTCATGTACAAGTTATTTGTACAAAATTTAATAGTGTAAATAGGGTTTTTGCTCATTTTCACAAAGATTTGATAGTTTCACTTCCTGCCAGTGGCTGATATTATGCTTCAACAAGTTTCTACACTGGATATTGCAACAACAAAAAATAAAAAATAAAAAATAAAAAACAAAAGAGCAAAAAATAATAACCAATACATTAGAAATTGAAAAATAAAAAGCTCTGCAAGTTCCATACCTTACGAATGCTGGAAGGTACGAATAGCTGACTGCAGATGTCATGTTATAAAGGAAGGGTAAGTGTCTACTGATATCAGCCGTTCCCCAGTCACTGAAGAATGTGTTTAATAGCCCTTGATCTCCACCTGCAAAGGGGGGGGGGGGGAGAAATGAAATTATTACAAATTTGATCATCAAAAGAGTTTCATTCAAAAAAGGGAGTAAATGTGATCCAGAAATATCGAAATGAGACACAAGTCGCTGAGCAACAATCACCCTGATTCTTGGAAACCGTAAGAATAATAAAAAAATGTCAAATTTTTGGGGCAAAATATTTTTCATTTTCTGAATCTTCAATGTTTATTTCTGCTATGTAGAAAATGAGTTAAAATCATAAACGGAAAGTAATGAAAAATTGGTTATTTTGCAAATTTTCTTGAATCTTTCCTCTGTGATGATGGATCACAAATCCACTTTTGTAACTTGTGTAAAAGAGCAATTGGCATTTGTTTGTAAACCACATTTTTTTACAGTCTATGAAATTTTGAAATGAAAACATGCATTTTCTTTCAAGTTGTAATCAAAATTTAGGAAAAAAATAAATTTATACCATGGCCTTAAATTGAGCACCCTCTGCCATTTTCAAGCAATTTGAGGATCTTTCATCAACATCTAAAAAGCGACTTTTAAAACTGTCATGATTCTCTTATTTTACACCTGATTTTATATATATACTTTTATGTACTTATATTACTTTTTACAATGCTCTTCACATTTTTCTCTTTCTTAACTATAGGATTGATTCTTTTCTTGCATTTTATTGGTTTCCTTTAATCACTAAATCATGCAAAATCTTCATTATTCATAACCATGGCAACAAGCCTTACCATCAAAGCTTCCCTGAGTGACTGCACATTGCAACAAGCCTCTATACGTCTCATTTGATGGTTTAAAAACAAATACACCAGAGTTGAAGCAGTCAGGCCATCCGACGTCCGGAGCTGCCGAGAGCTCTTCCCTGTCAAAAAGGTCATCTACATTTCGAAGCACCTACAAAAATGTAAGAGAAGACAAAAGAAGAAAACATCATTGATTGATTGCTTGAAGATTTTATCCACAAAATTCCAATATCGCATTCTTGAAATTGAATTGACAAAGATTACAAACATACATGTACAAGGTAAAATATAGAAACATTAAATGCATGTACATGAATTAATAGCATTATTGACATAGCATTTAAATTCTAAATTTGGTAACATTTGGATTAAACTGATATCTCTTAAATTTCTGTTATTTATGCAGTTGGGGTCTGAAATTCATATACACCCACCAGGAAATTCAATGAAACATATTCGAATGCCAAACATCATATTTTAATACTGGCCTTCAGAAACGTTAGAACTACCATGACACATTTGGTACCAAATTAAAGGGCTCATCAAGTTCTTTCATTTGAATAGAATGTCAAGTACATGTAGTGTGAAGTAAGTGATGACATTTCAGATTATTATAATGAAAATAAGTATGATTTCTGACAAATCATGATTACAGTCTATCAAGAAAACAGCCAATCTTTTTGGAAGTGAGGGAAATTAAAGGGGCTTTTTTTTTCTTCTAATTTCAGAGCTGTGAGGAGGGGGGGGGGGGGGTGTCTTGGCTTTGGAATCTAACATGTTAGCCCTATCCACTTCAGGGACGCCAATAAATTCAATATCTAATGACTAGCATGAGTACTAGCCTGTGCATATTTGCAATACAGATTTTTCTGAAGTTATGTAAACAGTGACAGTACTTAAATATTTCATTTGAAGTTGACCAGAGAAAATATGCAAATAAAAGGCAAGTTGACAATGTGTTTTAATAATGAAATTTAGGGTTCGGACATGTCCTGTAGGGGGATCATCAATCACTGGAGGGGAAAAGTTCTGATAACAAGGGGTATACTGCCTCTACATTATATTTCTAAAATACCTTATTGTATAATGACATTTTTTTCTGTTATATAGGTACACCCAACAAAGCAAGCAACAAAGAGTAAATTGTTTAGAACAAGCACAATGATCGCCGACCAAAATCGGATAACGGTGCTATACAAGATTCCATCATCATGATCATGATCATCATCATCTGGATCATTATCGTTATCATCAGCATCATCATCACCAAAATTAAAACAGGCTAATAACAAATCTGTTATCCTGGTCCCACTTGTCTTGGTTATGTAGCGAACTTACATTGCAATCCCGGGGGTGTTTCCCCAGGTCATTCGTAAAGTTACGAAAGACTTTACAAATGACTGGAACATGTTCTTGGGTCCTATACCAATCCGGTGCTTATAATCATTTAGAACAAGAACTGATCACCAGTTGTTTGTAAAGTAATCTGTAATTTCTGAAGGACTTGGTGGAACACAACCCTGTTCTTACCAAAGTATCTGCATCTAAGAAGACACACTTGGAGTACTGTGTAAGTTTCCAGGCGTAGAGCTTAGTGAATGTGATGCCCAGGTCTGGTCTTGTAAGGAGGGCCAGGTGTGCATCGTCCTGACTGTCTAAGGGGTTGACCTCTCGTATGTAGTCATAGATGTTTGACAGTTGCCTCCTGGTATTGGGAAATTAAGAAGAAAGTTATACCGGTGTATTAGATTGAATATTCTACCTGTACAGGCCGCACAGAAATTTAGCGCTAACAGAGCACTCTAACAGTAGGCCCAGTCACATATTTTGGATGGGGATGTCAAAGGTTGATCCCAGATGTAAATAATGCATTGTTACAACATAGTGCGTTGCTGCGACATGACCGGTTGTAACTGGTCTACTGTTTAGTGCTAACAACGTTTCTGTTCGGTCCATACAGGGCCTTTTTTTTGGGGGGGGGGGGCCTTCCTGGACATAACATGAATTCATTTAACAAAACAACCTGAATTTGAGATAAAACCAAACAAAGAAAACAACAAATGTCCTCCCGACCGTGGAATGGCTAATAAAAAGCAGAACCTCGACCTACCTCATTGGTTGTGTAACTTCTGGGGTGATAAGAATTGCAAGCTGCCTCGTGGTTCCCACATCTCGTAGTGACTGTCCAACAACGAGGGCGCCATATGCGTACCTGTCATTCGTGACGAGGGTTACAAATGCTTGATCTGTATCATAGAGAGGATAATTTTAAAATATAATTACTGTTAAATCTTTTCATACAATGTCTTCACTCGTCAGTTTATCGGATGTATTGCCTACAGTCTAATCAATGAAAATTGTCATATTGTAAGGCAGGAAACTTTTTTTTTTTTTATTTGATAGTATGAAGATTAATGTAGGAAAAGTACATGTAGGTCTTATGCACTTTTTTTTTTTTTTTTACATCGTATTCTGTGCAGTGTACTTTAAGATAACTAAAAATCCATGGCATTTGTTTAGTAGATTTTGTATATAAAACGTATAGGCCACCCTGGCACAGTTGTACAAACAAAGGGTTTGTGTTATTGCAATTTTTTTAATCACTCAAAATAAAGTTTATCATTAGGAAAATCTTTTGCCTTTACATACATCATACATGTACCACAAAGTTTGAAAAGATTTCATAAATAAATTATTTCCCCCTCTTTTTTTTGCAAACAGAGAGTGTTTGGATTTTAATGCAGTTTAATATTCAATGGGGCCAACAAATCAACAAATTTGCCTTTGTTCAAAATTATATTTTACATGTTTCTTTTTAAAGGGGAAGTTCACCCTGGAATTTTATTGGCTTTTAAAAAGGCAGAAAAATGAAAGAAAAATATGAGTGAAAGTTTGAAGAAAATCGACCCCAAAAAATAACAAATTTATGAATATTCAAAGTTTTGGTTCTGTGACGTCACGTGCGAGCAGCTCTCCCATAGGTTGTGTATGTAAATTCCAAAAATCTGTCTTTTTTCATGGTTCTTGATAAAGGAATGTGTCAGTTTGATAGAGGCATGTACATGTATTATATACATGTATGAACATATGATTGACGATATATCGACCACACAGGTGAACTAATTATTTTTATTCTAAAAAAAATGATACTTCATGGAATTTACACTACATAAGACATAGGAGAACTGCTCGCATGTGACGTCACAGAATCAAAACTTTAAATATTCATAACTTCCTCATTTTTTGGTCGATTTTCTCCAAACTTTCACCGATATTTTTCTTTTATTTTTCTGCATTTTTAAAAACCAATTTAAACCCAGGGTGAACCTTCCCTTTAACTGCAACCAACTCGAAAAGCTAGTCAGATTTTTTTTTTTTTTTTAATAGTTAATATGTAGGCCCTACATTTATAAAAAATGTATACTACTACACCAATCATCCAATCATAATACAATGTGTACATTTCAGCAATATTTCCTTTAACTTAACATTGAATTGTTTTCACCAAAGTCAATAGTTACTAAATGTACACATGAAGTTCTTTCAAGAGTAAAATGCTTCAAAATATTTTGCTGGCCTTGGTGGTAAATGTAATTGTGAAACAGTTTAAAATTAAACATTCACATCCGGGAATGAACACAAATTTCCATCTACACAAAATTCCAGTTCCACTGAAACTTTTTACAGTAAATGTAGGTCAACTTTTTCATTCAAAATGAATGTTTCAATAGAAACTGGTCTTTAGAATGAAAGCTGTTTACATGTATTTATTAACCGAGGAACAAGGAAATAGAATGCACAATTGATTGGAAAGAGGAAATGATAAGGATCACCAGTTCCCAACATTCTGGTTAAAACTCGAACCGCACTGATTATTCAAAGTACAGTTTGTAACCAAATCCTGAACAGAGCTCCTAGTTTTTGTTTAAAAAAAAGGGGGAGGGGGGGTGGTGTGTTAGAGAAGGATGTAATTTACAATGTATATAGGACAGTAAGTTTTGGCTTCATGTACCAGCCCTAATATTAAAACAGCAGTCTAACAAAATGACCTGATTAGATCTAGTACATGCACCAAGGTTGCTGCTTTACTCTCCAGGCAGAATACAGGGCACTGACTTCTCATAGCTAAAATTATGCATTTTAGGCAAGTCCCCCCCCCCCCCTACCCCTACCATTCCCCCCCCCCCCCAAAAAAACTAAAAAAAACTAGATGAATCTTCGACCGCGCACGGTCGGAAGGCATGCTCCGTATTGCCACATCGAAAAAAAAGGCACGCGCATGTTGAGTATTTTTACATCCATTTATACCATGACATCTTTGAGATACTGACCCCAAATCTATTAAAGTTGTATCATCAGAATTATTTCCAACTCAGGAAGGATGGCTACTGATGTAATAAAAAGGATAAACATGTTTAAGTTGATCTGTCAAAGGTCCTTCAGAAATTGCACAAACGAGTCATTTACATAAATAACCAGTGACCTTTGATGTCCTGACTCAAAATCTAATCAGTTCATCATTCCTCCCACATGACCCAAGTTTGAAGTTGATCCTAAAACGGTTCAGAAGTTACAGCAAGAACGTGCCATTTTCATGTATACAATGACGTCTGTGACCCTTGACCTTTGACTTCATGACCTCAAAATATAATAAATTCTTGTCCCTACCAATATGCACACATGACCCAAGTTTGATGTTCATCCATCAAACTGTTCTAAGTTATCGCAAGAACAAGCCATTTTTCACGATACACAATGTCCCTCTGTGGCCTTTGAACTTTGACCTCATGACTTAAATTCTAATCAGTTTATTGTCCGTCCCATATGCACATATGACCCAAGTTTAAAATTTATCCGTCAAACGGTTTTTAAGTTTATTGCGAGATTATATAGTACACAATGAATCTCTGTGACCTTTGACCTCATGACCCCAAAATCTGATAAGTTCATTGTCCCTCCCATATGTAAATATGATCCAAGTTTGAAGTTGATCCGTTACACAGTTCTTAAGTTATCACGAGAACAAACTATTTTTATGTATCATACAATGACCTCTGTGACCTTTGACCTTTGACCCCAAAATCTAATCAGTTCATTGCCCCTCCCATAGGCACACATTACCCAAGTTTGAAGTTGACCCGTCAAACGGTTTTTAAGTTATGGCGAGAACGAGCCATTTTCATGCATACAATGACCTCTGTGACCTTTGACCTTTGACCTAATGACCCCAAAGTCTAATCAGATCATTGTCCCTACCATATGCATACATGATCCAAGTTTGAAAGTGATCCGTCAAACGGTTCTTAAGTTATCGCGAGAACGAAAACGGGACGGACGTACGGACGGACGGACGGACAACCCGAAAACATAATGCCTCCGGCACCACCTTCGGTGGCGGAGGCATAAAAATAAAAATCAAATAAATAAATAAATAAATAAATAAAATAAATAAATAAATAAAAAAATTTGAGTCTAGATGGCTTACAAAACGGCCTAAAATACATGAAAGAGTTCTAAACTAAACGGCCTACATGTACATGTATAGCGAGTAAAAATCAGAACCTCTGTTATGAAGGTTCGATGATGAGCAACATTTACTAAATCAGTCTTGAATTGAAAATGGTCTTTATAATGGTGTGAAGGATGCAGATAAGATAACAACAGATGTATTGTGATGAAATGTAAGCCACATAACTCCACACAAGGCTATCTAGACTTTCTGATACCTAAAAATTCTTAATTGGTCAAATCTTTTCCACTTACTCTCTTTCTCACACATCAAAACCGTAATTTACTTGCAAAATCAGGTTTGAACTTTCATAAATCATGGAAAATATTATGATAATCTTCTTTTTGTAAAAGTCCTCGTACAGTTAAACTGGACAGTCTTGGGTCTACGCAGTATATACCCCCCCCCCCAAAAAAGAGAGAGATTGGTTATTTTGTGCAAATTTTCTTGAATCTTTCCTCTGTGATGATGGATCACAAATCCACTTTTGTAACTTGTTGTAAAAGAGCAATTGCATTTGTTGTAACCACATTTTTTTACAGTCTATGAAATTTTGAAATGAAAACATGCATTTTCTTTCAAGTTGTAATCAAAATTTAGGAAAAAAATAAATTAAACCATGGCCTTAAATTGAGCACCCTCTGCCATTTTCAAGCAATTTGAGGATCTTTCATCAACAATCTAAAAAGCGACTTTTAAAACTGTCATGATTCTCTTATTTTACCACCTGGATTTTATATATATACTTTTATGTACTTATATTACTTTTTACAATGCTCTTCACATTTTCTCTTTCTTAACTATAGGATTGATTCTTTTCTGCATTTTATTGGTTTCCTTTAATCACTAAATCATGCAAAATCTTCATTATTCATAACCATGGCAACAAGCCTTACCATCAAAGCTTCCCTGAGTGACTGCACATTGCAACAAGCCTCTATACGTCTCATTTGATGGTTTAAAAACAAATACACCAGAGTTGAAGCAGTCAGGCCATCCGACGTCCGGAGCTGCCGAGAGCTCTTCCCTGTCAAAAGGTCATCTACATTTCGAAGCACCTACAAAAATGTAAGAGAAGACAAAGAAGAAACATCATTGATGATTGCTTGAAGATTTTATCCACAAAATTCCCAATATCGCATTCTTGAAATTGAATTGACAACAGATTAAAACATACATGTACAAGGTAAAATATAGAAACATTAAATGCAATGTACATGAATTAATAGCATTATTGACATAGCATTTAAATTCTAAATTTGGTAACATTTGGATTAAACTGAATATCTCTTAAATTCTGTTATTTATGCAGTTGGGGTCTGAAATTCATATACACCACCAGGAAATTCAATGAAACATATTCGAATGCCAAACATCATATTTAATATGGCCTTCAGAAACGTTAGAACTACCATGACACATTTGGTACAAATAAGGGCTCATCAAGTTCTTCATTTTGAATAGAATGTCAAGTACATGTAGTGTGAAGTAAGTGATGACATTTCAGATTATTATAATGAAAATAAGTATGATTTCTGACAAATCATGATGATTACAGTCTATCAAGAAAACAGCAATCTTTTTGGAAGTGAGGGAAATTAAAGGGGCTTTTTTTTTTCTTTCTAATTTCAAGAGACTGTGAGGAGGGGGGGGGGGGTGTCTTGGCTTTGGAATCTAACATGTTAGCCCTATCCACTTCAGGGACGCAATAAATTCAATATTCTAATGACTAGCATGAGTACTAGCCTGTGCATATTGCAATACAGATTTTCTGAAGTTATGTAAACAGTGACAGTACTTAATAATTTCATTTGAAGTTGACCAAGAGAAATATGCAAATAAAGGCAAGTTGACAATGGTTTTAATAATGAAATTTAGGTTCGGACATGTCCTGTAGGGGGATCATCATCACTGAGGGGAAAGTTCTGATAACAAGGGTATACTGGCCTCTACATTAATTTCTTAAATACCTTATTGTTATAATGACATTTTTTTCTGTTATATAGGTACACCAACAAAGCAAGCAACAAAGAGTAAATTGTTTAGAACAAGCACAATGATCGCCGACCAAAATCGGATAACGGTGCTATACAAGATTCCATCATCATGATCATGATCATCATCATCTGGATCATTATCGTTATCATCAGCATCATCATCACCAAAATTAAAACGGCTAATACAAATCTGTTATCCTGGTCCCATTGTCTTGTTATGTAGCGAACTTACATTGCAATCCCGGGGGTGTTTCCCCAGGCATTCGTAAAGTTACGAAAGACTTTACAAAATGACTGGAACATGTTCTTGGGTCCTATACCAATCCGGTGCTTATAATCATTGAACAAGAACTGATCACCAGTTGTTTGTAAAGTAATCTGTAATTTCTGAAGGACTTGGTGGAACACAACCCTGTTCTTACCAAAGTATCTGCATCTAAGAAGACACACTTGGAGTACTGTGTAAGTTTCCAGGCGTAAGAGCTTAGTGAATGTGATGCCAGGTCTGGTCTTGTAAGGAGGGCCAGGTGTGCATCGTCCTGACTGTCTAAGGGGTTGACCTCTCGTATGTAGTCATGATGTTTGACAGTTGCCTCCTGGTATTGGGAAATTAAGAAGAAAGTTTATACCGGTGTATTAGATGAATATTCTACCTGTACAGGCCGCACAGAAATTTAGCGCTAACAGAGCACTCTAACAGTAGGCCCAGTCACAATTTTTGGATGGGGTGTCAAAGGTTGATCCCAGATGTAATAATGCATGTTACAACATAGTGCGTTGCTGCGACATGACCGGTTGTAACTGGTCTTACTGTTTAGTGCTAACAGTTTCTGTTCGGTCCATACAGGGCTTTTTTTGGGGGGGGGGGCCTTCCTGGACATAACATGAATTCATTTAACAAAACAACTCTGAATTTGAGATAAAACCAACAAAGAAAACAACAAATGTCCTCCCGACCGTGGAATGGCTAATAAAAAGCAGAACCTCGACCTACCTCATTGGTTGTGTAACTTCTGGGGTGATAAGAATTGCAGCTGCCTCGTGGTTCCCACATCTCGTAGTGACTGTCCAACAACGAGGGCGCCATATGCGTACCTGTCATTCGTGACGAGGGTTACAAATGCTTGATCTGTATCATAGAGAGATAATTTTAAAATATAATTACTGTTAAAATCTTTTCATACAATGTCTCACTCGTCAGTTTATCGATGTATTGCCTACAGTCTAATCAATGAAAATGTCATATGTAAGGCAGGAACTTTTTTTTTTTTTATTTGATAGTATGAAGATTAATGTAGGAAAAGTACATGTAGGTCTTATGCACTTTTTTTTTTTTTTACATCGTTTCTGTGCAGTGTACTTTAAGAATAACTAAAAATCCATGGCATTTGTTTAGTAGATTTGTATATAAAACGTATAGGCCACCCTGGCACAGTTGTACAAACAAAGGGTTTGTGTTATTGCAATTTTTTTAATCACTCAAAATAAAGTTTATCATTTAGGAAATCTTTTGCCTTTACATACATCATACATGTACCACAAAGTTTGAAAAGATTTCATAAATAAATTATTTCCCTCTTTTTTTGCAAACAGAGAGTGTTTGGATTTTAATGCAGTTTAATATTCAATGGGGCCAACAAATCAACAAAATTTGCCTTTGTTCAAAATTATATTTTACATGTTTCTTTTTAAAGGGGAAGTTCACCCTGGAATTTTATTGGCTTTTAAAAAGGCAGAAAATGAAGAAAAATATGAGTGAAAGTTTGAAGAAAATCGACCCCAAAAAAATAACAAATTTATGAATATTCAAAGTTTTGGTTCTGTGACGTCACGTGCGAGCAGCCTCTCCATAGGTTGTGTATGTAAATTCCAAAAAATCTGTCTTTTTTTCATGGTTCTTGAAAAGGAATGTGTCAGTTTGATAGAGGCATGTACATGTATTATATACATGTATGAACATATGATTGACGATATATCGACCACACAGGTGAACTAATTATTTTATTCTAAAAAAAATGATACTTCATGGAATTTACACTACATAAGACATAGGAGAACTGCTCGCATGTGACGTCACAGAATCAAAACTTTAAATATTCATAACTTCCTCATTTTTGGTCGATTTTCTCCAAACTTTCACCGATATTTTTCTTTTATTTTTCTGCATTTTTAAAAACCAATTTAAACCCAGGGTGAACCTTCCCTTTAACTGCAACCAACTCGAAAAGCTAGTCAGATTTTTTTTTTTTTTAATAGTTAATATGTAGGCCCTACATTTAATAAAAAATGTATACTACTACACCAATCATCCAATCATAATAATGTGTACATTTCAGCAATATTTCCTTTAACTTAACATTGAATTGTTTTCACCAAAGTCAATAGTTACTAAATGTACACATGAAGTTCTTTCAAGAGTAAAATGCTTCAAAATATTTTGTGGCCTTGGTGGTAAATGTAATTGTGAAACAGTTTAAAATTAAACATTCACATCGGGAATGAACACAAATTTCCATCTACACAAAATTCCAGTTCCACTGAAACTTTTTACAGTAAATGTAGGTCAACTTTTTCATTCAAAATGAATGTTTCAATAGAAACTGGTCTTTAGAATGAAAGCTGTTTACATGTATTTATTAACCGAGGAACAAGGAAATAGAATGCACAATTGATGGAAAGAGGAAATGATAAGGATCACCAGTTCCCAACATTCTGGTTAAAACTCGAACCGCACTGATTATTCAAAGTACAGTTTGTAACCAAATCCTGAACAGAGCTCCTAGTTTTTTGTTTAAAAAAAAGGGGAGGGGGGGGGTGGTTAGAGAAGGATGTATATTACAATGTATATAGGACAGTAAGTTTTGGCTTCATGTACCAGCCCTAATATTAAAACAGCAGTCTTAACAAAATGACCTGATTAGATCTAGTACATGCACCAAGGTTGCTGCTTTACTCTCCAGGCAGAATACAGGGCACTGACTTCTCATAGCTAAAATTATGCATTTTAGGCAAGTCCCCCCCCCCCCCCACCCCTACCATTCCCCCCCCCCCCAAAAAAAACTAAAAAAAACTAGATGAATCTTCGACCGCGCACGGTCGGAAGGCATGCCTCCGTATTGCCACATCGGAAAAAAAAGGCACGCGCATGTTGAGTATTTTTACATCCATTTATACCATGACATCTTTGAGATACTGACCCCAAATCTATTAAAGTTGTATCATCAGAATTATTTCCAACTCAGGAAGGATGGCTACTGATGTAATAAAAAGGATAAACATGTTTAAGTTGATCTGTCAAAGGTCCTTCAGAAATTGCACAAACGAGTCATTTACATAAATAACCAGTGACCTTTGATGTCCTGACTCAAAAATCTAATCAGTTCATCATTCCTCCCACATGACCCAAGTTTGAAGTTGATCCTAAAACGGTTCAGAAGTTACAGCAAGAACGTGCCATTTTCATGTATACAATGACGTCTGTGACCCTTGACCTTTGACTTCATGACCTCAAAATATAATAAATTCATTGTCCCTACCATATGCACACATGACCCAAGTTTGATGTTCATCCATCAAACTGTTCTAAGTTATCGCAAGAACAAGCCATTTTCACGATACACAATGTCCCTCTGTGGCCTTTGAACTTTGACCTCATGACTCTAAATTCTAATCAGTTTATTGTCCGTCCCATATGCACATATGACCCAAGTTTAAAATTTATCCGTCAAACGGTTTTTAAGTTTATTGCGAGATTTCATAAGTACACAATGATCTCTGTGACCTTTGACCTCATGACCCCAAAATCTGATAAGTTATTGTCCCTCCCATATGTAAATATGATCCAAGTTTGAAGTTGATCCGTTACACAGTTCTTAAGTTATCACGAGAACAAAACTATTTTTATGTATCATACAATGACCTCTGTGACCTTTGACCTTTGACCCAAAATCTAATCAGTTCATTGCCCCTCCCATAGGCACACATTACCCAAGTTTGAAGTTGACCCGTCAAACGGTTTTTTAAGTTATGGCGAGAACGAGCCATTTTCATGCATACAATGACCTGTGACCTTTGACCTTTGACCTAATGACCCAAAGTCTAATCAGATCATTGTCCCTACCATATGCATACATGATCCAAGTTTGAAAGTGATCCGTCAAACGGTTCTTAAGTTATCGGGCGAGAACGAAAACGGGACGGACGTACGGACGGACGGACGGACAACCCGAAAACATAATGCCTCCGGCACCACCTTCGGTGGCGGAGGCATAAAATAAAATCAAATAAAATAAATAAATAAATAATAAATAATAAATAAATAAAAAAATTTGAGTCTAGATGGCTTACAAAACGGCCTAAAATACATGAAAGAGTTCTAACTAAACGGCCTACATGTACATGTATAGCGAGTAAAAATCAGAACCTCTGTTATGAAGGTTCGATGATGAGCAACATTACTAAATCAGTCTTGAATTGAAAATGGTCTTTATAATGGTGTGAAGGATGCAGATAAGATAACAACAGATGTATTGTGATGAAAGTAAGCCACATAACTCCACACAAGGCTATCTAGACTTTCTGATACCTAAAAATTCTTAATTGGTCAAATCTTTTCCACTTACTCTCTTTCTCACATCAAAACCGTAATTTACTTGCAAATCAGGTTTGAACTTTCATAAATCATGGAAAATATTATGATAATCTTCTTTTTGTAAAAGTCCTCGTACAGTTAAACTGGACAGTCTTGGGTCTACGCAGTATATA
>CALNVZ010000674.1:12203572-12217717 GCA_940671915.1 Paracentrotus lividus
CCCCCCCCCCAATTTTCCCCTTTTGTTTACTGTTGTTATGAGTTTGCTCATTCGGCTTAATGCAAGCAAAGAGTGAACTTAGTGGTGACAAGAAATGAGCACGAACCTGTACGTTTCATGTAGAAAGTAGATACAGGTACATTGTACAACTGTACCATATCCATGCCATATTTTGTTTCTGTCAATCTAATTGTTCCTACCCATGGATGTTCAAGATTTCAAAGCCCACGAGAAATGAACCCCCCCCCCCCCCCCCCCCCCACCCACTACAGAATCAAAACGTTAAGTTTGATGCACTCCATTGTCTCACAAAAATGATGCCCTAGGAATCTCATTATTTTTATGCTTTGTCTAGTAGAGGTCTAATTAGTTCAGTCTATTTTAATTTTCACTAGACTTACAGGCCCGAATTCACAAACGTGGTTTAGTTAGTCCATGGTCTAAATCAATTGTTTAAACCACGGATTTAGACCATGGTCTAAATTTTGGTATTCACAAACCACCTGATTTAGACCATGGACTAACTAAACCACGTTTGTGAATTCGGGCCAACGGGTCTAGATCTAGGCCTCGGCATCATAGCTTAGAGGTCCAGAGTTGTTTGTTTGTATCGCAAATATTGCATCGTAAGTGGGACGGAAGACGTGACCCGAGTCATAGCCAAATAAAAATGGCAGTGATCATCATCATGGTGATGGATCATGCGACTGTGTCAGAACTGATGACTTTGGAAATTTTCTTTTTTGGTAAGTCAAAATGTTATTATATTTTGATATCAAGGGGGGGGGGGGGGAAGGGAAAATAATCAAAATAAATAGTCTAGATTTGCTACATATAAACCTTCATGTATATCCTCCAATTTGTCTCCTCTCTGCTCGCTCACCTAGCCTCACCTATTTTTAAAGTGCGATTTGGAATGGTTAAAAATACAATTAAGAATCGGTAAAAAATAGCAAAAATATAATTCATGTTATGTCACTTGCCTAAACAGACTAGATCTACATGCAAATCAGATATTCCTAAAAAATTGTGTGCACTTGAAGAAATCTTGTATTTTCCAGTCCATTTCAGAGTCTCCTCCGATCTCTGTCAAAATACAAGTTGCGTGTAGAGTGTATGTAGCTGCTGCCGATGTCGCGCATGCATGTTGCAAACTAATCACCCCAAATGTGACTCAACTACACTGAAACAGCCATTCTGATGCCATTTTTATGCTTTATGATCATCATAAAAAATTATAGACATCCGGATAGTATTGTAAGTAGGGTCTACATAATCTAATAAATAAATTAGGTTTGGGGTCATTCCATGCCAATTCACCCAATGAAAGTGCAATTTTGCACCCTTCCGTCTCAGAATTTGCTCAAATTTGGTACACATAAAGTTTAACATTACCTTTCCATGAAACAAAAAAAATTAGCGTAAATGGTCCGTCGGTTTCCGAGCTATGGCCCGCCCTTTTTGATTCGTTTTGGCAAAATGCGCCTGAACTGGTTGACCAATTTTTGTGAAACTGGTACCATTCAAAAGGGAATTCAGAGAGGAATTCAAAAATGGTATCAAAAATATTATTGGGGCAATTTAAAGTGCTATGAACTTTGACCTATCCTTTAACCTTGATTTTGACCCCCAGACGAATAATATTTTTACTTGATTTTTATGTATGTTAATTGTCAGTACAATATTAACATAACATGTAAATATCTAGGATGATATTTTATTTCTTCACCTTTAAAAACTCTTTTTAATGTAATTTATTACAAAGTTACTGTTACCCCCACATACTGATATTTGTGTTGGTAAGGTGTGTACAAGACTCCATTATACATGAATACTTTCAAACTGAAGTAACATTACAATCAGATGCCATAATGTATTCCATATCTGTTGCTGATGCTTCAAAGATCTCAGGGATGTATCCAGTTTGGGACAGTAGAGCTGACTACATGTAGGAAGCATTTTGTTTCTGTCAAAACCGCAGATTTCTGATGATTTGTATGTATATACCTATTGCACCCCAATCAAAATAGCTAAACAAATGTCTCTATTCATATGCAAATGGAGTCTACGTACATGTCTACATTATCATTGTGTTTTAATGTTTCCTTTATTACCTGAAATGTTTAGTTTCCTTTTTTAATTGAATGTAATTTAACTTCAGTTTGGAAGTATTCAAGTAAGCCTATAATGGAGACTTGTACACACATTACCAACACAAATATCAGTATGTGGGGGTAACAGTAACTTGTAAATTACATTAAAAAGAGTTTTTAAAGGTGAAGAAATAAAATATGATATTTACATGTTATGTTAATATTATACTGAACAATAATAAAAATCAAGTAAAAATATTTTCGTCGGGGGTCAAAATCAAGGTTAAGAAAGGTCAAAGGTCATAGCACTTTAAATTGCTCCAATAATATTTTTGAATTCCTCTTTAATTTCCTTTTGAATGGTACCAGTTTCACAAAAATTGGTCAACCAGTTCAGGCGCATTGTGCCGTTGAAATGGAAGGTCACAACCCATTTTTGCCAAACGAATAAAAAGGCGCGGGCATAGCTCGGAAATCGACGGACCGTTTACGCTAATTTTTTTGTTTCATGGGAAGGTAATGTAAACTTTATGTGTACCAAATTTGAGCAAATTCTGAGACGTAGGGTGTAACCCATTGGGTGAATTGGCATGGAATGACCCTTTGTCCATCTTTTTTCCATAATTTGACATTCTGGTCTGGAAAGGGGGCCTTATCGTCGTTTCGGAAACCAATCGCTCATATGCTTGTACACAAAGTGAATGGGGGTGGAAAGAGGAAACCAATGCGTGTGACTGAATGAAGCGCTGCTGTACAAATTGAATGGTGGTTTCCTCGATTACGATTATCGAAAAGGGGAGGCACCTCATGTTTGATGCTTTATACTCACAGCCCTACACTTCGTGTACGGGCTGCCGCAGTTACTGCCAGTGGCGGTAACTGGCTCACCATGCTCACTGTGTACAAAGTCGGAGTTGAATGATGTCTCTGCGTGCTCTGCCCCGGGGGCGTCACTCACACCACACTGATATCCTACTCATGCGTGTCCCTAACTGACCAGCCCCGTCGCGAAGCGACGGGAACTGACGAGTCAGTAGACGTTTTAGCGAAGTTTTTTTTTCTAGAGAAAAAAAAATATGATCACAAATTTCGGGGTCAAGATAATTCATACTCACATTGAATCCAGACTGTGAAGGTCCTTCCTCGAATTGGTGACATCTGCAAATATTTCACTTGAAGTAATAAGCTAAATTATGATGAAAAATACTGGAAAACAGAGACATCACCCACGTAATTTCTAATTCAGTTGCAAGGTTAGATCATTCCGGAAGTGGAACGTCGTCTGCTCCAACTTCACGTCTCCGTGCGTGCGCTGTCAATTAATTCTTCGCACAGAATTATGGGACGGAGGTCATGAATCGAATGACGTCATTGAAAGATGGCAGCGATGGCACGAAAATTTTAAAAGAAACAAGACCAACGGAAAATTCATTTTGGTAAGTCAAAAAGCTCTTAGGGTTCTA
Source organism: Paracentrotus lividus (assembly GCA_940671915.1). Classification (NCBI taxonomy): domain Eukaryota; kingdom Metazoa; phylum Echinodermata; class Echinoidea; order Camarodonta; family Echinidae; genus Paracentrotus; species Paracentrotus lividus. The sequence continues at coordinate 12,207,129 of CALNVZ010000674.1, forward strand.
TATACTTTTTAGTCGTTGTTACGCGTGAACCATCATAGATATTTAACATTAGATTGATTAAATTGACAGTATAATTTACTTTGGCGCTCATCATCACTGAAAGTTACGCTGTAAATAGGGGTGGTTAAAGTACAGCCCCGTCGCTTGGGCGACGGGCTGTGTATAGTTAGCGTGTCCCCAAAAAGCGTCGAAAAGGGTCTGTTTTCAGCTCTTCGGCGGCGTCGACGCTTTCCTTAAAATAGGGGTGTTTTTTTATTTCAATCGCCATTTTCTTAAAAATAGGGGTGTTTTCAGCGGAAATCGCTGTTTCGGGGTCAAATATTTAACGGGGTTTACGCCATTTTGGTATGTTTTTCCAGTCTGACGTCGAAAAGGGGTGCAAATTGACTTCATGCAATGAGACGTTTGGGTCCATTTTCAGTCTGACGTCGAAAAGGGGTGCAAATTTGACTGCATGCAATGAGACGTTTAGGGTCCATTTTCAGGGTGCGGGACACGCATGGGTAGCACTTTTTTTGCTTGAGTGACCCCCCCCCCCCCCCCCCCCCCCCGGGGGCTCTGCCACTGGGCACTGACAAAGTGGCCGGGAGTGAATGGACTGGTGACTTATAACAGGATAATGGCTAATGCCTCTAGATCTATAGACTAATATACCATATTCCACAATAAGACAAGAATAAGGTACATGTAGCAGCCAGGAGTGCAAAAATGTCTTGCTAATTTATACACTGCACAAAAACCCCTAGTCAATTGTGATGCAGGGCAAGCGGCTGCGCCAGCGACACACGTTACAACAGTAAAGTGACCCGTGGCGGGTCGGCAGGCTAGTCAATCGGATCGAATGGCATGCATGCATAAATAAATACAATTTAAGTCCTCTCATTACAATCACATCACATAACTACACTGAGACATAACACAGTAACTGAACGCTTTTAATTTTCGAACAAAAAAATACTGCAACAGCAAAGAATTCTTACCTTTTCCCGACATTTTGAGTCCAAATGATTTACACGGTGTACACGAATAGCGGGGCGGGCCGGGGGTCGCGGTCAAATTATCAGTCCGATTATTGTACACATAGGCATCCCAAGTATGCAGGTAGTTTGCAGTGATGCCAAAATGCTCTTCAGATCAGGTTAAAGATTTTCATCTGTACAATATGCAATAAGATCTACTTATATTTATTTTCTAAAAATGGCCTCTCAAAAACTTGAGGTTATGGTTCCTGTAATTGTTTTGGCATCGTGTTTTTATTAAACTATTAAGCCCAATCTTAAAATAAAACACCCCTCCAATTAGGCGTGGACGCGTCCTCTTATTTAAAAGTTATATTCTGGCCTGCGCCTGGCGTGTTGTGTCTGCTGCGTAGACATATCATCACACGTGGAGCATGCATTAAGAAAGTCAAAAAGGGGAGGGGCACATTACTATGCCCCACTGGTCAGTACTAGCCATGGACCCGCGCCATGGACCGGGATTTCATATGAAAAAACAAAAACAAAAACAAAAACAAAACAAAGCAAAACAAAACAAAACAAAACAAAACAAAACAAAACAAAACAAAACAAAACAAAACAAAACAAAACAAAACAAAACAAAACAAAACAAAACAAAACAAAAAAAATAAAAAAATAAATAAAAAAAGCAAAAACCAAGCCTCGAAAAAAAAAATTAAACCCCAAAACAAACAAAAAACAAGGCCGATAAACAAAACAAAATAAAACGCACCCGAAAAACAAACAACAACAAAAAAAGTATAACAAACAACCACCACAACAACAAAATCACAATCCAATGATATTTAATTTTTTTTTTTTTTTAGTACACGTTACCGTCTATGGAAAAGGTTAGGGAGGCCCTGCCATCAAACGAAGTTAGGGTCATCCTCGTTATACTGTAGGTCCAATATGTGAAGGTTCATTTTTCCGAAAGTTCTTCGGTCCTGATTCGATTCAGGGCCGGCGGAGCGTTTTCAAAAGGAGGGGGCACAAGTTTTAGAAAAATTCATGCAACATATTAGGCCGAACAGGGGCGTAGACAGCGGGGGGGGGGGGGGGATGGGGGGGATGCATCCCAATCAAAAAGTGGGGGGGGGATGGCATGTACAATCATCCCCCCCCCCCACTTTTCACGGGTGATATGTATTTTTTTTTTAAGGCTGAAATAGGCTTTGCACACTCCTTTTTCTTCCACGTAGCTCCAAAAAATTTCGCTCGCGCTTCGCGCTCGCATATTATTATTATTATGATTATTGTTATTATTATTATTATTATTATTATTATTATTATTATTATTGTTATTATTATTATTATTATAAATATTATTATTATTTTTATTATTATCATTATCAAAAACTAATTATTTCTATATCTTTATATATTTATTTAAGCCTATACTTATTTTATTACTTCCAGGGAAATTATCTTGTTTTTCTTCCTAGAGCTTTATTTATATTAGTCTATTTACCCCTTATGTTTATTTAAATTGTATTCATTCTTATAAAATTATTGTATTTTTTTAAAATATAATAATATTTGCAGAGGTGCATTAGAGGTGTAGGCCTATGCAGCTCTCGGTATATTTTGCAGAATAACTCCTTTGTGGATACGAAATCGGGCTCAGGCCCCTAAATTGCTTCTTCTTTTTTTTTAGCTCGCGCTTCGCGCTCGCTTAGAGGAAAAAAAAAGTTGGCACCTAAACCCTTCTGGTACTGCATGTTTGTTTAATTTCTTATTTTTATTATGCAAGCCGTGTATATTTGCTGAGGTAATTTGGCGCAACCCCCAAAATCGGCCCTTTTTTGCCCCTTCTTTGTGTGTATAGATACAAAAAACACCTTTCGTTTACCTCAAAATTTTGGGCAATATGAGTCTCTGGACCACGAATCATCCCCCCCCCACATTCGAGGACCTGTCTACGCCACTGGGCCCGAATAATAAGGATTTTTACGGGGGGGGGGTTCGAAATGTGAAAAAGTGCACCTTTGCTTTATGAATGAGCAGATCATATTCAAGCGCGAAGTCAGGGGTCAGTATAATGAACTTTTTAGAGAAATTTCCGAGCGCGTACGTAGCGCGAGCCGAAAATTTTGGCTTATATAATTACCTGAAGGTAGTGTATTCTATACGCATTTTGATAATTGTCATCCCATCTGAGACACGTTCGTGAGTGCGTAGCGCGAGCCGAAAATATTGGCTTATAATTACCTGAAGATAGTGTATTCTGTACACATAAATTATTTTGATAATTGTCATCCCATCTGAGACACATTTGCGAGCGCGTAGCGCGAGCCGAAAATTTTGGCTTATAATAATTATCTGAAGGTAGTGTATTCTATACACATTTTGACAATTGTCATCCCATCTGAGACACATTTGCGAGCGCGTAGCGCTTTTGGCTTATAATTACCTGAAGGAAGTGAATTCTGTACCCATTTTGATAATTGTCATCCCATCTGAGACACATTTGCGAGCGCGAAGCGCGAGCCGAAAATTTTGGCTTACAATGATGCAAAGGCCGTATATTTTACGCACATTTCCCCCTCTACTCTTATGTATTTTGTTTGAATTCTTTTACTAGATAACGATCACCTTCATTTTAATAAAAATAAATTGCGAACGCGAGCAGAAAAATTTACCTAACATTACTTGTTTGGGACGCCAGGGATCACTCAATGTAGCTTTTTGTTTAGAAAACTTTGAGAGCGCGAGCCGAAAATGTTGGCTTAACGGACCTAAGGTATAGTGTATTCTAGACATAATTTGAAAATTTACATCCCATCACTTTACTTTACAATGTCAGGATTTAGTCTTTCTGAGAGAAATTTGAGCAGACCATATTCGAGCGCGAAGTGAGGGGTCAGCCTAGTAAATAAACTTTTCTAGAGACATTTGCAAGCGCGAACCGCGAGCCGAAAATGTTGGCTTATAATTACTAGTAACTGAAGGTAGTGTATTCTAGATTTTTAAGATTTTGAAAATTGACATCCATCACTTCACTTTGCGACGTCAGGAATTAGTCTTTCTGAGAGGAATTTGCGAGCGCGAAGCGCAAGCTGAAAATTTTGGCTTATAATGACACAGAATTTAAGGCCGTATATTTTACGCAAAATTTCCCCCTCTACTCTTATGTATTTTTGTTTGAATTCTGTTACTAGCTAGGTAACGATCACCTTCATTTTGACAAAAATAAATTGCGCGAGCAGAAAATTTTACAAAACATTACGTATTTGGGACGCCAGGGATCAGTCAATGAGCTTTTTAAAGAAAAGTTTGCGAGCGCGAAGCGCGAGCCGAATTTTTTTTTGACTTATAATTAACTGAAGGTAGTGTATTATAGATTTTGAAATTTGATTGACATCCATCACTTCACTTTGCGACGTCAGGAATCAGTCTTTCTGAGAGGAATTTGCGAGCGCGAAGCGCGAGCTGAAAATTTTGGCTTATGACACCGTATATTTTACGTACATTTTCCATCTTATTTCTTTTTGTTTGAATTCTCCTGTGGGTCAAGATCACCTAAACTTTAACAAAAATAGATTGCGAGGGCCAAGTGCGAGTAGAAAAATTTACATAACTTTACTAATATGGGACATAAGGGATTAGTCAATGTGCCTTATGCGGCGGTCACAACTCGCCGTACCTTCGACGTGCAACTCCCTACGATGGATTTCGTAGAAAATTCGTGCAGCGGAGGTACCTCGCAGGTACAATGCATGTACGACGTGCAGAAAGGTTTTACAATACCCTTACTATAGAACTGCAGGAATCGCAGAAGTTGAATTAGGACCTGTGCGTGCATTGCACATGCAACGCAGGCTACGTCGATGGCACGTGCCCCGTAGCCTACGACGAGTTGTGACCGCCGCATTATTGAGATAACCTTGCGAGCGCGATGCGCGAGCAGAAAAAAAAATGGCTTCTAATGAACCCGAAGGTAATGTATTTTAAACACATTTTCCCTCTCCTTCCCGTTCTTCTTTTTCTTTCTTTCCCCTTTTTTCCCTTTTTTTTAGAAAATATTAAAATTTCTGGCAAAAAAGATTGGGGGGGGGCCGGCCCCCCAGGCCCCCCGTCTCCGCCGGCCCTGCGATTGAAGGTCCGTTGTCCCGAAACGCGGCTGTCCCGAAAGTTCGTTGGTAGGAAAATGAAATGTATTATCTGAAAAGTTTGTTGGCCACGGTCCGAAAATGAAATAGGGTTCGTTATTGAAAATGAAGTAGGGTTTGTTATTCTGATGGTTAGTTTGTCCAAAGCAGTCCTGGTCCAAAGGTTTACGGTTCCGAAAGTTTTTTTATGTCTGAAATGAAATAGGCTTCTTAATTTTGATGGTAAAAGGAATAAGGGTATTCTAAAGTCCGACTATGAAAAATTTGATTTTTTATTGCAAAATTGCATTTTTCTATTTATCTATGTATTTCTTAATTTTTTTTGGTTTTTTTTTTTTGTACTAAGTTCTATTGTTCAAAAATGAATTTTTACGGTTTGCAAATCCGAAAATAAGATATGTGTCTAAAAATGGCATAATGTTCATTATCTGGTAATGAAATATTATTATTAAAAATAAATATATGAAAATATACAAATAAAAATTATTATTAATTAATCATAAATAATAATTATAATAATCAGGATGTTGATTCTGATTTTTTTTTTTTTTTTTTTTTTTTATAATTGCTTATAAAATAATTGAGCCCAATTTTTTATTTTATTTTATTTATTTTTTTTTTGTTTGTTTAGCAATTCATACGCAAACAGTAAAACCCATCAGCTGTCATGATACCACACAATGCATGTAGTTTGATACGAAGGCCTACCTTAATTATTTTTCCCTCAGGGTGCTTATTTTTATTATCATTATTATTATTATTATTATTATTATTATCTTTTTTTTAATTATTATTATTATTATTCTTTTTTAAACAGTATAAATATGGCCTATCGTATTTCCCTTCTACTGTAATAGAACTATATTATATACATTCACTGTATAGGCGTATGCCCTATATTCTTTTCATTAATATTTACTGAAATAACACAGTTTCGTTTTACAATCACCTATTTTGATAAACATTTCTCTCTTTTTTTTACATTACATTAGGCTACATTACAATAACATTTTGGCACTAATTCCCTTAAGGCTCAGAGCACTTATACATGATTTTTTTTTTTTTTTTTTTTTTTTTTTTTTTTTTTTTTTTAGATTCGGGATAACAGCTGGATCATATCTTTCTTATGATTAGAGCTCTTTGAATATTGAATGATCGTTCAGAACTTCGCCTTTAAATGACAATAGAGGGCACTACATGAATACATGTCTCGGGTAAGTTGGCCAACAGAAGATCGACATTGAGGCCAACTAAATTTTTAAAATGGGGATGGCTCAACTGACCAATACTGCCTGACCACTACTGAAGTAACCCAGTCTCGTTTTACCCAGTGCGGTTAATTTTGTTCATTCATAGATCAAAACATGTATAGTCCCTGCAAAAATAAATTTTTAGTATACCTTTCCCCTCTCAATAATGTCAATTAGCGAATTTCATTCTCTGTATTATTCGAAATTATTTCCCTAACAAAAACATAAAAATTCATTGCAAGTCTAGGATATAACACTTACTTTTTTTCTTGGAACCTAGTGCATATAAAAAATTGTAGGCATTCGTTTAGGCATTTGCAATTTTACGGATTCACACTGGTAGCTCCACAAAAGAACAAAATCATGCGTGACAATTCATATTCAGCGGGGTTTCCCCATATGAACTTGACGTAAAATAACCATTGTGTATTCGTTTGCTGTGCATACAATCCGCCATCTTGATTTTATGATATCTTCTTAACACAAATCGTAAGACAAATTTGTTTATTACATCAAATTCTATAACATTTTTACATTGAATTTAGGCGTAAAGTTATAATTAGACCAAAATAGACATTAGTTATTATTATATATTTTTTTTTAGATCACGATTGCGTTCCAAATAGGCCCACGGCTCTGTAATACTCCTGGTAATGGTCCAGTATATTGAAATGTGTGTTTGTTCATTGCTGCAGATAATATAATAATTATGTTGTAGGCATGATGCTATAATTGCTTCAAACTAATTTGTATTATTGCTGCTCATTTAAGGCTTGAATGGCGACCACGACGGGGGTAGGCGATAAGCTATTATTACAAATAGCAAAGAAGATTCCAGATAATAAATTCGTACAGGTCGCATTGGAGTTGAATATTAGTTTGGAGGATGCGCAAAGATACCACAAGTCTAACCACGTGAACGGTGAAATTTCCACAAATGGAGCTTTGTCGATGCTACATGCTTGGAAAGAGAATACCAAGGAAGAGGATCAGCAGACAGACTTGAAACATGCCCTCGAGGAAGCGCAACTAAAAGGGGTAGCTGATGAATTTTTCGGACGAAAGATTCTAACTAACGGTAATAAATCTTTAATAAATCTAAACACAACACAACACGAAAGTTCCCCCTTTTTCACTAATCAATCATTTTTGAACCAGGAGGAATTCAAAAAATCTAATTATATGTCCATGTAGAGGATTTAGCCACAATGGGAGCGAATTTTAGAAAAAAAAAATCATTCGCAAAGCAACTTTGATTCAATGATAACGGACCCATTTTCAGATTTTAAACATTTTACACGTCATAATGTATGCAAAACGTGCTTCCATATTAAACGAAATTTGCGTCAAATGATACGGTTGAAGAAGCATGCAGCAAAAATTGCCCAAACTTCAGTGACTTTTCGAATACGTAATTTGAATCAAGATTATGATAGTTATAGAGATCACTTGAAGCAGTGTGCCAGGTTTCGTGACATAACTCACAATAGAAAAAAATCATTGAAATTGTAGTGGGGCCATCTATGTCGTTTCGTTTGCAAGTCATGTTAATGTTTGGAAACATCTATAAATATGTTCTACTTGATCACACGAATCAGAAAATATATATCTCCAATTTTTTAATTGACCTTTTGTGACCCAAAATGGAGGTCAAAGGTCAGGTTTCATGAACATAAACATAATTTTCTTCAAATTGTGTCAAATTTGGTATCAAATTGTAGGTAATTTTATAACTAGCAGTTAAGTCTATTAACATTTTTTTTATCCGACCAGCCAGTTTTGAGCAATATGCAAATTAGTCTAGTTATGCATGATTAAAATAATTGTGTCAAGCTTCACTATAATCAGACATAACGTATCCATAAACAAGAATACAACATAGGTCATATACTAGCCTGATATTGCTGCGACATTCTGGTGACCCTTTTGACCTTAAAATTAGGGCAAAGGTCAATTTATATGATGATTAACAACCTGGAAATGGCATCATGTCAGCAAAAACCTCATTTTCTGTGAACTTTGACCTTATTTCTAGGTTGATTGTGTCAACTTAAAATATGACAACATATATTTGTTGGTTGATGGTATCAAGTTAAATATAGTCATGTTAGTTACCAATATAGATAAGCTTATATAACGAATAGGTCAAAGGTCAAAGTAAAAGAAAGAGGTTTTGGCCAAAGTGTTTGGTTGTGACCTTAGTCTTATTGGGCCGCATTACTTGGAATATTTCATTAAACACTGTTAATGTGTTCTATTTTCACCCCACGAACCAAGAAATGTTCGTTTTCATTGACCTATGACCTTTAACTATGGTGAAAAGTCCCAAAAATACATAGTTTCTTGTATCCAGGTTTTTTTTAGCGTCATGTTATTTGAACTTTGACCTTATCTGGAGGTCATACGTGTCAATGAAAAAGTAGCAACGATTCATTGGATCAAGTAGAACAAAAGAAACTGTGGCGATCTAAATGATTAAGCTATAATGCCAAACAGGTCTATGGTCAAAAGAGAAATCTTTGGCCCTTACGTATTCCTTTAACTTTCTATGTGTGTCTTGACCTTTGTCCCATTGGGCAATGTTATAGCTTATTGATTGTGATGACCATAATTACATTTGTTCTACTTGACCCCGTGAATCAGAATATCAACCTTACCATTTTTTATTTATTTTTGGTTGTTGTTGTTGACACGTATGACCTCAAGATAAGGTCAAAGTTCAAATAACATGACGCTAAAAAACCTGGATATACAAGAAACTATGTATGTTTGGGACTTTTCACCATAGTTAAAGGTCATAGGTCAATGAAAACAAACATTTCCTGGTTGGTGGGATCAAGTAGAACACGTTAACAGTGTTAAATGAAATATTCCAAGTAATGCGGCCCAATAAGACTAAGGTCACAACCAAACACTTTGGCCAAAACCTCTTTCTTTTACTTTGACCTTTGACCTATTCGTTGGAAAAGCTTATCTATGTTGGTAACTAACATGAATATATTTAACTTGATACGATCAACCAAAAAATATATGTTGTCATATTTTAAGTTGACACAATCGACCTAGAAATAAGGTCAACGTTCACAGAAACTGAGGTTTTTGCTAACATGATGCCATTTCCTGGTTAATTGTTAATTGTTTATTTTTGAAAGTAAATTTTTTCACCCTTCAGATTGAAAGTTCAGGTTTCTGTTTGTAACAGTGTGTAGATGTGCTAAAAATGAGTAGATTAAAGTAAAAAAAAAAAATGAACTTGGATGGAAAATGGATGTAGTAGGGGAGACCGGGTATGGACGTTACAAAATTCACATTTTGGGCCAGATAATTCTAATGAAAGAACTCACGCACTCCATATTGGGTCTGTAGTTAGCCTATTATGTTGGCTAAAACCTGAGGCATATAAAACTTGAAAACATGTAAACACTAATTAACTACAGCTTAATTAGTGAAGACATTTTTTTGTAACAACCTACCCCATATACGGGGTAGGTTGTTACACCATACGGGGTCAATTGTTACAATATGTAAACATACGGGGTAAGTTGACAATGTGTAAATCTCTTATACCATACTTCAATTTCAACTTTCCAGTTTCTTGACATCGTTAACAGTAGATCAAGTAGAGCTCTAGAATAGACAAAAATAATAATAGAAAAATAAAAATATTAACACCTGAAAATTGAGACAAAATGTAATTTTACATAATTATGTAATGTAATTGGGGTGAGTTGTTACATCAACATGGGGTAGGTTGTTGTAACAACCTACCCCATGGGTGATTTTACACACAGACATCAACTGTAGCACAGTCATTAGGTAGAATTACAGGGCATGGCTAGGGGGTATATTAGTGACATACATGTACTATATTTACAATACCAGACTATCATCATGTGCCTTCAGTTGTAAGAGCTATTACAAATTTCAATTTTTGTCAACAATTTACTTTGACCTGTAAAAAATGGTTTTTGTTGATTTACTTTTTAATAAAACAACGGAGAAACCTCACGACCGGCAGTTCATCACAGCTATGTGTAGGCTATTTATAGATGCCAGTTAGCACATCCTCTCTTGTTCCATCTTAGCACACTGAGAACTGTAACAACTGACCCGTGTAACTTCCATACCCGGTCTCCCCTACCTTTTGGAAATGAGCTCTTCAATTAAGTTTCCATAATTTTTCATTTCGGAAACTACAAAAAAAAAGGGATGCTAAATTTTTTTTAATT
>CALNVZ010000674.1:12235960-12249306 GCA_940671915.1 Paracentrotus lividus
ATCATATGGATAGACGGGATAGTTCGTTCAGGTTCATGCCTGAATGACAATGCTTGCTCGATGAATGGTGATTTCTCTCTGATCATGGAAGATGTTCAGGTAGCAGACCAAGGCCGATACATCTGCATGATCGTTAACTACCTGGGGATACGGATTCACAATTTCACTGATGTAGAGATATATGGTAAGATATTTATAATATAATTATACAGCGCTATCGTATTATCGGGTTATGAATGTCTAAGTATAGGGGAGACTGGGGTAATTATGGCCCCCCTTTTTCACATTTCCTATTATACTACTATTAAATCAAAAGTCCAATGACATTCTAAATATGTAAAAATACAGTCGGTCCATATACCTATAATATACAAAGGAAAGTATAAACCTGCTACTTCTCATTAGCATAGTAACCCTTATGTTAACAACTTTGGGGGGCCATAATTACCCCATGGGTTGGGGGTATTTATGGCCCCTATAGTAATGACTGTATGAATTCAAAGATATTATGCTAATTAATGATGGTAATGTATAATAAATGTTGTTGGGTATTCCTAATACACTTATCAATCACCAACAATGGTTTAATCAATAATTGGTTCAGCCTCAATGTTGAAATTTTGCAATCATAGCAATTCATATATTTATGTACAAAATCGTACAAGTTAATGTCCCCATCTACGCTTATCTGCGCTTATAAACTGTTTATGCATTGGGGGCCATAATTACCCCAAATGACATTTTCAATTTGATCCCCCTTTACAGCTCTACTATTGAAGGTATTCAGGACCCCGTTGCATAAAACTTCTAACCAGAGTTTTTTCCGGTTAAAATCTGAAAACTCCGGTTAAAGTCCGAAAACTCCGGTTACAATATTTTTCTGGATTTTTTACTATTTTTTCCATTGCATAAAAACATACCAGAGTTTTCAAAAGTATTAATGCAATAAATTTTTAGGGAGTTTTAAAACTCAGGTTGAATAACCTAAGAAATAGGTCTACATAAGCTGAGATTTTTAACCCGAGAAAACTCGGGTTAGAAAAAAAGTTTTATGCAACACCGCACTGGTGGAAGTTTTTCTGAACATTATGTTTTTTAGTTCCTATTGTTTCAGTTTCAATCAAATTTTTATCTTAAATGATTTTAATTAATGATATCACACCCCACATAAAAAAGCAGAACGAACAGAATTGTAATTGCCGTACATTTTAGGCTCCCCTAACTGCCTAAGCACAAAATTTCATGTAAATGGCTTATTCTTCTCATATGATAGCAGGAAGGGTTTAGCTAGGCACGTGTAAAAATTAAATTATCATTGTGTAATGCAGCAAAGAATTATAAGCTCTCAAAGACTAAGGGGCCATAATTACCCCGGGGCCATAATTACCCCAGTCTCCCCTATATTTTGTAGAAGTGTCGTAGTGTAGTGGTCTCACCACTGGACTGTCAATTCAAAGACCGCGGGTTCGATTCCCGCACCGACGCTTATGTTCCTTGAGCAAGGCATTTTATCTACATGCTTGACCCCACCCGAGTTGATAAAAATGGGTACCCGGTAGGATTGCGAATGCTATATGTGGTTCGCTTTAGCATGTGCGCGCCTAACAGGCGATCAGCTGGAATACTCCTCAGGGAGTGGAGATTGTGCACTGTGAAAGTGCGGGATCGTAAAATGAATCCAATGCCCGGGGTAATAATATACTGTAAGCGCTTTGATATAGTTTTACTATGAAAAGCGCACTAAATGCTGGTTATTACTATTATATTTTCCAAAGTGCTTACAAATGTTTTTATCGTTTTGGGAAAAGCACTCCAACAGTTTGGGAAATTTTATTTTCTGTAGATGTATTTTAATTTATTGTTTTAAGCTTTGAATTTTGTATTGACAAATAATTTATTCGCATACTACCAATTACAGCAGCTTCTTATAACGAAACTCAAAACAATATATCTTTTCAAATGGAACAAATTTTCGTTCACTTTAGTCAAAATGTCATTATTTTTGTCCTTTTCAACTAAATGTGAAATTATGGAACAAAACTAAGATACCTTAACCCTATCAAGACCAAGGGGGGGCACAATGTGCCCCCCCTACCAAACTTTTATACGCCATTTCTATACGCTTTGCTCATTTTCCCCCAAACTTGGTGACTTTTCCTAAAATTTATTCACAAACATTTTGATAAATATTTTGTGGGGATATGATATTCCATGTTGCCATGGCAACCATAAATTGACAGCCATGTTTATCCAATTTTTGATCCTTTTTGATATACATAGTTTTAAACAATATTTTGGTGTTATAAATAGGGTTTCTTTATTCAAAATAAATTGAATAAACATTCCAAACTGAATTCCAATCTTTTTCTTTTGTTTTTGTTTCATTTTATATTAAAAAATGGCGCCAAAACAATAAATATAATAGAAAATATTGAAATATCAATTTATTGACATTTTTAATTTTTGTAAATGAGTTTATCCAATGAAATTCACAGAATATGATTATTGCTTATTATACATTCACTTCGCATTTCTAAATAGTGAAAATTAGTACAAAAACAATCATTATTTAATTATTTCAATTAATTACCAAAAACGCCCTCTGTTGGTGAAATCAATTTTTCTTATTTAAGAGCATAGAGCGCCCTCATTTGGCAACCTTGAATATTTCAAATGGACGAATGAACAATAAATGAATCCTAAAACATATTTGTAACAGTTTCCATCTTCAAACCATGATTTTAGGGAGTTAAAGTGATTTAATTCAAATTTTGTAAATTTTTCTATGTATTTCTTTATTTAAGTGAAAATAGCGCCCCCATATGATGACCTTGAGAAATTTTAGTTGTATCAAATTGTAGAGCTTGAGTTGCTCTATCGTCATGCCAAATATGAAAGCGATCGGTTAAATAATAAAAAAATTATGGAGGGGGGGCACAATGTGCCCCCCCTTGGGCCTATGAACCATCAAAATATTTTGGTCTTGATAGGGTTAAAAGAACAGAAATATATGAGACAAAAAAAAAAGAGAAAACATTATTGAAATTTGTTATTGCTTAGCCAACTCCACTCTACTCATTTATTCTTCAAATATTTTTTTATATTCAACTTTCTCAATCTCTGTGCAATCATTTTCTCCCGTACTCCACATTAAAAAAGAAAAAGAAAGAAAAGGCGACAGGTGATTGGAAAAAAATGTTTTTAATAGTAAACATGTAAATATCTACCAGTCTCCAGCTTCCACTCTTTCCAATTATTTCCTTTTACCACTCTTCTCACTCTCTTAACGACTAGCTTTTCTTCAAACGTAAACATACCACGTCCTCGGTACTAAAAATAAAAGTGATTGGGCACTCAAAATAATGTATCCTTCACCATTTATTAATAATCAATAATAAATAATAAGAACAATAATATATAAATATACAAATGAATACAATTTCCAGTAGAGCAGTTGGTTTTTTTATAAATACTTTCCGAACATGTATTTGACCAATGGAAAAAATTGTCCGAAGGACAGACGTTTTTCAGATAACATTTTCCGAACAGAATTTGACCAATAGAAAAAAATTGTCCGAAACACGGTGGTTTTTCAGATAACATTTTCCGAACAGAATTTGACCAATGTATAAAATTGTCCGAAGCACAGTTGTTTTTCAGATAACATTTTCCGAACAGAATTTGACCAATAGAAAAAAAAATTGTCCAAAGGACAGTGAATTTTCAGATAACATTTTCCGAACAGAATGTGACCATAGAAAAAATTGTCCGAAGCACAGTGGTTTTTCAGATAACATTTTCCAAACAGAATTTGATCAATAGAAAAAATTGTCCGAACCACGGTGGTTTTTCAGATAACATTTTCCGAACATAATTTGACCAATGTATGAAATTGTCCGAAGCACAGTGGTTTTTCAGATAACATTTTCCGAAAAGAATGTGACCATAGAAAAAATTGTCCGAAGAAGCACAGTGGTTTTTTCAGATAAAATTGTCCGAACCACGTTCTTTTAAGGTATCTTAGTTTTGTTCCATAATTTCACATTTAGTTGAAAAGGACAAAAATAATGACATTTTGACTAAAATGATCGAAAATTTGTTCCATTTGAAAAGATATATTGTTTCAAAGGATCTTAATAAATATAGCATTACGTGAGCCAATATCAACTCCTATCTATCTTTCTATTGTATTGAAGCTCCTCCGACTGAACCCTATCCTCTCATCAGGGAATGTATGATGTCAGATAAATCTACTCCAGGACAAAATTGTAATTTACCTGCGATAGATTTAACCAACATATCATGCATAGCGTCGAGATATTACCCCGACGTAGACCTGTTCTTTCTGCACCAATCTCAGAAGATCCAGACTCAAGAAATTAATGAAAGGACAAACGAAGACGGTACCAAGAACAAATCGATTACCATCACCGGATCACCCAGTGAGATGCCTTACGTATGTGTCGCATCAAATATTCCTGGATCGGAAGATCTAAGAACTGCTATGGTATTGGTTATCATTCCTACTACAAAACCACCTGACATGTCATCCAGTCCATTTCAGACTACCCAAGAAGTTCCTCGGACTACCATGACTACCACACCTATTTGGACAACTGCCTCACCGAATGGTACCAGTCCTGCGAAAATTGGTATGTTAGTAATTTTGTAGAGATACGTTTCACATATTTATAATAATATTCGAACGGTGTATTGTTTTCTTCGAATCTAATGGCCAACAACCACTTCTAACCATTATCGTACTTAAATATTAACTAATTATCTTTATATAATAATAATAATAATAATTTCATATACCGCAAAATTGCAGAATTGCCTCTAAGCGGTTGAGAGAAAAGAAAAATGAACTGAAAAAAAAGAAGATAATTTGCACTAAAAAAAATGTATCAAAATGTATTTATATATTAATAGATCAGATATGAAAAGGGAGGTTTAACGTCCTATTCAATTGTCCATTATAGTCCTATAGACCAGTTTACTAACATATTATTCAAATTTTATGCAAACTTCTTTTTTTTTTAACAAAGGTTGTTCTTAACAACCTGAAACCTTGCCTGAGGCTTGCCCGACATAGCAATAAATAATGTACGCAAACTGGATTACATGTACAGCACGTATGTTCGCCGCGATCATTATGTGTAAGCCGCCATGTTGATTCAATGAACAATGCCGCGCAGGCCTGATAATGCATATTCATGATGCGTAGTCCCACACATATACGTTTTTGTAGTATGATTGAAAGACGTCAGTCCAATCTAATTCTATATTTAAAAAAAATATTACTCATGTTCACCTTACCAAACTTCCCAAGAGTGTCGTAGATATACTATTAGACAAGATACTACAAACAAAATAGACACTGCAAATTCGGAAGAAGACAAATTGGGTTAAAAGGTAGTGATTACAAGTCGGCAGTCACGTAAGTTCCCACCGGGAACCTATTGAAATATTAATGAGAGAATCACTGAACCGGTATTGAATGAACAAAGCCATATTAGCATATGATGATTATTCATGACGCATAGTCCCCCATATTATGTTTTTGTCGATAATTAAAAGACGTCAGACCAATAAATCTAATCCTAGATTTTAAAAATACATTATTCATGTTCACCTTACCAAATTTCACAAGAGTGTCGTAAATATACTATTAGACAAGATACAACAAACAAAATAGACACTGCAAATTCGGAAGAAGACAAATTGGGTTGAAAGGTAGTGAAAGGGGCAGTTTATGGCCTTACTAACTGCTACTGCGAGTTGACTAGCATGAAAACATGAGGTGCCTTCGCTTTTCCAGGCTATAATTTCAAAATTATGGAATATAAAATTGACCAAATTACTTTATTTGTTCGTTCATGTTCTTACAATACTATGCGGATGACTAACTTTGTTTTTCATGATGATCAAAAAGAAAAGAAATGGCATCAGAATTGCCGTTCTTGTGTAGTTAAATTTATTGAGTCCCATTCGTGGTGGTCAGTTTGCAACACGCATGCGCAACATCGGCAATAGCTGTGAGCTCGATTTTCACGGAGATCGGATGAGATTCTGTAATGGGCTGGAAAATACAAGATTTATTCCAGTGCACGCAGTTTTTAGGAAGATATGATTTGCAACATGTCTGTTTATGTAAGTGGCATTACATAATTTATATTTTTGCTGATTTTTACCTACTCTTAGTGGTAGTTTAAACCATTCCAAATTGAACTTGATAAAATTTGACGGGTTTCCCTCAGAACGCTGCCACTTGTGGCAGCTTTCCGGTGGCGCTATTTATGGTCGTAACCTTGCTTCAAGTGCAGTCTATCAGCAATCGAGTCTCTGTAAGTGTAACTTAAACCCAGTTGCCTTAATTGTTAATTTAGATGAAAGATTTAAGCAAATCACGAGTAAATGTGAGACTAAAACTTTGTAAATCTCATTAAATATTTTACTGAAAATGTTGAACAATTATATCAGCATTGGAGACAGACAAAGCGAGAAAATAATCAGCGGCCTCTTGAGGCTATTCTTATATATCTGTCAATATGTCAGCGCCCACAATGTGACCATTGGTTGAATAGATTACAAACATACGTGACAGTAGTTCATTATTTTATTAGAGGTTGTTTGAATAGCTTGTTACTATGTCGCCAGGAAAAAGTAGGCCTATGCATGAAATTTGAATATGTTAGTAAACTGGTCTATTGCTAAAAATTATAGTCAATGAATCGATTGCAGCCATGAATTAAAGACTTTTGGTCTTTTGAAATTCTGTTTGAATTGTTTATTGTACAGTTGTGCCCATTGTTTTCATCCTGGTGGCTGCAGTAACCTTGGCGATTATCTTTCTATGGTGGAAACGTCGTAACAACAGAAGTAAGAACAACTCTCATGACATTTTGTATTCTAAACACAACACAAAAAGTAAATTCCCCCCATTTCAGATATCAATAACTTTTGAACCAGGTAAAATGGAAAAAAAAATATCTAATTTCATGTCCGTGTAGGTAATTTTATTACCTACCATGTGACCGATTTTTAGGAAGAATCATCATGTCATGCTTCAGTGAGTAATGGTTGAATGTAAAAATGTCATTTTTGAAGTTCACAATCCGATTATCACAATTTTGAATAAATGATTCGGAACAATATTCAAATTTTTCTACATCACATTTGTCATTGAAGATGCCACATGTGTGCCTTAACATATAATATGAGTTCTTGGTCAAATTTCACGGTTGAGAGAGCACTTGGTTAAAATTGCAAAAACTGCAGTTTTTGTGAATCGTACGTGGTATATTCGATCAAATATGATGGAATTCCTGTTTAGGAAGTGTATTTCGACTTTTGCTAACAATTCACGGTTGAATTTTTAAATTATGATCAGGTATGGCAGTAATTTTATGCACTAAAAATCATCTTATTTACATTTTTATGGGTTATGTTTATAACCTTTGGACATGATTAAACGATCATTTGGCAAAGGATCATGCTTCAGTGAGCACGTGAAACTACAAAAGCTACTTTTAATGTATGGAATAAAATTCAAATTTTTACTTCGATTAAACAGCACGATCGTTTTGGGGAGTACCTCTGATTTTATTTTCACAAAAATCCCGATGTTTCACGCCTCAGTGGGCACAAAATGCAAGAAAATCTTACAAATGAGAGGAAAGTTTAGCGCTCCGTTACTTGGCAATCGCACATATTAGTTAGAGATCAGTTGAAGCTATGTATCAAGTTCCATGAAATAACTCGCATGCAGTCAAATGGACAAAAATTAGCAATGAAAATATGCCAAATTTCACTTCTTGTTAAACCTCTGTACATGAAGTCAGTGGAGAAGGAAATCAATACCTGACAAATTTGAAATTCGGCCAATTTTCATTGATGATAATTTTTCCATGAAACTTGAGACCATATTACGATCCATGTTGAGACACACAGCTCCAGATGGTCACCAACTAACATGATCTCGATTCAAATTGCATATCCGGTAAATCCGATCACTGAACCGTGACGGATTCTTCAACTTTCTTCTCATTTGCAAGATTTTCTTGTATCTTGTGCCCACTAAAGTATGAAACATCGGGATTTTGTGTGAAATTAAATTCAGAGGTACTCCCCCAGAACGATTGTGCTGTTTAATCAAAATGAGAATTGGAATATTATTCCATACATGAAAAATTAGCTTTTCTAGTCTCACGTGGTCACTGAATAATGATAATAATAATAATAATAATAATAATAATAATAATAATAATAATAATAAATAATAATAATAATAATAATAATAATAATAATAATAATAATAATAATAATAATAACAATAATAATTACACAACATTTATATTGCGCTTAATACGATTGTTTCTAAGCGCACTGTTGGTCTAGTTAACTTAGTTTACATACCAAAAACTCGAGAGAGAGAGAGAGAGAGAGAGAGAGAGAGAGACAACAAAATAATCTAAATATATTACTTAATAAACAGAATACATACAAATTAGAAAAATCTACAACTGGTGTGCGCCTCCAATTTACAGAAGGGTTTTGAATGATTCGATGGATGGTGCATTTTAAATTTGGGGTGGGAGCTTATTCCAGAGGGTGGGGGCAATGCATGAGAACGAACGATCACCATAATAGTGTGAGATCCTATGTAGTTTCGTTTGCAAGTCATGTTAATGTTTGGCAACGTCTATATTATATTCTACTTGATCACAGAATCAGAAAATATATGTCGCCAATTTTTTATTGACCTTTTGTGACCCAAAATGAAGGTCAAAGGTCAGGCTTCATAAACACAAACATCATTTAGTTCAAATTGTGTCAAATTTGGTATCAAATTGTAGGTTATTTTATAACTAGCAATTAAGTCAATTATCATTTTTTTCACCCGACCGGTCAGTTTTGAGCAATATGCAAATTAGTTTATTTATGCATAATTGAATGCATAATAGAGTCAAGTTGAACGGCGATCAGACACAACATATCCACAGACAATATTAATAAAACTAATCAAGATTAAAACGTGAATCATACTAGCCTAATATTGTTGCCACATTCTGGTGACCCATATGACCTTAAAATTAGGTCAAAGGTCAATTTATAGGATGATTAACAACCTGGAAGTGGCATTAGTTTGGCAAAAACCGAATTGTCTATGAACTTTGACCTTATTTCTAGGTCAAATGTGTCAACTAAAAATATGTCGAACTCTATTTTTTGGGTGATGGCATCAAGGTTAACAGATTCATGTTAGTTTCCAACAAAGTTAAGCTTATACGACCAACAGGTCAAAGGTCAAAGTTCAAGAAAGACGTTTTGGCCAAAGTTTTTGGTCTTGACCTAAGTCTTATTGGGCCGTGTTACTTGAAACATCTTATTAAACACTGTTAATGTGTTCTATGATATGTTCCCATCAACCAGGAAATGTTCGTTTTCATTGACCTATGACCTTTAAATGAGATGAAAAGTCCAAACAGTGCATAGTTTCTGCTATTTCCAGGTTTCTTTAGTGTCATGTTATTTAAACTTTGACCTTAACTTGAGGTCGTATATGTCAATGAAAAAGAATATGAACGTTGATATTCTGGTTCATGGTATCAAGGGATAATGTAGAACTGTTATCATCAAAATTATTAAGCTATAATAAGGCCAAACAGGACTATGATCAAATCAGAAAACTTTGGCCCTTACATATTCCTTAAACTTTCTATGTGTGTCTTGACCTTTGTTTTATTTTCCATATTATAGCTTAATAATGTTGATAAGCATAGTTAATCGTGTTGTACTTGTTCCCATAAATCAGAATATCAACATTGCTATTCTCATTCATTGACATATATGACCTCAAGTTAAGAAAAAAGTTCAAATAACGTGAATCTAAAAAACCTGGAAATAGCAGAAACTATGTATTGTTTGCACTTTTTACCTAATTTAAAGGTCATAGGTCAATGAAAACAAACATTTCCTGGTTCATGGAATCAAGTAGAACACATTAACAGTGTTCAATAAAATATTTCAAGTAATACCGCCCAATACGACTAAGGTCAAGACAAAAAACTTAGGCCAAAACGTCTTTCTTGAACTTTGAGCTTTGACCTGTTGGTCATATAAGCTTAACTTTGTTGACAACTAACATGATTATGTTTACCTTGATGCCAACAAAATAGAGGTCGTCATATTCTTAGTTGACACATTTGACCTAGAAATAAGGTCAAAGTTCATAGAAAATTCGGTTTTTGTCAAATTAATGCCATTTCAATTTTGTTAAACATCATATAAATTGACCTTTTACCTAATTTCAAGGTCATAAGGTCACCAACATGTGGCAACAATATTAAGCTAGTATGATTCACGTTTTAATCTTGATTAGTTTTATTAATATTGTCTATGGATATGTTGTGTCTGATCGCCGTTCTACTTGACTCTATTATGCATTCAATTATGCATAAATAAACTAATTTGCATATTGCTCAAAACTGCTTGGTCGGGTGAAAAAAATGATAATTGACTTAATTGCCAGTTATAACATTACCTACAATTTGATACCAAATTTGACACAATTTGAACAAAATTATGTTTATGTTAATGAAGCTTGACCTTTGACCTTCATTTTGTGTCACAAAAGGTCAATTAAAAAATTGGCGACATATATTTTCTGATTCGTGTGATCAAGTAGAACATATATATAGATATTGCCAAACATTAACATGACCTGCAAACGAAACCTATATTTTCCCCGTTGGATGCCACACTATGACGAGTTTTGGTTCGAGGACCATGAATGAGCTGCATAGAAGATAATGAACGGAGGGGCCTGGCTGCAGAGGAAGGTCGAATTAAGGGACATTACATTTTAAAGATATTTTGGAGCGAGATTATGTTATCTTGTGTACAATGAGTCGAATCTTAAGATTATTTGGTAACCAATGTAGTGAGCGGAGAATGGGAGATGTTTGATCATATTTTCTTGTGAGAGTAATCATTCTAGCAGCAGTATTTTGAATACGCTGGAGAGGAGCTCTTGTCGAGGAATCTTCGGAGCTTGCCAATTCTGTAGATGCACCAGGAAGCTGACTTGCGGACAGTTTTGATGTGTTTTTGAAGATTGAGATGATGGTCCAAAGTAACGCCGTGATCTTTGATGTATTCTGAAAACTTCATAATACCCCCTGCGGTTGAAAAATCTGGTAGAGGATCTGTGCTCCTGAACTTTGAAGTGTTTCAGTTCAGTTTTGCACTCGCTGAAACGGAGCCTGTTGTTGTTAGACCACACTTTAATATCCTCCAAGCAACATTTCAGTAGGTTGACAGCATCGACATAACTACGAGTAGACATAGTCAGATAAATTTGAATGTCATCCGCTTACATAGCGTATTTTACCCCCTCGTGACTAGTGATTATTTTTGCTAAAGGACCGGTGAAAAGAAGAAACAGCAGAGGGCCGACAACAGAACCCTGGGGCACTCCGTAACTGAGATCGGAAGGGGCCGAACAAGTTCCGTTGATAAGTACCTTCTGTGTTCGATCTTGCAGATATGACTGGAACCATTGGAGAACAGTTCCTGTAATGGAGTAATCCTTTGAAAGACGTTGGAGTAGGACAATGTGGTCAAGCGTGTCGAAAGCCACAGAGTAGTCAAAGAGCAGCAGAACCGCCTCGTTGCCCTTGTCGAAAGCAAGGAGTAGATCGTTGATCACTTTAGGGCAATGCTGTTTCTGTTGAATGGAGGTTGCGATACGCGAAACTCGATACTGAAGCATGAATTATTAAATAATTGCCATAGGACCGTTAAATCATGTCCGAATATATAAACATAACCCGGGACATAACCCAAAAAATGTAATTGAGATGATTTTTAGTGCATAAAATTACAGCAACACCTGATGATGATTTTAAAAGGGCCTATTTTGGTTGTGTTATGTGTTCATTCAACCGTGAATTGTTATTAAAAGTCGAAATAAACTTCCAAAGCAGAATTATTTTTGATCGAATATATATACCACGTAAAATTTACCCCCCAAAAAATGCAGGTTTTGCAATTTTAACCAAGTGCTCACTCAACCGTGAAATTTGACCATGAACTCAAATTATATGTTAGGGCACACATGTGGCATCTTTTTTTGACAAGTGTGATGTAGAAAAAAATGAATATTGTTCCGAAATCATTTATTCACAGTTGTGATAATCGGATTGTGAACTTCAAAAAAATGACATTTTTACATCCAACCATCACTCACTGAAGCATGACATGATGATTCTTCCTAAAAATCAGTCACATGGTAGCTAATAAACTTACCTACACAGACATATAATATAATTTTACCTGGTTTAAAAGATTATTAATATCTGAAATATGGAAACTTACTTTTGTGTTGTGTTTATTTACAATTAATTATGTAATGATGGAACAAACATATTTCCGTTAGATGATGTTTTCCAGTCCTTTTTTTAAAATCTATATTAATTTTGTGTGTCTCAAGGTACTTTCAAAGATTTAGGAAGTGCATTTCATGCAAAGCTTTCGAAAACACAGTAATTTATCGCTTTGAAATGATAAATTACTGTGTTTTTGAAACCTTTAAAACATGTAAAGTAAAATGCATCAACAGATAGCCCATTCTGATTGCTGTATTCAGGCGCGTATCCAGAATTTGGCACCCCGGGGGGCCCGATGTGACTTTGATTTTGGCGCCCCCCAGTGGTGGATCCAAAAAGGTACATCCTAATTTTTTTCCACGTTACATCGCACGAGGTAAAAGGTACACTCAAAAAATTTTATGTCGCGCTGGCGGAGCGATAAGCGGGGGGGAGGGGATTGAAAATATTGGCCTTCGGTCAACCCGTAGGTCATATATCAGCCATATAGGGGTAGGTACGATGTCAATCAGCTCAAATCGTGTATATATTCCCCCCCCCTTTTTTTTTTTCTTTTTCTTGATTTTGCTCAATTCGGCGCCCCTCTGACGTCAATTTGGCGCCCCTTTGAGGTCATTTTGAGGTAAAGCCCCCCCCTCCCAGAATACGCGCATGGTATTTATCAGGTTCATAACTTTTAGATATCACGATGTAAAATAGTATTACATATTCGTATTAATATGTAGATAATCTCCAATACTGGGAAGATAAGGAGGAGATAACAACATTGTTACAGAAAAGAATGCAAGGTATGTTCAGCAATCTTCTAAAATTATCCCCCCTCCTTACTTTAAATATTATTGGGTGTGGGAGGGAAAACATGTGGGTCATGGTAATTTAGTTAACCTTTTCTAACCCCAGGCAGATCCTTCATCTGTAGGGTACATGCAGGTAATATTGAGTATTGAGTATTGA
>CALNVZ010000674.1:12249331-12264605 GCA_940671915.1 Paracentrotus lividus
GTTATTATCCAAATTTAAAACCAAATTTTAAATTTTTTAAAAACCCAAAAACGTTATCAGGCATCTGCCCCCGGAGGACAACTTCCCCCGGGGACAACTCCGGAGACAGCTCCCCGGAGGAAATCCCCCAGAGGACAACTCCCCCGGAGGACAACACCCCGGAGGACAACTCCCCCGCAGACATCTCCCCAGAGGACAGGTCCCCCAGGACAACTCCCCCGGAGGACATCTCCCGATGAAAACTCCCCGGAGGACAAGTCCCACAGAGGACATATCCCCCGAGTGCAACTCCCCGGAGGACAACTCCCCCGGAGGACAACTCCCCAGGTAGGACACTCCCCCGGAGGACAACTCCCCTGGAGACAACTCCCCTCGGGAGGACGCTCCCCCGGAGACACTCCCCCGCAGCACAACTACCCCGCAGGACAAGTCCGGGAGGACAACTCAAGCATTCCGGATAAACAGATCCACATGCACTCGTAATTTTTGTCCATTGCGATTTTTTTTAATTTTTTTAAATCTTTATTTATTTATTTATTTACTTTTTTTAAATCGAATAGCCATTCATGGAAATACAAACATCTTGGCAATTTTTGTTTTTTTTTCCGGCGAAGGGTGTTAAAGTTTGGCAAGCTATAGAGGCGTACTGCTATTTGGAACCGAATTTTATCGTCAAAAGAAGAGAGAAGAGAATTATCAACTTTAATCTTAAATCTCCATAGGAAGATGATTGATTAGATTTTTAGAGTATGTAGGTCAGTGGTCAGGGCCCGTAACTAGGATTTTTTCTGGGTGTTCGAATCTGAAAAATATGAACCTTTTGAAGGGATGATTCTTGAGCGCAAAGCGCGAGCCGAAATTTTTACTAAAATGACCCGAAGCAGTATACTTTTACTTTTATAGTTCTATTTTTGCTGTTGTTATTCTTTTACAAACGCTGACGATTATCTTTCTTTTAGCCAAAAAAAAAGAAGAAAAAAAAAGAGATTTTCCAGCGCGAATCGTCAAGTGGAAATTTTATATCACACCTCTTCAATTTATTACAAAAATAACATGTACATAATTTGATACAAGGGTTTTGTTTCGTTTTGTTTTGGTTGTTTTCAGCAAAGCTTTAGAATTATAAATGTTTCATCGGATATGTTGACGGAAATACTGAAAAATTGGTTGAAATACCGAGATATTTTTATGTCAATCTACTTCTGGAGATATTTTTCATACCAACACTAGTTGTGCGTAACACCCTCTTATATGATATCGATGACACGCCCAATGAATGCAAAACTGTGCAAGTGCATACTTAACACACACCATTCAGATAAACAATTGTCTGTAAATCTTAAACCCAATGACAAGATTGCATTACATTATTCTTTGAAAAATGACAAAACAAGTGATGATGTTGGAATTGAGTTTTGTGAATTTCTTTTTTTGAAAAAAAATTGTGTTCTCGTTTAAACTTTTGCACCCATTCTAATTTGTTTAGGTGTGATTAATTATAATTAAGGCTATATCGTGGCTCACCCCCCCCCCCCCTTGCTGAAGACGACTAGAGATATGTAGGCCAACTCGCCCTTGCTGTCTTTCTACTCCTGTAGCTTCATATGTAAGTTCCCCATTTAGCATCCTTCCTTTTTTTTTCAACATTTCTTTTATTTCTTGCATTTTCATTAATTTTCCTCTTCTGAGGTCACATTTCGTTGGGGTGACCTCTGACATCTGCCAACCTAACAACCCCTTTTGAAGGGAGAAGGAGTAGCCATTCGGAAGGGTGTTTCAATGGATGATTAGCAATTAAACAACCATTTCCATCCTCGCTTGTCATTACAGAAGGGTTACTCCATGCGAAAAGTAATGTAATAATTGTAACAGAAAGAAAAACCAAGGGCTTGGCATAAAATTAATAGTTATAAAGCATTTAAAGTAAGGGGAGATGTCATCCGGGAAGTTGTCCTTGGGGACCTATCCTCCGGGGAGATGTCCTCCGGGGAGTTGTCCTCCAGGGGATTTGTCCTGCGGGAGTTGTCCTGCGGGGAGCTGTCCTCAGGTGTTGTTCCTCCGGGGGAGTTGTCCTCCAGGGGAGTTGTCCAGGGGGAAGTTGTCCTCCGTGGGAGTTGTCCCTGGGGGAAGCTGTCCTCCGGGGACTCGTCCTTGGGGACCTGTCCTCCGGGGGAGATGTCCTCGGCGGGACCTGTCCTACGGGGGTGTTGTCCTCCGGCGGGAGTTGCTCCACGGGGAGTTGTCCTCCGGGGGAGCTGTCCTCCGGGAGTTGTCCCGGGGAGTTGTCCTCCGGGAGATGTCTAGAACCAATTACAAAGCATAGAACATGGCATATGATAACATCATAGGATAAATGGTATCAGAAAAATAGCATAAATGCTAATCAGGTCTGGTACCAGGCAGACATTGTAGCTTACACATGTATTTGACATAATAATATTAATATGCATAGAATTATCCTCGAACTTCTTGTGATAAAAAGAAACTATTTACAATATTTACAATATTTGCTAACTTCCCTAATTAAAAATATATGGAATATTCTAGTGAAGATAATAATGTTTAAATATGTATTGCTTAATTATTCTAATAAGTAATAATTGTTAAATATGTATTTCTGATACACCAGGAATATAAAAAAAAAAAAGAAGCAAAATAACAAATGTTTTATGGTTGACTTCATAATATATGTTCGTAGGATTTACGAAAGGAATGTAAGGATCTGCTGTTCGCGAATTTGGGTTGGCAGTTCATTCCAAAATGTTGCACCAACAAAGGAGAAGGAGGAATTTTCCATAGTTAGTTTTTTACTTTGGGCAAATATAACTATGTCTCTGATTATGCCTTGAATCATACTGATGTGAAAACAAAAACTGCAGTTATTTGCAATTGCATGAGGCAGTTTGTCGTTACAAGGTTAAACATGAATGAGCAAACACAGAGCTTGTGTAACTGAAAAATATTGAGAATCTTAGTTTCAAATAAAGGTCTCGAAAGAGTCATGAATGGCTAAATGTAACGGCATTGTACTGCCCATTTTCTGACTTATTACAGGCATTTCAAATTTGATTCACAAGCACTTCCCCCAAGCTTCAATTTCCATATAAGGATGTAGGTTGCAAAGCAGAGATTTATACAGTAAAACTTAAAAACTGGTAGGAACAACATTTCTTAGTCTAAACAAGACTCCAACCTTTTTCATTTATGTTCGCATTTACTTTCTTGATATGGTTTTCCCAGTCATTGGTTTATCTATATTCAGGACCCTACAAATGATTACACAGTCCCTTCCTTATGACAGTTTTAACATTCTTAATTTCTCCAAGGTATAAATGTCTCTGTTTCCCTCTTATCAGTAATGTAGTTAGTTTTTGAAGATTTAAAGTGAGTTATTCACAATTACACCATTTAATCACATCTTGTAAATGTCTATAATCTGTACCATTATCTATATCAACCTTCTTGGGCTGGAAAGTATGAAAAAAATTTTTATCTCAAGCAAAATCTTAAACTAAAGTATTCTGATATTTCCGCAAATCATTAATGTAAATTAAAAGGTGTTGGTTCCTAAAACAGAATCCTTGGGGCGACTTCCACAGGAAATCAACTTTTTCTGAGACAAATTTCCATCATATAGTTGACAAATCATTGACAATTGATATCTATTGCTTTAAATAAATTTGGTGATCCATTCGAGTGGTAGGCCCTTACCCATAATATTCTAGATTTACTGCCATAATATGTCATGATTTTAGTATGGAAAGCCTTCTTGAAATCAATAAATACTCCCAAGTTATTTTACCTTCATTTAGTGATTTAGACATACATTGGCGTAAACTAGCTAAAGATAAACTTTTACTATATTTTTTTTCTAAAAGCCATATGTTTCATCATAGAACAAAACTTTTGTTTCTCAAAATAATCAATTAGCGCTTATTCACAAAGCTTTTTCAAAATACTTTACCCGAATTAGAGGCAGAACTGATATAGCCTATAATTACCTAAAATTATCCTTTTCGCCTTTTTTAAAAACAAATGTTACTTCGCAATTTTCATGATTGTCAGGGAAAGCCCTTGTGTAACATGACATATTAAAAACATTAAGTATAATGGAAAAGAATTTTTATCTGCGCATCCTTTCAATAATGCGCAGGGGATGTTTGTCAAATCAAATGATTTTTTAACATCTTAAATGACTCGAGCTGACTTTTTGGTCTCCAATGGTAAATCTTTGTATAGGTTTCTATGACATTAGATCCCCCATCATGCCTCGTCTGATATATCGTGAAAGGGTTTTAATCATTGACTACCTCTATTTTGCTTGCAAATCTGATCCTACATTACGAGAAGTTAATGAAAGACTCAACATATTACAACAAACTGTTTTTATTTTTTTATTACAATTTTTTATTTACTGCACTCTGCGACAGCCTGATTTGCTGTTAAAATAACATTATTTTTTACAGTGCATATTACCTGCAGTACCCTATTCCAGGTCCTTTGTATTTTGTACGTTTCCTTGTTATGTATTTTGTATGTGTATATTTGTATTTTGAAGTGCCAAATAAATATGTTTGTTTTCAATTGAATGACTATTAATTACTGATATATAAATTATATTCCAGTAAAAATCATTTATATTATTATTAAAGGACCCATGGAAGAACAGTGGTATTTTTTGTCAATACCGCTGAAATGGGCTATCATGCCGTATTTTTTTATAAAATGTATAATATGTAAAGTATTGTTTTAATTGAAATAAAAACAACAATGAAATCATAATTTATTCCCCTCAATGAAAAAATAATCACACCAATGTTTTTATATTTTCTTTTTTAATCAGATTTATGTCTATTTAAATAAGTGTCAAAATCTCAAATAAACATCATACGTACTGTTTCTTTCTACGAACTCGGGTCATTGCTATATGACACACCGGTGTGAACTCATGGGCGAAGGTGCGTTGCTACTCTCTCCGAGCTTGGTAGGATATCAGTTGAACAGCACGAAGAAAAGTGTGTATGTTCTTAATGTCAATGGAAAGAGAAACGAAGCCACTCGAGCAAGCACAGAAGTTAAAGAGACGCGTTTAGAAAGTCAACAAGGCTCGTTAGCACATGGCAACCAGATATACGGTTAATATTTGAAAAACTTTTGAATTTAATACTATTGGACTTATTTTTTATTGTATTTATAAGCGCACAAGATATTTGAAAACTGGTACTTACGGCTTTCCAATTCAAAAGGCGTCAGTTTCCCCGGATCTATGTTCCAACCTGGAATGACCCAGCTTCAGTTTTTAACATGTTTCAAGACGTAATTAGATTTCAGGGATTCTATTCTAAAGCCGATAAACGTGCGTTTGGACAAAATTCACAGGGTGCGGAGAAAACTGACACCTATTGATCAGTTGAATGGAGGATAGCGCCTTAATTTAGCACCATTGCATTGTTTGTTATTGATAAATACTAGCATAAGGTTATGTTCATTTTTGTAATACAATATGAAAAATAATTACATTTTTATCACAAATAATGATATACATGATAAAAGAAATCTACACAATTTTTCAATGTAAATATATACTTTATTTGTGATACAGAAAACTCGTCAAGATAATACGCTAAAATATTGAAGGCTCATTGGAACAAATATTACGAAGACTTGGCATACTGTCCAGCATATTCAGAAGTTTTACTAAGCTGATTCCAGGTCATCATTTTCAACGCCCGAAGTTGGGAAGGCATAAAGTCACGGCGGTTTTGAAGCCATGAGAGGAGAATGAGGGCCTGGGATACGGGACCTCTCAGTGAAAACCCTGTCGTCTTGATTAGTCTTGCTCTAGAGGAAAAGCTGGATTCCGCTCATATTGCTAACATTCTTCGATGGTGGGCATTCATTACGTTCAATCCCTCCTTATGCAAAGCCTACCAGTTCGAGAGCTGAGCTCAGGTATATAGACCCCCTTATTAAAAAAAAACCTCGTTTGAAACTATTCCAAAGAACCATCGACCTTGCATGGCTAGTAATCCCTTGTTATCAAACTTTACACTCCACAGGCCAGCTTGAGCGTTGAGCAGGGGTAAAAGATAACAACGACTGGAGTTACGTGAATAGTCAACTCTGCTATGAGTAAGGCCTTCAAAAATAAAATGATTGTATTTGATATATTTCAAG
This sequence comes from Paracentrotus lividus, assembly GCA_940671915.1. Taxonomy (NCBI): domain Eukaryota; kingdom Metazoa; phylum Echinodermata; class Echinoidea; order Camarodonta; family Echinidae; genus Paracentrotus; species Paracentrotus lividus. Next base: position 12,255,509 of record CALNVZ010000674.1, read on the forward strand.
TTTCACCAGGCATTTCATTTAGAAATCAAATGTTATCGTCTTTTCAATTTCAAACGTAAAATCGACACTCTCGGGAAAAGAAAGTACAAGAATAAAAACTATAAAAATGTTCGATTACAGCATTTTGATCGTTTAATGTAAACAATGTTGGCCCCCAGCTGTGACCTTGGGTTGAACCATGTTTGGACCGAGGTCACAGAAACAGATGTTTTTTAGATAGATATCGGCTGATGGTGTTTGTACACCAGGTCTCCTCTCATTCACGTCCCTGGTCACACTTGGAAAAGAGAACTATAGAGTTGCAAGAGGGGTTATACTGTCTTCCAAACGGACTGCGTTCGTTCCATGTTAACATTGCATTTCCCCCTTTTAATAGGGTCCTTACTAATCACCGCAAAGAGCTGCGAAAGAGCCGAGGAAGGAGCCGGAAGACGCACTAAAATACTAATCACGCGAAGAGCGCAAAGAGCTGAAAAGAGCCGCGAGACGCACTGAAAATACTATACTAATCACCGGCCAAAGAGCCGCGAAGAGTCCGAGAAGAGCCGACGAAGACGCACTGAAATACTAAAGAGCCGCGAAAACAATGCGAAAGAGCCGCTAAGAGCCGAGAAGATCCGCGATGACGCACTGCATATTACTATCACCGGAAGAGCCGCGAAGACGACTGAAAATACTAATCACCGCGAAATGCCGTAAGAGCCGAGAGGAGCCGCGAAGACCACACTGAAAATATATCACCGCGAAGAGCCGGCTACATGTTAGAGTCACACGGCCAGACCGCCTCAAACCGATCACCCCAAACATTTTGTGCTTAATCGGGAATGAATTTCGGCAGCCATCAGGATGATTATGGCAGGGGTTCGGTCTGTTGTTCAGTTTTTAACGTCGATATAGACGTCGGAAATTATCGGTTTTAAATCAGTCTTGGTATCGTCCGTTTGAAGAAAGGTCGTGGTGGAATCTTTCAAGCAATGCTCGAAAGATCTCTTCCCGACCATTCGTCAGGGAGCTGTCGAGAGACGAGTCGGGTCCAGGTTTCCGAGAAGAAGCGGGGGGCATTCCGGTATGGTCGATTCTCGTTCCCGGAATAAAAGTTCGGAATGTGGTCGGTTTTCATACCAAGTCCATTCTATGTCACGAGTATTGACTAAATTCGTACGCAAGCAACCGAATAATCCCGATTCAAATCGATGGGGAATGATAGGAACCTTTCTTCTCCGATCCATACCGAACGAAGCCGCTCCATCTCCCAGATACCAAACCGCAGAGGGCTTATGAACCGACAAAACGATGTCAACCAAAGATGCTAAATGGCATTCGGAGGCGCATAGGATAATAACATTTTAACATTTAAAAATGCTTCCAGTTGCTCTAGGTTTTCTTTAGATGTTGCAATACAATCATTGGCTAATAACCATCCCCGTACTTTTGCGGGAGTGCCGGGGGCACGGGATGTTCAACGAGATGGCGTGAAGGGGGCATGAAAATGGGAAGAAAAAGGGAGGGAGGGAAAAGAGGAAATGAAAAGACGAGAACGAAAATTTAAAAAAAATAAAAGAAGAGAAAAAATAAAAGGAAAAGGAAAATATATAAATATAGGCCTAGAGAGAGATGACGACGAAGGGAAAAAAAAGAGGAAATAAATAAACTTTTTAAAAATAGTGGAGTAGTTCTAAATGATCTCTCTAACTTAAGACAGCATATTGATCTTTGGAATTGGGCTCTCTCATCTCAAACTTAAGGGGTCCCAAGTGATCTATATTGAGGGGAGCCAATTCATTTCTAAACTTAGGGGCTTCAAATCGATAACGAACTTATGAGAGTGCCAAATATATACTCAAATTTGGTGCTGCAAATTGAATAGAGAAACCGTGACATGAAGGCCTTGATCTTAAACTTAGGGGCGCCCAAGTTATTATCTCTTCTTGCAGGACAAGTCCCCCGGAGGACAACTCAACCATTCCGGATAACAGATCCACATGCACTCGTTAATTTTTGCTCCATTTGCGATTTTTTTTAATTTTTTTAAATCTTTATTTATTTATTTATTTACTTTTTTTAAATCGAAATAGCCATTCATGGAAATACAAAATCTTTGGCAATTTTTGTTTTTTTTTCCGGCGAAGGGTGTTAAAGTTTGGCAGCTATAGAGGCGTACTGCTATTGGAACCGAATTTTATCGTCAAAAGAGAGAGAGAGAATTATCAACTTTAATCTTAAATCTCCATAGGAAGATGATCTGATTAGATTTTAGAGTATGTAGGTCAGTGGTCAGGCCCGTAACTAGGATTTTTTCGGGTGTTCGAAATCTGAAAAATATGAACCTTTTGAAGGGATGATTCTTGAGCGCAAAGCGCGAGCCGAAATTTTTTACTAAAAATGACCCGAAGCAGTATACTTTTACTTTTATAGTTCTATTTTTGCTGTTGTTATTCTTTTACAAACGCTGACGATTATCTTTCTTTTAGCCAAAAAAAAAGAAGAAAAAAAAAAGAGGATTTTCCAGCGCGAATCGTCAAGTGGAAAATTTTATATCACACCTCTTCAATTATACAAAAATACATGTACATAATTTGATACAAGGGTTTTGTTTCGTTTTGTTTTGGCTTGTTTCAGCAAAGCTTTAGAATTATAAATGTTTTCATCGGATATGTTGACGGAAATACTGAAAAATTGGTTGAAATACCGAGATATTTTAATTGTCATCTACTTCTGGAGATATTTTCATACCAACACTAGTTGCAGTAACACCCTCTTATGATATCGATGACACGCCATGAATGCAAAACTGTGCAAGTGCATACTTATGAACACACACCATTCAGATATAACAATTGTCTGTAAAATCTTAAACCCAATGACAATGACCAAGATTGCATTACATTATTCTTTGAAAATGACAAAAACAAGTGTGATGTTGGAATTGAGTTTTTGTGAATTTCTTTTTTGATGAAATAAAATATTGTGTCTCGTTTAAACTTTTGGCACCCATTTCTAATTTGTTTGCGTGTGCATTTAAATTATAATTAAGGCTATATCGTGGCTCACCCCCCCCCCCCCCTTGTGAAGACGACTAGGAGTATATGTAGGCCAATCGCCTTGCTCGTTTTCTACTTCCCTGTAGCTTCATATGTAAGTTCCCATTTAGCTCTTCCTTTTTTTTTCAAAATTTCTTTTATTTCTTGCATTTCATTAATTTTCCTTCTTCTGGAGGTCACCATTTCGTTGGGGGACCTCTATCAACTCCCCACACCTAACAACCCCTTTTGAGGGAGATAGGAGTAGCCATTCGGGAAGCGGTGTTCCAATTGGTATGATTAGCAATTAAACAAACCATTTCCGATCTGCTTTGTCATTATACAAAGGGTTACTCCATGCGAAAAGATAATGTATAATTGTAACAGAAAGAAAAACCAAGGGCTTGGCATAAAATTAATAGTTATAACATTTAAAGTAAGGGGAGAGTCATTCGGGAAGTTGTCCTATGGGGACTATCCTCCGGGGGATTCCTCCGGGGAGTTGTCCTCCAGGGAGTTGTCCGCTGCGGGGCATTGTTCCGCGGGGAGCTGTCCTCAGGGGTTTGTTCCTCCGGGGGAGTTGTCTCCAGGGAGATTGTCCAGGGGGAAGTTGTCCTCCGTGGGAGTGTCCCGGGGGAAGCTGCCTCCGGGGGACTCGTCCTTGGGGACCTGTCCTCCGGGGGGGAGCCTGGGGATGTCCTCCGGCCGGTCGATCCTCCGGTGTCCTCCGGGGGTGTTGTCCCTCCGGAGCTGTTCCGGGGTGTCCCCGGGGAGTTGTCCTCGAGCTGTCCTCCGGGAGTTGTCCCCGGGGGAGTTGTCCTCCGGGGGAGATGTCCTAGAACCAATTACAAAGCATATGAACATGGCATATGATAACATCATAGGATAAATGGTATCAGAAAAATAGCATAAATGCTAATCAGGTCTGGTACCAGGCAGACATTGTACTTACACATGTATTTGACATAATAATATTAATATGCATAGAATTATCCTCGAACTTCTTGTGATAAAAAAGAACGTATTTACAATATTTACAATATTTGCTAACTTCCCTAATTAAAAATATATGAATTTATTCTAGTGAAGATAATAATTGTTAAATATGTATTGCTTAATTATTCTAATTAAGGTAATAATTGTTAAATATGTATTTCTTAATACACCAGGAAATTAAAAAAAAAAAAGAAGCAAAATAACAAATGTTATTTATGGTTGACTCATAATATATGTTCGTAGGGATTTACGAAAGGAATGTAAGGATCTGCTGTCGCGAATTTGGGTTGGCAGTTCATTCCAAAATGTTGCACCAACAAAGGAGAAGGAGAATTTTCCATAGTTAGTTTTTACTTTGGGCAAATATAGACTATGTCTCTGATTATGCCTTGTATCATACTGATGTGAAACAAAACTGCAGTTATTTGCAATTGCATGAGGCAGTTTGTCGTTACAAGGTTAAACATGAATGAGCAAACACAGAGCTTGTGTAACTGAAAAATATTGAGAATCTTTAGGTTTTCAAATAAAGGTCTCGAAAGAGTCATGAATGGGCTAAATGTAACGGCATGTACTGCCATTTTCTGACTTATATACAGGCATTTCAAATTTGATTCACAAGCACTTCCCCAAGCTTCAATTCCATATTCAAGGTGTGGTTGCAAAAGAGAGTTATACAGTAAAACTAAAACACTGGTAGGGACAACATTTCTTAGTCTAAACAAGACTCCAACCTTTTTCATTATGTTCGCATTTACTTTTCTTATATGGGTTTTCCAGCTCAGTTGGTTATCTATATTCAGACCGACAAATGATACACAGTCCACTTCCTTAATGACAGTATTTAACATCTTAATTTCTCCAAGGGTATTAAAATGTCTCTGTTTCCCTCTTATCATAATGTAGTTAGTTTTTGATAGATTTAAAGTGAGTTTATTCACATTACACCATTTAATCACATCTTGTAAATGTCTATTAATCTGTACCATATCTATATCAACCTCTTGGGCTGGAAAAGTATGAAATAAATTTTTATCATCAGCAAAAATCTTAAACTTAAAGTATTCTGATGATTTCGGCAAATCATTAATGTAAATTAAAAAGAGTGTTGGTCCTAAAACAGATCCTTGAGGGACTCCACAGGAAATCAACTTTTTCTGAGACAAATTTCCATCATAGTTGACAAATCATTGCAAATTGATATCTATTGCTTAAATAATTTGTGATCCATTCGAGTGGTAGGCCTCTTACCCCATAATATTCTAGTTTACTGCATAATATGTCATGATTTATAGTATGAAAGGCCTTCTTGAAATCAATAAATACTCCCAAAGTTATTTTACCTTCATTTAGTGATTTAGACATATCATTGGCTAAACTAGCTAAAGATAACTTGGTACTATATTTTTTTTTCTAAAGCCATACTGTTCATCATAGAACAACTTTTGTTTCTCAAAATAATCAATTAGCCGCTTATTCACAAGCTTTTCAAATACTTTACCCAATAGAGGCAGAACTGATATAGGCCTATAATTACCTAAAATATCCTTTTCGCCTTTTTTAAAAACAAATGTAACTTTCGCAATTTTCATATTGTCAGGGAAAGCCCCTTGTGTAAATGACATATTAAAAACATAAGATAATGGAAAAGCAATTTTATCTGCTGCATCTTTCAATAACTGGGCAGGGATGTTGTCAAATCCAAATGATTTTTTAACATTTAAATGATCGAGCTGAGCTTTGGTCTCCAATGGTGTAACAGGTTTCTAGGACATAGATCCCCCATCATGCCTCGTGATATATTCGTGAAAGGGTTTTAATTCATTGACTACCTCTATTTTGCTTGCCAAATCTGATCCTACATTTACGAAGAAGTTATTGAAAGACTCACATATTACAACAAAACTGTTTTTTTTTTTATTACATTTTTTATGGTGACTCTGCTGACAGCCGATTTGCTGTAAAAATACATATATTTTTTACAGTGCATATTACCTGCATGTACCCTATTCCAGGTCCTTTGTATTTTGTCACGTATCCTGTTATGTATTTTGTATTGTATATTTATGTATTTTGAAGTGCCAAATAAATATGTTTTGTTATCATTGAATGATATTATTACTGATATATAAATTATATCAGTAAAAATATCATTATATTATTATTAAGGACCCATGGAAGAACAGTGGTATTTTGTCAATACCGCTGAAATGGGCTATCTGCCGTATTCTTTTTATAAAATGTATAATATGTAAATGTATTGTTTAATGGAAATAAAAACAAACAATGATAATCATAATTATAGTTCCCTCATGAAAAAAATATCACACCAATTGTTTTTATATTTTCTTTTTTAATCAGATTTATGTCTATTAAATAAGTGTCAAAATCTCAAATAAACATCATAGGTACTGTTTCTTTCTACGAACTCGGGTCACTTGCTTATGACACACCGGGTGAACTCATGGGGAAGGTGCGTGCTACTCTCTCCGAGCTTGGTAGGGATATCAGTGAAAACAGCACGAAGAAAAGGGTGTATGATTCCTTATGTCAATGGAAAGAGGAAACGAAGCCACTCGAGCAAGCACAGAAGTTAAGAGACGCGTTAGAAAGTCAACAGCTCGTTAGCACATGGCAACAGATATACGGTAATATTTGAAAAACTTTTGAATTTAATACATTGGATTATTTTTTATTGTATTTATAGCGCACAAGATATTTGAAAACTGGTACTTAGGCGCCTTCTCCATTCAAAAGGCGTCAGTTTCCCGCGGGATCTTGTTCCACACCTGGAATGACCCAGCTTTCAGTTTTTAACATGTTTAAGCGTATTAAGATTTCGGGATTCTATTCTAAAGCCGATAAAACGGCGTTTGGAACAAAGGGTGCGGGAAACTGACACCTTTTGAATCATGTGAATGGAGGAAGCGCCTTAATTAGCACATTGCATTGTTTGCTTATGATAAATACTAGCATAAGGTTATGTTCAATTTTTGTAATACAATATGAAAAAAATAATCACATTTTATCACAATATATGATATACATGATAAAGAAATCTACACAATTTTTCTAATGTAAATATATACTTTATTTTGATACAGAAAAACGTCAAGATAATACAGCTAAAATATCTGAAGGCTCATTGGAACAAATATTACGAGACTTGGATACTGTCCAGCATATTCAGAAGTTTTTATCTAAGCTGATTCCAGGTCATCATTTCAACGCCGAAGTTGGGAAGGATAAAGATCACGGGGTTTTTGAAGCCATGAGAGAGATGAGGGCCTGGACTACGGGACCTCTCAGTGAAAACCCTGTCGTCTTGATTAGTCTTGCTCTAGAGGAAGCTGGATTCCGTCATATTGCTAGGACATTCTTCGATGGTGGGCATTCATTACGTCAATCCCTCCTTTGCAAGCCTACCCCAGTTCGAGAGCTGAGCTCAGGTAATAGACCCCCTTATAAAAAAACCTCGTTTGAAACTATTTCCAAGAACCATCGACCTTGCATGGCTAGATAATCCCTGTTATCAAACTTTACAACTCCACAGGCCAGCTTGAGCGTTGAGCCAGGGGTAAAAGATAAACAACAGCTGGGATGTTACGTAATAGTAACTCTGCCTATGAGTAGGCCCTTCAAAATAAAATGATTGTATTTGATATATTTCAAGTTTTCACAGGCATATTACATTTAGAAATCAAATGTTAATTCGTTTTCAATTTCAAACGAAGAAAATCGACCTCGGAATAAGGAAAGTACAAGAATAAAAAACTAATAAAAATGTATCGATACAGACATTTTGATCGTTTAATGTAAACAATGTTGGCCCCCAGCTGTGACCTTGGGTGACCACTGTTTGGACCGAGGTCAAGAAACAGATGTTTTTTAGATAGATATCTGGCTGAGGTGTTTGTCACACCAGGGTCTCCTCTCATCACGTCCCTGGTCACACTTGGAAAAGAGAACTAATAGAGTTGCAAGAAGGGGGTATACTGTCTTCAAACGGACTGCGTTCGTCATGTTAACATGCATTTTCCCCCCTTTTATAGGGTCCTACTAATCACCGCAAAGAGCTGCGAAGAGCCGAGAAGAGCCGCGATGACGCACTGCATATACTAATCACCGCGAAGAGCCGCGAAGACGCACTGAAAATACTAATCACCGCGAAGAGCCGCTAAGAGCCGAGAGGAGCCGCGAAGACACACTGAAAATACTAATCACCGCGAAGAGCCGCTAATGGTAGAGTCACACCGGCAGACCGACCTCAAACCGATCACCCCAAAACACTTTTGTGCTAATCGGGATGAATTCGGCAGCCATCAGGATGATTATGGCAGGGTTCGGTCTGTTGTCAGTTTAACGTCGATATGACGTCGGAATTATCGGTTTTAAATCAGTCTGGTATCGGTTTGAAGAAAGGGTCGGGGTGGAATCTTTCAAGCATGCTCGAAAGATCTCTCCCCGACCATTCGTCAGGGAGCTGTCGGAGACGAGTCGGGGTCAGTTCGAGAAGAGCGGGGAGCATTCGGTATGGGTTCGATCTCGGTTCGGAATAAAAGTTCGGAATGTGGTCGGTTTCAATACCAAGTTCAGTCAAATTGCTATCGGCCGAACTAATCCCGATTCAACATCGATGGGGTAATGAATAGAGACTTTCTTCCCGACTCCATACCGAACGAAGCCGCTCCATCTCCGATACCAAACCGCAGAGGGGCTGTATTGAGACCGACAAGAAAACGATGTCAAACCAAAGATGCTAAATGGATTCGAGGCGCATAGGATAATCATTTTAACATTTAAAAATGCTTCCAGTTGCTCTATGGTTTTCTGTTAGATGTTGCAATACAAATCATATGGCTAATAACCATCCCCGTACTTTGGGGGAAGGTGCCGGGGGCACGGAGTCAAACGGATGGGCGTGAAGGGGGCATGAAAATGGGAAGAAAAGGGGGAAAAAGAAGGAAATGAAAAGACGAGAACGAAAATTTAAAAAAAAAATAAAAGAAGAGAAAAATAAAAAGAAAAGGAAAATATATAAATATAGGCCTAGAGAGAGATGACGACGAAGGGGAAAAAAA
>CALNVZ010000674.1:12268119-12279828 GCA_940671915.1 Paracentrotus lividus
GGTATGTATAAATTTGGGGAAGCAAGGAATTGTTAAAATCGACATAGGGATAAATGGTATGTATAGTAACTATACACTAACACAATAAGCGGCTGATCTAACACATTATATATAGAAAAAAAGCGTGGTTTATATACTGAATTACGTACATGACATTTGTAGGACACTTTAGCTGTAATAATGACATCTCACAAAGGGGAACTGCACATGAGATTGAAGGGGTATACATCACTCTCTATAAAGATATGACATATATATTGTTAGTAGCCAAATTAATAGGATATTCAAACACAATCCATGAGTGCTTTCACTCGATAATAAAAGCGTACTTTGGGAAAACGACCTAAATCGGGATGTATTAACAAATTTGACAATATACGTTAGACGACAGCAAAATGGAGTTTATTTAATTACCATTTTATTGAGTAACATAACTATATGTGTTTGAGGTACATGCACATAGACAATCTAGTGAGTAACGCTTTAAACCCTACTCAGATGAGTTAGTCAGTTTAAAAGGATATTAAAACTGCATCATGCTGCTGTGTGATAAGTTGTGAAACACTTTAGTTCGTGGACGTCTCTGGAGTATGTAAATGCGTTAACTCCTTAGTAATTCTCCCTAGTTACCTAGTTATCATGTGCTGAGTTTGTTATGTTTGCCTATGTATATCTTATAAATTGATAACATTTAAATGTATTTCTATAATTATATAGATTCACAACTGATAAATAAACACTATCTGAACACACTGTGTCTCATAAGAATAATACAATGAGTTTATTTTGTTTATTTGATACTGTTTTCATACACATCAAACGGACAGTAAGTTAAATTGACAGCTAGTGTAGGCTGTATATAGATGCCAGTTAGCACGAACTCTCTTGTTCCAACTTAACACAGACATGATGAACTGTAAACAACTGACCACCGTGTAACTTTTGAAAAAATGTGGCGTAAATTAGCTTTGATCACTTAATAGAAGTTTTCACCAATGGTTCCTTATTCCCTGGTTGTAAGGAATGTGTGTATATATTAAATCCCCTGTAGCGAACGTACTCTGCTAAGGTGCTTTGGTTATCTATTTGGTAAGCAGCTATCGAGACACAGACACACTGATAGTAAATGGTGACTCTGGAGAATATGCAACAGATAGATAAGAAGCGATATATTTTATGATGCTAATCAGTGAACATATCATTTCTAACGACATAGAGATTAAATGGGAGACCCACTCAACTATAATATACCTACGCACTTAAAAGATATCATGAGGATAACATTCTTGTGTACAGGAAGTTCTGGTGAACCTTAATGTAGCTCTACCAGATGAAACCAAAGAAAAAAAATCGAATATCGGTCAACAATAAAGAAAGAGTGTAGCATTTTTTCTGTGAATTTTGAAAAAACGCATAAATTAGCATATTTAATAGGAGTTATTCAATTAAATTCTGTGTAGGAGAGGTTTGTGAAATCCTCACCTAGGTGCTGATTACATAAAGCAAACAGAATTGAAAATCGGACTTGAAATAGGCGAACTAGAAGCTATTATTGACAATTTGTGGACATATAGACGACGACGACGGATCGCCACGCCACGCATAAGCTCATCTGCTCTTCGAGCCGGGTGATGCTAAAATGACAGTTTTGGTCATTCAACCGATTTTCACTCACTGAATGCGTGACATGTTGATATGTTCTCTAAAGATTCCGGTCACATTTTTAGCTAATAACATTACATAACACGGACATTTATCAAGTTGAGTATTTTTTTTGTAAAATTCCTCCTGGTTAAAAACTTATTGATATCATGAAAATAGGGGAAACTTTCTTTTTTGTGTAGGTGGATTTACTTTTGTGTCATATTGAAGACCAATTCTTTACAGATGGACCTTGTTTAACTAATGAATTTCTTCTAAAAAAGCATTTAGAGTAATAGATAAGTTCACAATCAATGTTTTTCTTGAATCTTTCCCACTACACTAGGCCGTATAAAAAGTTTCCCGTTTAAAGCGAGAGCGAACTTGACCAAAAGTTGTTCAAAGATTCAAGAAGTCAGATATCGTTACAGAGCTTAAAAATTATCGATTTTTAGCAAAATTATCATACATGCCCAAGATTCGCATGGCAATTTGCAGAGAAAGCCTATACCCCGTGTAAATTTTTGGGTTTGGGAATAAGGTTTGTCGCGCAATTGCCAAAAGAGCCTCTTTGAATGTGAGATTTGAAAGAAACAACGGTTTGAATTTCAGGGAATTTTCCTGCATTAACTTTTATGGAGTGTGGGTCTGGGGGCTTAAAGACCTTTGTGTGGTAGCGTGATAAGGGCAAGGCTTTCAATGATTATGGCAAATAGATTAGTGTTATTGATGAAATATGTAACAATTAATCATACATTAGCCATGTTCTCAGAAGCAATGATGATTAAGTGACGTAACAGAAGTACAGGAGGGTCAAATTCAATCGTAAGCAATACATACGCAATGCTGGAACTGACCAGGCTCCGTGTGGGGACTGTGGTGTTCTATAAAAAAAATTAAAAAATTAAAAAAATAGTCTCTTAAAATATTCCATTTTTGAGAAAACTATTAACGATACAAGCCGTATAAATTAACTATAGGTCTTCTATTTGTCTTTGAAAACTAAAATGTATGTGAGGCCTTGGGGTAACAGTGAATTAATTGAAATGTTGAATTTATTGAGTGAGTAAGAAAGTGTGTTTTTTTAGAAAGCATATCAAGATTAGGCCTGTAGTCATAAGACTACACTGTTCAGTGACGTTTGCATAAAAATGGGTTAGGAATCCAGAGCAGATCTGAAGTAGTTGGAGGACTTGACGTGGTGGCTAGTAACAGAGCTGGCTGTGTTGTTATTGGCTTTACCCCTAATAGAATGACTGGGGGCCGATTATGCCCCCACCCACGCTCCCTCGACATTTTCCCCGCGACGATTCGCCGCCACGAATTTCTTTTTTTTGTTACGCGCCGCTAGCTGAAGCTTCGTTACTTTTCCAGAGTCGTATACGCCGGATCTTTCCGAACTAACAAATGTTGTTTACCTGGCGAAATCGATTTGCGCCATTCATTAACCGATTTACGTTCAAGAACGCGTGCGCGATTTTCAAACAAAATATCTCGTCCGAACTGGAAAAAGGCTAAAAACGTCATGAATCATGAGAGTGTTCTAGCACTCTCGTTTGAATCCTGTTAAACCTCCTGCAGATGGATAATCTGAAAGTTTAAGTTCACTTTCATATTGGCTGAAATCAGTTTTCTTCGGGTCAGGGCATTAATTCATTGGTCTTAAATAGTTCATTCTTTTTGCCGAAAACAGACCAGAAAAACATAAAGAATCTAACCAAATAACATATTCATAAACATTGAAACGAAATGACAGGACACGATTATACCTGAAGTAAGAGAATTTCTATATGTTTAAAATTAAACCATAAATGATTTCTAGTTAACCAAGAAGGTCGAATCAAATAGATATGGTCAGGCAGCCATTCTTCATAACGCTTATACGAAATTGTTAAGTGTTTTCTCCAGGAACTCAGAATCATTTACACACAACAATACTTCAGAACAACCTGTTACAAAGTTGAGGAGATAAGAACTCTTCACTTTTGCACAATTGTTTTTACGTTAAGTTGAATTCATTGTTAATATCAATAAGAGAGCCTAAGAGTAGTGACTCATAATTCAGAATATGCTATAAAATTCAAGTAGCATTACCATATAGATACTATTATAACACGATCTATGAGAATCGGAGCGACCAATAAATATCAGTGAATAATCAATCAGTGGTAAGTGCTTATATTGTAAATGTATACTAGGAATAAAAGTCCGCACACCTCATGACCACATACAGTGGATGGACATACATCCGACACACAGGCTCAGGAATATAACATGGTATCAGGCTCAACAAAACCACGATCCGTAGTCTAGAATAGGTGTTTAAGAAATCGCAGAAAGTAACACTTCATGTGAGAGGAGCAAGTAGAGTGGCCATAAGAATGAGAATTTTAATAGATACAACAATAATATCTTGGTCGGCAGTTTCAGTTTAGCAGAAAGCAGTATACACTGGAATTGGGAAGTAATGCTAATCTGTGGTTATACAAGAACGTTTTATACAGATATAACGTCAAGAGATAAATGAGATCGTGTTGGTTATTCCGCTATATGATGTAAATTTTTGGAGACCTGTGGGAGTATTAACACATATTCATGCCATGAGGTGAAAGAAGAGAAATCGAATTTCTATCGTACCAAGATATCATTGGCAGAAGTAGTCATTTCCAAGTTGTCTATTCAGTAGTGGAGTATATTGTGGGAGTCGGATGGGTGCGGGGTGAGATGCCCAGGGATTTATTTATCAAATTGATGATTAGTTCCCAAAATGATCTTTTGGAATTTGTGGAATGTCATACCACGTGAACATTGCTTTTTGTTCAACAAACAGTTGGGTGCCCCGATCGACAGAGAAGGAGGACGTTGAAGCAGTGACGAACGAACTTTTATCTTAATTGGCATATCAATTTTGTTTCTCCTTGTGTTGGTTTTGTTAGAGGTGGTTGAACGTGGATGAAGATCGAAGTAAGAAAAGAAAAAAAAATCAAACTGAATAAATAAATGGATGATTTTAATTTGACGAAATTTGTGTTACTTCATATTCTTTGTACAAAAGTCCAAATTGCTCAATGACGATAGAGTTGGTTGTTGATAATTGAGTTGATGGATTATATTGATTAGAAGTAAGAATCAGGAGATGAAATAGACTGATAAGAGATGTGAATGCCTTGATTGGACTTTGAACATTTGGGACTGGTAAACTGTGATTAAGTGATTGTAGCTGGGGTGTTGATTGTCAAGATTTATGTGACGATTGATTGATAGATGATAGATTGTTATCACCATGCCCATGTTGGGTAATGTGGGAAGTGGGTGCAGGATTTATGGAATGATACCAATGAATATGAATGGTTCAACAGCACCCATGTAATAGAGAGAGAGAAGGGGAGTGAGTACAGGTGAAAGAAGAGAAGAGAGGGAGAGAGACAGGCAGAGAGAGAGAGAGAAGAGGAGATTAAACACATCCATTGAGGACGTCATAAATATTTGTTGGAAAGTACAGCAGATAATAGTAACATATTCTTGTTCGAGTCATGTGCGTGACAACTGGCTAATTGCCACAAATTTCACTAGCAAACCAACTCTATCATCATTGGATCGTAATATGTGCATATGCAGCCTGATTCATAAGCATCGAAATAATTTCATCATACAAAGGTTGGTAGGGCAATTCGCTGCGCACCCTAGATTTTGCATATACAAAAGTGAAAGCTGCTATTTCATGCATGACATTAGTTTTCAGACTTGTTTGTGTCTATGAGTGAATTTGGGATAGTGATCTTTCCGATACATTTTTAAATTTCATTACTAAAATATATATTTTTATTTGGCTAGCGCATTTAAAGAGTGTATAGTTCTTTTTTGGGACGCCCTGAGTATATGATAATCTCAATATTTTTTTTCTTGGGAGTATACTTAGTACTTTCCATGTTGTGGAGGGCGGGTGTGTATTGTTTAAAAGCAGAAAACCACAGATTTGAAGGTAAAAATACGTGATTATTACGATAAAAGCATTCGTCCTCCAAGGTAAGAAGGCGGTGGTTTTGACTCTGGAACTAGTATCTTATTGTTTGTGGTGGTAGAACTTAACTGAAGTAGACGGGGTGTTTGGTAGCTGTCAAGACGGGGGGGGGGCATGAATTCCCCCCTAAGATATCGGCTCAGCGATCGGCGGCGACTGCGGGCGAAAATTGCGACGATGGTGTGAGTGAGCCATGTAATGTAGGAAGACTGCGCGTGTTAATTTTTCCAAATATAATGATCTTGTTAAATATAGGTTATGTAATTTATGGCATGAATCATACTTTTTGCCTAATTGAAAAGTATAGGCTCACTGAAGCTAATTTGGTGTAAAGTTATCTCTTATCCATTACTAACAATTGTTAATGTTTACTAAGAAAAAATCTTGTTTCAAAAGTTAATTCTTAATGTATTTTTATGTTTTAGAATTTCTATGTTGTTCGTTGTTTTCGACTGTTTGTTTTGTTTTTTTTGAAGCGCAAAATCATTAGACCATTTTTTAGCAAATATGCTAAATGAATTGTTTCGAGCGTCAATGAAAGTGAAAATAATCTATTTTTGAATAGTTAGAAAATACAATTGCATTGACTTGTACAGCTAATTCACGTTTTTGAGCCATTTGGTTGAATCGATTTTTTGACAAATCGTGGCAGCGCGAACGGTACCTCCGAGTTTTTGCGAAATGTGTTTCAAAAGAAGCTGGCTGAGGCTTATGAATAATGCTAATTTAGTGCATAATCATTAGCTTTTTGCTTATTTTGAAAAGAACTCCTGAGGATGCTATTGTTGTGTATTGTTCCTTTATGGCATTCCTAAGCAAGTGACTAGAAATTGTAAAAATTAATGTTCTTATTGTATTTTATTGTTGACTGAATTTCTTATGTAATTCTTTGTTTTTCGACTCTTTGTTTTTCGTTTTTTTTTATCGCAAAATCATGTTAAGAGATTTTAAGCATAAATATGCCTACATAAATTGAGTTCAGCCAATGAAGTGAAAATAATAATATCTGTATGAATAGGTGAGAAATAATTTGCATTGACTTGTACAGCAAAATGGACGTTTTTTGACATTTTCGGTCTGACGGATTTTTGACATACGTGCAGGCGTCGTAAGGTACTTTTTTCCGATTTTCGAATGGTTTCAAAAGATGCGTCGAAGGACTGAAGAAAAAGTCAGGAGCGGCGGATTGAAGAAATTTTGTGGGGGTGGTCGCGGAAGTCGAGGGGGGGGGGTTCATGACCCCAGTCTGATTTAGGGCTTAGGGTTTAGTGTTGAGGGAACGGTTATCCTTTGGTAATTTACTTGTGGCGTCGAAATGAGTTCGGCCCTGTTTGCGAAATGCCTGTATAAGCGGAATAATAACATGAAATATATAATATTGATTAGCAACCATCAAGTCTATCCAAATTTTATATGTCATTGATGAGACAATAAAAATGACAAAACGTTAAACAAAAGAATGCAGTGTGCATGGTGGGAGGGGTGCTAAGAAGAATGGTGGAGGAGGTTACAGAGAATCGGGGTGGTCGGTTTTAGTGCGGAGTGCCGGGCTTGCATCGGTTCCCGATTTTGAAATTTTCATTCAATTTTAGTCGGTTTGAGGTCGGTCTGGCCAGTCTGACTGCACTATAATGGTGGTGTCACATGTACCGGGTAAATTGAACGGGTTTTCGCCGTTCGCTAAAAAACAACAAATTCTAACAGAACGGCACCGGTCACATTACATTTTTCTTAATTTTTAGCGGGTCGGTATCGTTCTATACCGGGTCTGTATCGTTCTAAACCGGGTCTATACCAGGTCCTAGCCAGCCTGGTACCGAGCTGACCGTCCTCATATATAGTCCACGCTTTCCTTTTGTCCGTGTGATTACCACTTGCCCGCCGGCCTCACCGCTCTGTGACAAGAAAAACAAAATTGTTTTCTTCGCCGGGTGACTCACCGTTTTCTACCGTTCGCGACCGTGCGAAGCAAGCTGACACGAACGGTGGGACACGGAGGATACCCGGATATAGTACACGGTGGGTCGGTGATGACCCGTCGAAAACGTTCTTGTGATTTTGCCTTCGGTTCATGCCCGGCGAATATTTTGAGCTTGACTGAGCATGCCCAAAATTTCAGCCGGGCATGAACCGCAGGCCTCGGTTGATGGAGACCCGGGGCGGAATTCTGGGGAGTGTCTTATCTCGGTATTCTATCTTATCTCAGAAATAAGACAAAATCGGTATTCTGGGAGCTGTCTTATATTTTTCTCATAAATAATTGTCATAAATTATTGGCGCACACAAGAAATGCGCTGTTTAATAAACGCGCAAAAGCCAACTTTTACGCGAATCCGAAAAAAAGATAAGATAAAAGATATGACAGGGTCTAGCTGTCTTATCTTTTGTCTTATCTTTAACAAAGTTTTAGTTCCATGATACCCAGGTTCAATAGCCCCTTTATTGTAAGCAGACAACAATATTTTTTAGATTACATTGTTTCATTAGTTTTACTTATTATATAAATGGTATCTACGATGTGGCGGGGGGGACGCTACAGATACTTATATGCTAATTTTAGTCGTCAATATTTACTAGTACAATGTACTTAAAAATACATAATTATCAGCCTGTAATTCTTTAAGATACATGTCGCATTACCACAGTGTTCAAGTACTCTAATACAAATGTAAATACTAAATTGAATCACTAGATTGGGCAAAGTATGCATAATTATCATTGTGATAATATGGCTGATTTAAAAATAAAGCAAATCTTCATGTACAATAAAAAACATTTTTGTAGACAAAGTAGCCGCATTTAAAAAGTCTTTTTATTACCGTTCACGAATCTATCTTATAAGATTAGCCCCCAGATCCCGCATTATTAACAAATATATCAATTAGTCATTTTCCTTTTGTGACTAATCTATTCTATATATCGTAACAAATCATTCTCATGATATTAATGGCACTCGTCTTCCATAAGGATTTGTAGTGTATTACACAATCATCAGTTCTAAATAAAACTGAACCATGAAATTCCTAGCAGCAAATATTAAGCATGCAGCTACATATGCATCAATTATCTCATAATCTATTAGGCCATTAAAAGACGTTGACTAGTAAAATACAACCTTACATCCATTGAAACTCAATAGGGTTATAACAATATACCAATCTCGTAAAGTACCCCTAATAAAATGCGACTGATACGTCAGAAGTTTAACAGGAATGATCTACGCCAGCATGATTGTTCGCTTTACGAAATAACCGTGTATTGCTAGTGTCAGAACAATTAGATTCTAGCACCATGTGGTCCTATTGTTCTACATTAGCAATACAAACGTGTATTTCTAAGCAACCTATCATGCCATGCTGCCATTCCCCTTAACTCTTTTGCACGTCATCAGCCTTACTATAATAGTCGGTCTTTTACGAGATTGGGGATGCTGGTTGAGTTCCATTCACCTATTTACTGATACTTTCTAAAGGAAGATAAAATGCTTAATTGGACTTGTTAGGAATAGAATATAGCTTAATTTTATAATGTAATATTTGGTTTTCATATTCTCGCCGGTCTGCTTTAAGACAAAACCTTACTTAAAAATAAAACTGATTATCTAAATTATGAAATTCCTCGTCCGTAATACCTTAACAATAGTCGTTGCATCGTTTCATTCCGACCTTTCCAGCTTTCTTTATTAAGATCACCCCCCATATCCCTATTACAATATTCTCATAGGCCTTGTCGTAGATTATTATATCATTATTTCTACAAAACATATTCTATCTTCATAATAATGGGATGCTTCAATAATAGTAGATACATTGTATTTGCACTATATCGAGGTTCAAATATAAATAAAAGATAATTAATCATATATTATTAACAATAGCGCTAATATGATCTATTTAGCTCATTCAATTTAGCAATTTAATACAAACCACCTACTACAAAGATTAACTCTCAAAAAGATCCCCGTCGTAAATCCCTTAAAGTCGTTTCATCCTACCTCTCGGGGTTTCTTGAATTAATTACACATTCAATACACAAAATGCTATCTAGTCTATTTAATTTATGCAAATAAAAAAGTTGCCAGGCTTGCAAGCTCACCAAGGCCGAATTTTCTTAGAATACCCATATAGAACACGAATAACAAAAACCTGTACTTAAAGACTTTCCGGTTTGTAGCATGCCTATGGACCGCTCTACTGGCAAGACGCGGTTGTATTACTTACAGAAACAAGATTCTGAAGTAAACATACGTGATATGACGAATAAAAGCACTCGCTCCAAGAGTAAGCAAACGGTTTACTCATGGAACTACGTTCTCATTTTGTGGTACAGACGTGCCTGTTATAAATTCCATAATACTTTAAAACCCAATATTTCGGCGCCTCGCGCTATCGCGTCGCGATAATAATCTAAATGCAAACACTCCAATTTGGCTCAACACAGTTTTTCCGGCTCCGCGCTTCTGCCCTCGCACGTACCACTAAGGATCTCAATACACAATTATCCCTAAAAAAATTATTAATACTACGAACATGCCCCTTCATCTATATCCAATTATCTTTTAAACCCAATATTTTCGCGGCTCGCGCACCTTACGCGCTACGCGTGCTACTAAATCATATCTGCACATAAATCAACTTTTAGCTCAAAATTCAGCTCGCGCTTCGGCCTCGCAAAGATACTTTAATAGAAGTCTACATCCCATCTTTTTAAAACTTAATAATACTAAAAAGTGCCCCTTATCATCTCCTATTCTTTTAACCAAACATTATTCGCCTGCTTCGCGCTCGCCTGCCTTCCATAATGCACAGAAATAACTCACAACTCTTAAATTGGTTATAATAATTCCTCGTTTTAAGGTCCGTATAGCCTATTAATCCGATCTTTCTAAAATCGCCGCTCCCTCGCAATATTTTTTTTTTTCATCCCCTCAACCCCCCCCCCCCCCCTTAGGAAAAACTAATCCGCCTGATAAGACATCACAATTATGCTTAACAACATCCTGAACGCCGACAAGCAAACATCTGAAGTATCAAATAAATCGGACTTCTAGATAACAAAATAATATTCAATCATGGAAAATTTCGCGGAAGACATTAAATAATTTCGGATAAACGAACCAATTTTTGATTAATCGAAACGCACGAGGTACAAGTCAAACATGCTGATTGGGCCACAACGTATGAAACAACACTTCTGGAAAGTACGTTAATGTTTATTCACAAAGGTGTTATAATGAACCTTAGAAACTATGTCAAAAAAACAAAAAAAAAAAAAAAAAAAAACATTTAAAAGAGAATGACATTACTTAATTCTATCCTAAAGACCGAATTTTACATTCCTTCCCCAACACGCCAATAAAAACTTCAATTATAATTAGTTTCAAAAGCTAAATATCACTCTCATTTGACTGTAAGAGAGCGCGACGACGATCGAAGCTTCGAAATCAAAGGCGGTTTGAAACACCATATAAAGTATATACAGACTCCACAAGAGCTACTTTACCGATCTCAGGCACCCACCACCTTCACAACCGCTTTGTGAGACATTGGGCGGCGAGGAAGCTCTGTCCGTCCTTGTACAACCATATAAAACCGTCTCACACCCTATTATCTCGCCTTACACCGAGGCAATTCCTGCACTGTCTCTACTAACTTCTTTCTATTGTCTTATTCCTCCTGAGACTGATCATACCGACACCTTAAGATTTCTATCGTATTCTGAAGACATGCTTTCAACTTTCTTATGATCTGAAAATACTCCCTATCATTCTCAGCACCAATCGAAAATCACATCTTCAGTTATCGTTTTAAGCCCTTAACCAACTCGACAGCAAGAAACAGCAATGGGTGTGTCAAGAACACTGTAAATTCAGCAATGCGTATCGCCATATTAGATGCGACTTATTACGAAAGTAAAGAAAAAGAAACAATTCACGAAGAATATTATGAAAGAAGAAAGAGGTAAAGCAGAGAGCGGAAGAAATGGCCAGTAACACCTGAGGGCTTACTAGATATGCAGTATAAACAAACTTTGTTGAAAATTCAATT
>CALNVZ010000674.1:12285668-12309879 GCA_940671915.1 Paracentrotus lividus
TGTAAGAAACTGTCTTCATTAAAAACAGGCTAAATATTGCTTTTTTAAGATACATTGTACCTATAACATAATTAGAAACGACTAAATAGTAATATTAATCTGTACCCCCCCCCCCCCGCCCACATACACGTAGATACCCATTTTGGTAGGGAAGCCATATAAAATTACCTCCTACAGGGCCACGGAGCATTTTTGAAACGAGAGGCTGAGCCAAAGGGGGGGGTTGCTGAAGGCCAGAGATCACAAATATTCGGTCATTTTTGCATTTTTGTACATGTTTGCTTTTAAAAAAAAGGGGGGCTGAAGCCCCAACTCCCCCCCCCCCGGCTCCGCGCCCTGTCCTATTACAGCCTTTAGAGGGATCTGCATTAGAATTACCCCCCTATTACAGGTATTTGAAGGGAGCTAGTAAATCACCCCGTTTTCATAGGTTTTTGACCCACTTCGGGATCCTATTTCATGATTTGTCCTAAAAAAATTTAAAAAAAGTAAAATTGGAGGTAGTTTTTATTTTTTTATCTATTATGTGTCGAAAGCCCGTGAAATGGGCGGTAATTTACCTGCTCCTTCTTCCAAACTGTAAAAGGGGTAATTTTAATGCAGCTTCCTTCTAAAGGCTGTAATATGGGGTAATTTGGACGATGGCTTCCCCTACCAAAGGATACGTGTGTGATGACTCATATATGGCAGGGGGGGGGGAATACAGATATGCTAATGTAGTCGTTATTCTAATTATTCAAACTATATTATAGGTAATTAAAAATGCAATATATTATCAGCCTGATATGAATTTAAGTGACTTAAAATGTTGCATTACACAGTGTTCAAGCTCTCTAAATAAATAAATAACGTAATTAAATCACATGGCAAAAGCAATTATGCATAAATTATCTCATTGTGATGAATATGCTAATTAAAACAAAGCAATCTTACATGTACAAATAAAAAATATTGTCATAATGAATTCCTTGTTGTAGCAGTAGCATTAAAGATTTCTTATTTACGTTTCCATATTATAATTAAGATTAGCCTGTATCCCATATTACAATGATATGCTAATTAGGTCATTGTTCTTTAATACTAATTATATATTCTGCATACATATCATCTGATGAATTAATGGGTATGTCTTCAACTAAAAGTGATTTGCAATGTCGCATTACACAATATCAGGCTTTCTAAATAAATATGAACATTAATTTCATAGGCTAATATTATTTCATAGGCTAATATTTAAAGCATAGGCTTATATGCATATTAGCTCATTATGCAATTAGGCCATTAAGACAAATTCATTACTTAAAGATAAAAATGATATCATTCATGAATTCCTTGTCGTAAAAACCATAAAAAGTGGTTTCATTCACGTTTCCAGGGTTCTTTAATTAAGATTACCCATATTTCATACACAATGATATGCTAATTAAGCCATTGTTCGTATTATGCTAATTATATTATATCTACAAAACACATCATCTCATGAAATAATGAGATGTCTTCAATAAATGTAAATTACATGTTGTATTGCACAATATTCAGCTTTCAGAGAGAAAAAGATAGAAGATAATTATCCCTAGGCTATATTAATGCATAGGCTATATGCTATTAGTGATTATGCTAATTAGGCATTTAAAGCAAGCACTACTTAAAAGATAAAAATAAATATCATAATGAATTCTCGTCCTAAAATACCTTAAAAGTCGTTTCACCAATATTTTGTGGTCTTGAATTGACGAATAGCACATATTCAATACACAAAATTGCTAATTAGGTCATTATTTCTAATTATCGCAAATAAAAAAAGTTGCCCAAGGTTGCCAAGCTGGCAACAAGCTGATATTTTCTAATATATACCCATCTAGAACACAAATCAACAAAAAAACCTTGTACTTAAAAACTTTTCGGCGTCCCCAACATTTCTACTGGACTACTTCCAGAAATGTTAAATTTAGTAAGGGTACTCAAGAAGAAAAAATATTGATATATATACACAATTAAATTTTTGTCTTGAGTATCCCTTAGTAACTTTACATGTCAATTACGTTAAACAATTGTGCAAGTGAGTTCTCTTCAACTTGGTACGGCTATGGTGGTGATCGGGTGAAAACACTAACAATCGAGTAAAGTGAGAATTGCTGGAAAATTCTATATAGCCTGTAATTCACTAGATGAGTAAACTACGACACGTCTTCGTACGTCTCAAGTCTCGTGAAAGTCTTTGAGAGCTGGCTATGCAGGTACTTTTCATGTTGCGCCCGGTACGCCTACTCGGATCACGAGTCGGACGAACTATCGAGACTGCTGCACGAGTATGTTCTACGCTTACGTACGTACATGTGCAATTTATTTTCGTTATCGAATACCAGCAAACACAAACGTTTTCAGACGTTTTTAAAAACGTTTTATTCAGGTCCCGTAGTCCTCGTCTGAAATGAACGTTTAGAAAACGTTTATATAACGTCCAAGTGGACTTTCAATTTGTGAAAAAACAATGGTTCCAAAAGAACGTTTTAAACGTTCTATTGGACGTTACAAAATGGAACGATTTTAATCAAAACGTTTCACAAAACGTTTTATTGGAACTTATAACTGAACATTATTGAACGTTTATGAACGTTTTTAAAACGTCCAAATAGGACTTTATGCAAATGAGTGGTTAATTTGCATATAATACGTTGGACATTGGAAATAAACGTTTTTAATGATTTTTTTTCTATTTAGCAGTAATAATTCATGCTTTGGTGTTTCGTTTTATTTATATTGTTCTGAAAACACATAAAGATTAAAAACACTAATTCAGTATTGGAATGTACTACATAACAAAAGAAGTAATAACTAACCATTACAAACGATACTTTCATAAACTATAATTTACTGGAGCATTATTAGGTTAAATCCAAATGAATCCGATTCAAGTCTGCCTTTAAGCTTGATTTGATTGGAGACACTTCACTCTTAAGTGCCATTCCACAATTTGGCCAAAGAGCTTAAGGTGCAAATATTAAACATATTTTATTTATTACATCGTTTACATAAGTTTTTAATACGTTCTCCAACCGTTTTTTAAAGGTTTCTGGACGTCCGTAGAACGTCCACAGAAGTTGTAAAAGGTTTTTGGACTTTTATAAGGTTCCAAAGGTTTTTCTACAGGTCCTTAAAATTTCGAAAGGTTCTTTATTAGGTTTTTAAACGTTAGAAACGTTTTCTAAACGTCCATTTGGAACGTTTTATTAACGTCCAAAACCTTCCACAAAGGACGTTTTCTAAACGTTTTGACATTGGAACGTTCTTAAAACGTTCAGAGAACGTCAATTGTTAGCTGGGTACCTGGCTGCTTGGCATGCTTGCTTGATCTCCGTATTACGTAATCTTTTGTTACGGTAACTTCTGGCAAAGTGAATCTAGAGCTTTATGTTCACTCTCGGCAAAGCAGTCAAGCTCTATTCATTTCTTTCTTGATTTGTCTTTTGTTCTTAATGCTATAAGGGAGATATAGAAAATAAATTAACTTTCTAACGGAACGTATGTGGAGGAAGAAGTATAGCGGAAACACAGAGTTAAATACGCACTAAAC
Source organism: Paracentrotus lividus (assembly GCA_940671915.1). Lineage (NCBI taxonomy): Eukaryota > Metazoa > Echinodermata > Echinoidea > Camarodonta > Echinidae > Paracentrotus > Paracentrotus lividus. The sequence continues at coordinate 12,289,243 of CALNVZ010000674.1, forward strand.
AGCGGAACTGAGAGCGGAGAGCGTGCATGCTCTTGTCTTTGGGTGAGTCCTATTCTCTTTTGTTTGTTTGTTTGCCTGTTTATAACAATGATATTTGGAATGTTCCGATGATATACATCGTCTGATAACACTAACAGCTAGATTACCATGCATGGATTTCCATTACTTTTGTCAGTCACGTACACAGTTTGGTTTGATGCATTGATGTGATAATGCAATGTATTGGTTTGTGTGAATTGATGCTCTGAAGTGAGTAATGCAGTGTATTGTTTGAGTGAAATGATGCACTGATGTGTATATCATCGGAACATTCCAAATATATTATAAAACAGGCAAACAACAACAAAAGGAATAGGACTCACATAGTGAGCACGCTTTACATATCAGAGAGTCAGTAAGTAAAGGTTGCACAACTCATCACAAGCAGTTGATGAATTTGTGCAACCTTTACTTACTGACTCTCTGAGTATGTAAAGCGTTATCACTAGATTAGTTTGTGCAATGTACTCAAAACAATTAGTTATGTTACTCAATAAAATGAGTTTAATTAAATAAACTCATTTTGGTGTGTCACATATTTGTCAAATCAAAAAATACTCGATTAGGTGCGTTTTCAAGTAGCTTATTGAGTGAAAGCACTCATGGGATGTGTGTCACTATATAGTCAAAAATACTTGGATATTTGAGTTTGATCACTCATCAATGCAAGTTCTCTTTTTTGTGTTCTGTACTCCATTTGTTCGCCACCTCCTCTCCTCCCCCCCCCCAAAAAAGAAGAATAATAATAATAATGATGATGATAATGATAAATAAAATATACATAAATAAAATAAATAAATTACAAGTTAAAAAAAAGATAGATTAAAAAAAAAAAATGGTCCCCGGATTTTTTTTTTTTTTTTTTTTTTTTTTTTTTTTTTTTTTTGGGGGGGGGTATTGATTACTGCACTACTCGGTATCCCTGTGAACGTCTATGAGTTAAGATTGCTGCATCCAACTAGACTAGATGAGAACATGATTAGTATAGCACTGGGTGGGGGGGGGTGTGACCAATATGATATTGTCCAATGCTGTGCTGAGACAGGATGCTTCTTTAGGGACATATATGTGAGTCTGGACATTATGATGGCGATTTTCTCATGCACATAATTTTTTTTACTAGGCAGCCCGCCCAAGTAGATCCACCACTGCCTTCTCTTTCTTTCTTTCTTCCTTTCTTCCCTCTTTGCTACTCTCTCCCTCTTTCCTTCTTTCTCCTCCTTTTTTTTTTTTTTTTTTTGCATTCCCAAGGGGGGGTTTGAACAACCCCAAACCCCCCCCCCCCGAAGATCCGCCACTGCTTATGTATTTCTACATTACCGGATCAATTGAGAAAATGAGTGCATTATTGTTACAATATTACACTCCGCGATGCCAGTAAAGTGCTGCGCGCAACAGCTTATATACAATGGTATCAGAGGCGGCGGAACGAATTTGAGAAGTGGGGGGGGGGGGGGTCACGATGGAAAAGGGGCACTCTTTCTGAAAAAAGGGCACTTAGACAAGGCTTAGAGAGAAAAGTATTTAGATAAGTAGAGGTGCGCAGAAAATTTGCCTTTAAATTTTTGCTTTTAAAAATTTTAATGGCTTTGTATTTTATTGATGATGTACAAAAAGAAGCGCCAGCTGAAAATTTTGAGATAATTGTGCATTATAGACCCTATTTAGTATCCGGAGCGCGAAGCGAGAGCTGAACTTTTTAGCTGAAAATTTGAGTTAACTGTACATTATATAACCTATTTAGTATGTGCGAGCGCGAAGCGCGAGCCGAAAATTTTGAGCTCGAAATTGGGAGATAATTGTGCATCATAATACCCTATTAAACATCCACGATCGCGAAGCTCAAGATGAAAATTATGAGCTTAAAATGGAGTTTATTGTGCATTACTAATCCTATTTAGTATCTGCGAGCGGGAAGCGTGAGCCGAAAATTATGAGCTTGAAATTTGAGTTTATTGTGTATTATAGACCCTATTTAGTATCCGCGAGCGCGAAAATTTGGGTTTTAATAGACATATGAAGTAACAAGGGGTACTTTTTTTATTAAATTGCCCCTTTTTAGTAATAAAAGTGCCCCTTTTTAGAATACAAATGGCATTTTATTAGCTAAGAAAAGGGGCACTTTTAGGGTGGATGAAAAAGTGGGGGGTCACAGTGCCCCCCCCCCCTTCCCCCCTGGTTCCGCCACCTCTGTGCGGAGCAACAATTTACGTCATAATAGCACAACAGCTTTTAACAATGGATATGCGGAGCAACAATTTACGTCATAATAGCACAACAGCTTTTAACAATGGATACGCGGAGCAACATTTTACGTCATAATAGCACAACAGCTTATAACAATTACGTCATAATAGATTGGTCATTGAATTTTGTGAGATTCTCCTTCATATAGTCCAGTAGAAATGTTGGTATATGGGGACCCGGAAAAGTTTTTAAGTACAAGGTTTTTCTGTTCATTTGTGTTCTAGATGGGTATATAAGAAAATTCAGCTTTGTTGCCAACTTGGCAACCTTGGGCAACTTTTTTTATTTGCATAGGGTACATGCAGGTAATATGGGCCCCCTAAGCTCATTTGCCTAATTTGCATAAAATTACGAAATGACACACAGTCTAATCTTTGTTTATGTGAATCAATAACTACTGCTCTAACTTTTATTGTGAAGAAAAAAAAATATCACCAACCCCCCTGTCTGCAATATTCAAATGTTGACGTCATTACCAAAGTGCCAATATTACCTGCATGTGCAGGTAATATAGGCACATGTATTTAATGTATGCTTAAAAAAAAACTACAATGACTCTACTATGTCTGGAATTTGCTTAAAATGTTGAAAATCATTAACTTTAAGATATAATTTGAAATTATAAGACCCTTCAGTAAATCCTTTAAGCTTACTAAATATACAAAACAATCGAGGTTACCCCCTCAAATCATGTCGTGACCGTCGACCGGTGACCGGTGACCGGTGTGAGCACCATAATGTTGTTCATATGAATTGTATACGAAAATATATCGTCGTGAGAGCATCTGATGCCGAAATCTCTTTGAGAAAATCGCTGAAAACCAAAAAGGTAGGTAAAACTTACGGCATTTTTTTACCCTGATGTAAAATTTGATATTTCACAGAATGTGATGGTGAAAGAGTGTTTGAGGGGGTAACCTCAATTGTTTTGTATATTTAGTAAGCTTATAGTTTCATTTTGATCATACTAGCGTGTACAAGTAATTTTGTTTTAGTGAAGGGGTGCAATGTGGCATTGAATGCTTGCCTGACACAGCAACATTAATGCAGGTAATATGGGACATCCAAAATGGCGGAAATGATTCTGGCACTTAGTATTGGGATGAGGCATCAATATCTTTGCTACGATTTTTGGGGGTATATTCACAGTATATAATTAATGTAAATAACTTATTGTAGGCCTATATTGACTTGTATAATGAAAATAATATTTATATATTATTTTAAAAAGATATAATATACAAAATACATAACAATGAAATATATAGTCAAAGGATGTACTGAAGGGTCTTATAATTTCAAATTTTGTCTTAAAGTTAATGATTTTCAACATTTTAAGCAAATTCCAGACATGGTAGAGTCATCGTATTTTTTAAAACATACATTAAATACATGTGCCCTATTACCTGCACATGCAGGTAATATGGGCACTTTGGTAATGACATCAACATTTGAATATTGCAGACAGGGGGGTTGGTGAAAATTGTTTTTCTTCACAATAAAAGTTAGACCAGTAGTTATTGATTCATATAAACAAAGATTATACTGTGTGTCATTTCGTAATTTTATGCAAATTAGGCAAATGAGCTTAGGGTGCCCATATTACCTGCATGTACCCTATTCCATATTTCAACTGATATGCTAATTAGGCCATTGTTCGTATTATGCTAATTATATCATATCTACAAAACATATCATCTCGTGAATTAATGGGATGTCTTCAATAAAAGTGATTTACAATGTTGTATTGCAAAATATTCAGGCTTTCCAGATTAAAAAAAAAAAAATGATAATTATTCCCATAGGCTAATATATTAATTCATAGCCGGCTAATATGCATATTGGCTCATTATGCTAATTAGGCCATTTAAGACAAAAGCACAACTTAAAAGATAAAAATAATATCATAAATAAATAAATCGTCTTGAATTACAATTAGCCACATATTCAATACACAAAATATGCTAATTAGGTCATTATTCTAATTATTCAAATAAAAAAAGTTGTCCAAGGTTGCCAAGCTGGCAACCAAGCTGAATTTTCTTAAAAACCCATATAGAACACGAATCAACCCCAAAAAATTGTACTTAAAGACTTTTCCGGGTCTTGTACATGGCCTACGGGACCATCTACTGGACTACAGGCAGATTTGATACAGGTGAGTAAACCTCTTTCTTGTTAAACTGGTAGCGTTGCTGTTGCCATGGAAATTGGTTTGTATGTATAATAATAATAATATTGGATTTCTTTCGTGCAATATGAGATATATTTCATTCATCACCATGATTCATACTGATGAATGGAATATATCTCATATTGCACTCAAGTGCATCCAATATTATAATTAACTACAGCTTTATAATTGTAATCGGTGGTATGTACTGATATGTATGTGTAATGCAAAAAAGTATGCAGCAAATCTCTACAGGAGAGAGAGAAAAAAAATGAAACGGAAAGAGATAGTGAAATAAACTTTTTGAAAAAGAAGAAAATGAATTGTGTATAATGTGATGAATTTTACATTTAATTACCTTTTACAATTCGACTTTTTGGGAACTGTCTCAGCCTTAACATGAAAAGCATTTGGGAGAAAATCAACCGATATTTATGCTGATAATAACTAAATTTGGACTGAAATTTGGATTGAAAAAAAATAATGAAATTTTGGGTTTGCATGAGAATATACCGATGTTTTATTCCTTAGACCCCACATTTTATAAGTAGATTATATTTACTATGTCATAAACTTTCAGAAAATGTGAAAAAATAAAAAGGGTTTCGACCTTTCGAACGAGCTTTGGAGGATTCTAAAGACGTATGTTTTGTTATGTTATTACGTTAATTGCCCTATTGACGCACGCGCGGAAATTGAAATTTGATGAGCGCCTGCGTCTGTATGGTCGGCTGGAAACGATTTAAAATATATAGAAATCCCTAGGAGAAGTGTCTAAATTGCCAATCAAGAAAAAAACCCGGAATTTTATGCGATTTTCAAAGTGCGCGCAAAACGCGCGCACGGGCGCTTACGCGCGGAAATTTTCAAAATTCTTGAAATGGCCTGAAACATACTTACTATAAATATGGGGTGATTTTGAGCATTTTTAGATTTTGACACACCGGTTTTTGAAAATTTTCAACCTGTTACAAGCATTTATCAAATAGGCTGGCGAATTATTTTTTGTTAGGAAAATGACGTTCTTCAATTTGAGACCAGCCACGATTCATTTGGCCACAATTTTTGACGCCACCGCTTCTGGACTTAGAAAAAAAAAGAAAAAAGGAGAAGAGCATTTGCAATTGATGGTTTATCCAACTTTGAAAAGATAATTGGGGGTTGCCGTTCATCCTGAAGAATTATTCAGGATTTTGTGTAGGCATGTTTTTGGCCAAAAATGGCATATTTTGACAAAATTGACAAAATTCGCGTGCGCGTAGTTCTAACTTGAGCAGACGATCATTTCGTTATAAATAGTCTAAAAAGTAGTGATTATGTTGTCAAATCGTTGTAAATATTTTCAAGATTACTTCAAGAGCAAAAAATCAATGATCTCAAGCTGCATTCTTCGCCGACGCCCATTAATGCGCGCAAAATCGTGCGCGCGCATTTTTTCTTGAAATGCTTAAAATGACCTGAAACGTACTCTAATTAAGCCATAAAGTGATTTTGAACATTTTTAATTTTTGCGTGCGCGTAACTCCTTAATGCGCGTACTTACGCGCGCGCATTATGTTCTAAAAGATGCGCTTCAATTTGAAGTTTATGTGTACTAAATATGATAAATCAATGATTATTAGTTATGAAGTTATGATTGATAATGTGATTTTACAAAATGGCGTCTAGATGACGTCACATTATGCTAATGAGCTAGAAAAGATTTCAGTGCTCAGATTTTATAATGATCTATCATTGCTGAAAATGTGAAATACTTTAATGCATTATTTTTTGAGTTATCGTGTCTACAAGAATTGTACAGAAAAATAAAAAAAAAAGAAAAAAAAAAGAAAAGAAGATTCGGACAATAACAACAGGTGATATGTACATACGAACATACCACCTAAAAAAAAAAGAAGAAGATTCGGACAATAACAAGAGGTGATATGTACATACGTACATACCACCTAATGAGACGGCTTGTTCAATGCAAAATACATGTACATTTCAAATATTATGAAATGACATGCCTTCTTTAATCGCTAATTTAGACCGCAAAGCCGGGGATAAACCAAATTAAATTTGCCAATGTTGTAGGGAATTGTCTCAGCTACAACATACTGAAAATTTGAAAGAGAAACGGCACATATTTACTGAGGAACACTCCTCTTGTATCAAGATAATGCGTCTTTTAACTGAAATCGGAAATTTTGAAACGCAAATTGAAATTTTGTGTAGGCATGTTTTTGGCCAAAAATGGCATATTTTGACAAAATTGACAAAATTCGCGTGCGCGTAGTTTTAACTTGAGCAGACGATCATTTCGTTATAAATAGTCTAAAAAGTAGTGATTATGGTGTCAAATCGTTGTAAATATTATCAAGATTACTTCAAGAGCAAAAAATCAATGATCTCAAGCTTCATTCTTCGTTGACGCGCATTAATGCGCGCAAAGTCGTGCGCGCGCATTTTTTCCTGAAATGCTTAAAATGACCTGAAACGTACTCTAATTCAGCCATAAAGTGATTTTGAACATTTTAAATTTTTGCGCGCGCGTAATTCCTTAATGCGCGTACTTACGCGCGCGCATTATGTTCTTAAAGATGCGCTTCAATTTGAAGTTTATGTGTACTAAATATGATAAATCAATGATTATTAGTTATGAAGTTATGACTGATAATGTGATTCTACAAAATGGCGTCTAGATGACGTCACATTATGCTAATGAGCTAGAAAAGATTTCAGTGATCAGATTTCATAATGATCTATCCTTGCTGAAAGTTTGAAATACTTTAATGCATTTTTTTTGAGTTATCGTGTCTACAAGAATTGTACAGAAAAATAAAAAATAAAGAAAAAAAAAAGAAAAGAAGATTCGGACAATAACAAGAGGTGATATGTACATACGAACATACCACCTAAAAAAAAAAGAAGAAGATTCGGACAATAACAAGAGGTGATATGTACATACGTACATACCACCTAATAATTGCGATCAGTTATAATAAACGTATCCTGTCCTACCGTTTCCAAACACAGTAGAGGAACGTAAACGACTTTCTTTTTTTTGTTTCAACTGAACGCAAGGATCCGATAAACCAGCCCCTCCCCATTCATTACCTTGTGAAATTATCTTCACTCTAAATGTAAAGTGGCAAACTAGTTGTCTTCAGATCAGCTAGTATGCCGCTAGCAAAGATGCCATAACACTGCAAGACAACTTGAGGGCATATCTTGTGAATGTAATTGTGATTACCTGTAAGAATTAAACTAATTTGAAAACTGACATTTCTCATTAATATGTTGACTTGATTTCATTATCCGAGGAATTTTTCTACCCAACGTTATGCTAATTTAATGTCTAGAACATTGAATTAGTTAACATAAACACAACACAAAAAGAAATTTCCTCCTATTTCAGATATCAATAATTTTTGAACCAGGAGGAATTTGAAAAATCTAATTGTATGTCCGTGTAGGGAATTTAATTAGCCACAATGGGAGCGAATTTTAGAAAAAATCATTAAGTCATGCTTCAGTGAGCAATGGTTGAATGCAAAAATGTCATTTTTTGAAGTTCGCAAGCCTAAAATGGCAACTTTGATTCAATGATAACGGACCCATTTTCAGATTTTAAACATTTTACACGTCAGAATGTATGCGAAACGTGCTTCCCAATATACGGAAAAGAAATTTGCGTCAAATTTCACGGTTGAGTGAGCATGCAGCAAAAATTACCCAAACTGCCATTTTTACTTCGTTGCCATGGTTTATTTCATCAAATATGATGGAATTCCTGTTTTAGAAGTGTATGCAACCAATTTCCATTCATTCACGGTTGAATGAACCCATCAAACAACCAAAAATAGGCAATTTTAGAAGTACGAAGAGTCGTTGTAGTAATTATGCACTGGAAAGCATCTCAATAACATTTTTTGGCTTGTATTTATATTCTTTGGGCTCGTGTCAATGATCCTATGGCATTTATTTACAAATTCATGCTTCAGTGAGCACATGAGACTGGAAAAGCCCTTTTCTCAGGTACGGACTAAAATTCTTTTTGGGGAGTACTTTTGATTTCATTTTCACAAAAATCCCGATGTTTCACGCCTCAGTGGGCACAAGATACAAGAAAATCATGCAAATGAGAAGAAAGTTTGGGGTTTCGACATGGTTCAGTGACTTTTCGAATACGTAATTTGAATCAAGATCATGTTAGTTAGAGATAAGTTGAAGCTGTGTGCCGAGTTTCGTGACATAAGTCATAGTAGAATTAACAATAATCATGTATGAAATTGGCCGAATTTCACATTTGTCAGGTATTGATTTCCTCCTCCATTGACTTTATGTACAGAGGTTTAACAAAAGTTTAACAAAAGTGAAATTTGTCATATTTTAATTGTCAGTTTTTTGTCCATTTGACTGTGAATTATTTTATGAAACTTTGCACATAGCTTCAACTGGTCTCTAACTAACATGATCTTGATTCAAATTACGTATTCGAAAAGTCACTGAACCATGACGAAGCCCCAAACTTTCTTTTCATTTGCATGATTTTCTTGTATCTTGTGCCCACTGAGGCGTGAAACATCGTGATTTTTGTGAAAATAAAATTAAAAGTACTCCCCAAAAAGAATTGTTATATTCAATCAAAGTAAAAATTTGAATTTAAGTCCGTACGCAAGAAAAGGGCTTTTCAAGTCTCACGTGCTCACTGAAGCATGAATTTGTAAATAAACGCCATAAGATCATTGACACGTGCCCAAAGAATATAAATACAAGCCAAAAAATGTTATTGAGATGCTTTCTAGTGCATAAAATTACTACAATGACTCTTCGTAATTCTAAAATGGCCTATTTTTTGGTTGTTTGATGGGTTCATTCAACCGTGAATGAATGGAAATTGGTTGCATACACTTCTAAAACATGAATTCCATCATATTTGATGAAATAAACCATGGCAACGAAGTAAAAATGGCAGTTTGGGTAATTTTTGCTGCATGCTCACTCAACCGTGAAATTTGACGCAAATTTCTTTTCCGTATATCGGGAAGCACGTTTCGCATACATTCTGAAGTGTAAAATTTTTAAAATCTGAAAATGAGTCCGTTATCATTGAATCAAAGTTGCCATTTTAGGCTTGCGAACTTCAAAAAATGACATTTTTGCATTCAACCATTGCTCACTGAGGCATGACTTGATGATTTTTCCTAAAATTCGCTCCCATTGTGGCTAGTTAAATTTCCTACATGGACATGTAATTAGATTTTTCAAATTCCTCCTGTTTAAAAAATTATTGACATTTGAAATAGGGGGAACTTTCTTTTTGTGTTGTGTTTATATACACTGTTCGTCATAAAGGTGGAATTTTTTTTTCTGGCTCCAGCGACATTATGTTGCTCTGGCTTAAATTTCTTGAATGTGTCCTTCACCGATTTCAACCTTGGGTATAAATACTGGCCTTTTCTTGGACGTTCCCTCAACCCTTCCAGGGGATTTTTCTTTCCAAAAAAGTTGTTACCCCCCCCCCCCGAAGATGGCCATTTAAAAAAAAGTTTTCTTAATTTTGGGGCCCTTTTTGACGCTACCCACCAAGGCCCCCTCAGTCCTACCCCAAGAAAGCACGTCTGAGGTGTAGAATTTTTATTGTTCTTTATGGTGCCCTCACACTAGAGCGTGTTGAGGTAACGTGTGTCTAGCGTTCACGATTTTCACTCGAAATTTGACTATGTCCAAAATACGCTCAACCTAACGATTGCCTAGCGTTAGCAACGACTGAACAGCGATGCCCAACTTATGTCTAGCGTGTTTAGACGTGTTAAAGAACGTTAGGAAACGCCAAACATGTGCGTATTGAGTAACGACTGCCCGACGTTCGTGGAATGTTAATTGCATTTTCGCGTAAGTTCATGAGCGCGGACTGTCGTTCGAAAATCGCTTGGCAAACGTAGGTAAGCGTTTGCTTTTCGTTGCTATACGCAAAGAAACGCAGAGGAACGCTGAGGTCAATTTTTGATTTTGAACATGTTCAAAATTCTTTGCGTGTAACAGCGTTCTTATAAAGACGCTTTGAAAGCGCTGGGCATTCGCTACTTGATCGTTTAGCGTTTTGGGTGAACGTTCCTTCATAGTTCGAAGTGCGTCCAACCAACGCAGAACTTTTGTTTATATGTTTTTTGACTCAATTTCCTCATGTCACCAAATGGGGGCGTATGTTTTTTACCTCAATATCCTTATGTCACCAAATGGGAATAAAATGATTAAAGCTTATTCTGTTTTGTGTTCAGTAGTTTTCCCTCCATGTTTAAGTGCTATTTTTACATGTAAAGTAACTATTCGGTTTAATGATATATAAACATTTTCGACATGAAATATACATGTAATTGTTTTCTGTGAATACCAAGGTATAAACGTTTCTAAACACTTTTAAATGTTAGCAAAAATTTGGTATTTCTATATTTTATTTATCATTTTGGAGCAATTTATTACCTTCAAAATACGAAGTTCAAAAGAACACCAGCAGAATTTACACTGTTGTACATTAAGCTTGGATACTATTATTATTTTATATTATTATTGTTGTTTATTTATTTATTATTATTTTTATTATTATTACTATTGTTTATTTGTTTAGGTTTTATTTTTTTGCTCTAGCCACATCATTTTGCTCCAGCTTAAATTTCTTGAATTTGTTTGTCCCCTTTCAACTCTCCGGGAACCTGGCAGTGGCGGATCCAGACGGGGCGCAGGAGACCCGCACCCCTTCTGGGATTAAAAAAAAAATGATTGACTGTCTATGTTAAAATTGGAAAAATTTCGCCTGCACCTATTTTTTTCCTCAAATTTTCGGGATGCACCACTCGTATTTTAAAATCCTGGATCCACTACTGCTATGGTTATTTCTTAGACGAAAAAAAAATTGAAGAAATAATAACAATTGATTGTTAAAGGTTTTTTCTCTCTCTGTTTTTACCATAACGGTATAATATTTTTATTTATATTCTTTACCAGTCACACTTTTTAATTCAACCCCTCACTTAGACAAGAAACCATTGTTTTTAAACGTAGATTTAAGACCAATTAGCAACCCTACACCTCAAAATCGATTCATGGGATAGCACCGAGGGGCTTGGGTAAGCCAAAAAAAGTTGCCAGAATGGTTATTGTGGTGGATGAAGTACTTTTTTAATTATTCAATACCCGGTCATGGTTTAGGAAAAATCAATAAAAAAAAAAAATAATAAAGATAAACATCAAAATTATTTATGTGGCTGGATCAATAAAAAAATCCAATCTTTTTGACCATCTATCTCATCTTTTTGACCATCTATCTCAAGAAAACAATATCATCTTATAACACCCTAATATTGTATTGAGTGTAGAGTAGTGTAAAAGAGTATGACCCCTTCGTCTTGATTAGGGTTGAGAAATTAAAAAAGTATATTTTATCTAATATGAAACAAGCCCGTCCATTTATTTTGTTCATCTTGATTTAAAAAAGCGCAAGCTGATTTTTTTTCACCCATCAAATTTATTTGAAATAAATTAAGTGCTCCAAAAAAAAAATTCATAATTATGAGGGGGTATAACACCTCAGGATCATATAGGGAAAAACAGAACAAAAAGGAAAACAAACTGTTTATGCAGTTATCAGATTATATTGACTGTTCAACACTTTCAACATGCCAATACAATGAATACAGCTATCAGTGATACATTTGTTTGTGGCCATGAAATTGAGATGAAAGCTTCCCCACACCTCCAATCCCAACCCTCCTCCCCCCAAAAAAAAAGGGGAAAAATGTATTGCACAATGTTATGTTTCCAAACGACTTTGTGTCTACTAATAAACTTTTTTGAGTTTCAGATCTCAATTTCTCGATAATGTTCTTTTTAGTTTCTTTTTCCTATTTTCATCTCCAGTCTCTTCCCATTATATTATATTCATTCGTTATCTCTTTCTCCTCTCTTCCCCTTTCTCCTTCTCTCTCTGTCTGTTTCTTGTTGCTGTTTTTTCATTCTCTTTTTTACCTCTCTTTCCTTTTTGTCTACCCAGTTCTCCCTATCTGTGTTTTTCTTCCGTTTCCCTTATTCTGTCCCGCGGTCCAAGGCTTTTGGTTTATACCTATTCCTAAATACATCATAATTTTTTTTTTTTTAAACCAAAATATGAAGGTTTGTTTCTTAAATTACATAAATACCACTTGACGAAAATCTTTCTAAACATAAATTACTTCATGGCATAATAGAGTATTACTAATAATAGTTACATTCATGTATCACTTTATACATGTATCCTACTCGGTGTTTATAAGGGCTTTTAATGTTAACTAACTATTACCAGGCTTAGTGAGGCGACTCTGAAAGGCGCTCGCAGCATTCAAGTATTATTGATAATATAACATCATATAATATAGCTAATTCCCAAATGAAATAAAGATTAAGAGACCACAGTAATATTGAATTACATGTCGATTTATTATCCCATAATCTCTTCTCCGACATAATAGGAAGATTTTATATCATTATTATTTTTTAAAATTTTAATCGAGGAGGAGGAAAAAAAAATCGATGCATTCAAAGATATTGATTAAAAAATGAAAAGAATAGTAATAAACCATAATTAAAAAAAAAAAAAAAACTTCCCGAGATAGATTAGACGCGTTTGGACGACCAGAGAACGACGAGGGAACGAATAGAGAACGACAAGGGAACGAACATCCAACGTGCATAACGTTCACACTGCTAATGCCCAGCGCATACAGAACCTATTGATAAGTGCGTTGTTACGCGCTAGAAAACGCTCAAAACTGTGAACGTGTAATAAATTATGAATTTATCTCAGCGTACATTTGCGTTCAGACAACGATTAATTGCGTATGGTTAACGAGTAGCAACGTTTTCGAACGTACACACCAAATTCCAAGAACGCTGGTCAAACGTTAGCTCAACACGCCGTAGTGTGAGGGCACCTTAAAGTTTATTTTATGGTTACAGGCAAGACTCTAGGGGAGGGGTCAAAATTTATTTTGATTGGGATTCTACATTGGTTTTATTTATTTTTAAACCATGAAAATTTCTATCTTCCCAAAATCTCAGCTTAACATCAATCAATGTAAAATATTATCTATAGTCACCATTTACAGCCTTGTCATCAAGGTTTAAATACATGCTGACTCAAAGAATGCGGTCATTGCGCTGCTCTGCTTTCATATTTTCACACAGAATGAGTTACATTTTCTTAAGCTGTAAAATCGAAAAGCGTTTCCACAAGGGGTTTCCCAAAAATAGATCCTTTATTTTGTTTTCTTCATTATGGTGGAAGTGCTTATGCCAATTAATTTTTTTTAAATCTTGTCACAAGACATTATAGCTCGAGGACACCTTGAACAGCAATACAAAGACCCCAAAAGATTCTCGGATGGTATCGCGCAGGAACGAAGCTTTCAACCAATGCTTAGTCGTCGAGATGGATCTGGCAGGTCACTCTATGGTCTTGAAAATTCCCGCTATGATATCTTCGGAGGCAATGATCGAAGGAGAATACTCGTGTCTGGAAATCAACCTCACAGAGAAACTGCCCTCATTCGTATTCTAGCATATGACTGGGCAAATGAGAACGAGTCATCCCCTATCTCGGGTCAAGAACATGTCTTTGAGCTCACAGCCAATAAGTTCACCAGATGTCAGAGTATAGAGAGTGCCATCAAACAGCAACTTTTCTCTGGTTAGTATAGCCACATAGGGCTACCTACTTATTCAGAATTGAAGGAATAGTAAAGAAGCTAAGAAACTAAGAATATAAAATAAACACTATATATAATTCCCTATATCAACATGCTCTAACATAATAGGATATTGACGCAATTGCACGTTATCGTTGTCAATTCCCTATATCAACATATAAACAAAGCTGACCCAACGACGGTTTGTGATAAACGTTCTATTATTACCAATAATTCAAGTGTATATTGGCCTTCCCCCCTTTTTTTTTAAATTTTTTTTTAGGAGCTGAAATAAACCAAGTATTATCCCTGTTCATCTTAGTTTTATTTCCCCCTAAACTTATAGTGAAAACAATGGAATTGGCCCCTTCAGTATATAACTGTAGATTAAAAAAATTAATAATAAGGAGCAAATGACATGATCAAACGAATAGGGCATGTCTCTCTGTTGCTAGTCTGCTGATGATTATGTTTTATTACAAAATTCAAAATTCAATTTTATTCACGTTTAAAAACATAATATGAACATTCAATACAAACATTCTTCCTTTATTTATGTTTATCTTAAGCCTCAAAAGAGAAAAAATTGAATTAAATTTAATTGAATTAAATTTAATAACATCAACACGTGACAATCTTACAATAATGAATGCAATTTAACATAACATTAAAAAAAAAAAAAAACATAACTAGAAGTTATTGCTACACGAGCCTAGTTCTACATTGCTATTAATATATAATTGAAGATAAATTTGAAGTGTAAAACTGTTCAAATGGACTTACTTTTTGTGGAGTTACGACGTTTCACAGTTTTTCACTTCAAATTTATGTTTGGTTTACCTGGATGATAGAGAACATTCACAGAATTATTGAATTGAAGATTAATCGATTACTTTTCAAACAGGCCTTGATGCGGTCTACGAACGCAATATCAAGCAAATTCTGGAAGGCATACCCAATGAAGTCACCATCCTCATTGATGGGGTCGATTGGAAGCACATTGGGAAGTACGGAGAAAACATCAGGAACATCCTGACAGGACAAGCTCTTCCAGAGGTCACAGTCATGGTGACGACTACACCACATTCTGCAAAGCAGCTCAATCGAAACACACCGGGTGGGTATGACTGCATCCACATGGAAAATGCATGACGATGGCTTGAAACCTGAACTGTTGAAAGTCAGGACGAAGATGGTACGATATGTCGTCCATTTCAAAAGACATGAACACGTACGGGTGTCGACACCCATTTTAAATGTTTTGTTACAGGAGGGGTGGGGTTGATCTATTCATCATCCCAGTGACAAAAGAAAGTCAGTTCCGAGTCTACGTCTAGCTCTACGTCAGTGGACATAAAGGAACTCCATGTATGAAACCAAGTCGATTCATCAGTGTCTTTCGGTCGGATTCCATCATCATCACAAAAATCCTCGGACACATACATTTTTGGACAAGTGTTGTTTGTCCCTTAATTGCTTAGTTACTTCAGTGTCAGTGCTTTGATATAACCCAGTGAACAACAATTCAAAACGATAAGAATTAAATTTGTCTGAAAATCAAATAATTTTTTATTGTTCTGGAGTTACACGGAGGCGTTAGAGAAAGGGGAACACACATACACTCTTAGAAAAAAATGTTTCTATTGGGCACCCTTGTTTTTGCCACAATAGCAGCACACTCTTTTGTTCCCATGAACACCTTTGGGGTGCCTATAAGCACCTTAAGGGTGCCTACCAGCACCCTAAAATGCTTAAAGGTGCTTGTGCGCACCTTTTTCGTACTAAAAGGTGCTTATGGGCACCCTATTTGTAGGCAATCTATCAACGAACATATTGAAAATTTGTGATAGATAATTATGTAGAAGAAAAAGATTATACACAATTTTTTGTCCTATAGGTTTGAAAGAAAGTCAATAAATATCATGATTTAACATTGTTTTCATGTTTACTACCCATGCATAATAATAGTCGCCTATTACCATTTTATTGTATATGTGATGCATCACATCAAAATCAGACACAAGTCGCCGACCAAACTCATTATAGGGTGGAGGAAATCAGCAAAATATTTTAAAATGTTTAATTTCTTCTTTTTTTTCCTTTCATAAGTTGTGCATTTTTTGTTTAACTTTGGTCTCCCAAGAACATTTTATTGTGTATATGTTTTCATTGTTATGTTTCATATTTTTGCTTATTTCTTGCAAACGTGAATAGTGATACTTTTTGTTCTCTATATTATGTGGCATATATAATAATACAATTATTTGTAATGCGGTTTTCCCATAAGGCTCAAAGCGCTTACTATGTATATTATTACCCCGTTCATTAGATTAAATTCCAGCTGCCATACATTTTACAGGCGCTTTCATGAATTTATCCTCTCGGGTACCCATTTACACCTGGGTGGAGAGTTACGCAATGTAGATAAAATGCTCTGCTCAAAGACGTATAGTGCCGATGCCGGGAATCGAATTAACGACTAAACTACGACACTTCTACCTTACTTATATTTAGAAGTTCACCTTGATATATCAACGGCAACTTTGCTTCACGATAAATAACAAAACATTTGACGATATATCCCTCTTGTTGGTAGAAATTTTTAATGATTTCCTATTGAAAGTAGCTTACTGTGAAAAGAAAATTACATTATATTGCCTGGCAGCAGAGTTGCCGGTTATCAATTGTAAAACTCTAAAGTAATTTTTTTGCAGACTGTAATTTTTACAAATTTTTTAATAGTAGACTTTTTGATAATTTAGTGTTTAAAGTATACTTTTTCCAGCATTTTTTTCCTGTTTTATGTATTATGTAGCAATATCGTACGTGTATGTAAATAATGTAATAAACTGAGGTTCAAACAGTAGTAAAATAATTTCTGTTGTAATCATGTAAACCTGCTCATATTTTGATCTATTGAAAAAAATGTACATGTATTTTTTTTTGTGTGTGTTAAACATTTAATTGCTTGATCTTAACAATAATTCCAATACCATCACCACTGCGACTTAAATTTATCGACCACGCTTGATGATAGAGTCGTGTTATGATTTAAAGAGTGTTAAACAAAATCAATACTTATTACTGGACTGAAAATTTGAAACATATAAAAGAAAACAAACTGAAACAATTCAATTTCAAAATGTTTTATATAACCTGATACCTGCTAAAAATGTAATAGTTTCAATGGCAACGAAGTAATACTGAAATATACAAAGTTTATAATGCCAAGGAAGATTTAACTCATGCTTTTTTGTACCGTCAATTTAACGTATTTTTCTTCGACAAATTATTCATTATTTTAAATATACAAAATTGAATTGTGTTTTAACATTGATATTTTGCTGAAAAACGACAGAGAAAATAATATCGATGATACAATTATTATTTCTCTCTGCATGAATTATCTTTAATTAATGTCAATTCTGAGAAACTAATATTGTAAAGAAGAAAGAGGACAAAACAACAACAACAACAACAATGTTGTTTTTTTAAGGAATTGAAATTAAGAATAGATATTAATCATTTTCTTTATATGAAGAAGGGAAAAAAGAAATGTACAATGTGCTTGCTATACTTTGGTAATGTGCTTTTGAATCTTGTGTAAACACGTTTTTTATAGTGAGATTTTTGTGAAATAAATGCACCTGCATTGGATAAAAGATAAATAAAAAAAAAATTCTGGACTGACTGTATATTTAGTTTCAACAGGTTTTGCTATCGATATTGAAAATTTGTGTGAAAATAAGTAAAATAAAAGAACACTTTCATGCGAAAAAAATCTTTATAATTGGTTCAACTTCACAAAATACACAACTAAAATCAGAACTTGCATACTTTCCATTGAAAATAATGGCACCGTGGCATGTTAAAGCAGCATTTTAAACATACGTGAACGTCCTGTATGATATAGTTGGTTTCATAATAACACATTGGAGCGTTAGAAGAGTGACAAGTAATAATATATTTCACTAAAATACTTGAATAGGGAGAGGAGGTAGGGCCTGTGATTTAAGAGAGCGAGTGTGTGAGGATGTGTGTGTGTGTGTGTGTGTGTGTGATATATATTTATATATATATATATATATATATATATATATATATATATATATATATAGGCAGATAAAGAAAATGCTTGCGAAATTAAAAACATGTCAGGAATTCATCGGGTCCTTTTTTCTTTTTGGATATTCGGGGGGGGGGGCGTATGTGATTATTTTTGGTATAAATGCATAGCCAGAAAGAAAGTGCCTAAAAATCGAAAAATTGTTGGCTTCCCCCACCACATAAAACATAATAAGGGCAGAATCAACTTAAACAAGGGTAACAGCATCCAGCTTAGAAAAGTGGAATATGTTTAGAATGACATGACTGGCTGAAGCGAAAACACGGGACACGGTCAGTGAAGTTCAAAATACCCTTGATGATCTCAATACCTGGTGTAACGTGAAACAACATGATGCTTAATGCCAGCAAGTGTCACGTAATGAGAATATACTTTGGTAAACTCAGCTTCCTCCCCCTTCATGTTGAGTTGGGTAGCCAGATTCTTGAAGAGGTAAATGCCGTAAAAATACTTGGCATATTCTTGCAGTCTGATCTCAAATGGAATACGTATATTACTAACATGCTTGAGAAAGCCAATAGACGAATGTACATGCTACGACAGCTCAAACCCTTTCAACTCCCTTGGAAGGACCTCCTGACTGTATACACTGGGTATGTCAGGCCACTAGTGGAGTACGCAGTCCTTGTCTGGCACTCAGCCCTCACTGTTGACCAGTGTTCACAAATTGAGCGAGTTCAAAAAAGAGCTCTTAGGATAATCCTAGGTCACCAATATGTGACATATAATAATGCACTAGCTGTGACTGGACTTGTAACGCTCGAATCAAGGCGTCATGATCTGTGCTGTCGCTTTGCTAGAACGTTGCAGAGTTCAGTTGAATTTAGAAACTGGCTACCCCCTCTCAGACAGGAAGTACTATCTAGATCACTAAGAAGAGTAACCCCCTATGCTCTAGTTAGGTGTAGAACAGAACGATACAGGCGCAGCCCTATTCCATTCCTTGTGAGATTGCTGAATGATATGTAACCCTTTAAAATCACCATCTTCTGCAACTTAACGTCCCCGTAGCTCTTTATAAACAATAGTTTGGTGTTAGTATGATATAATGATATAACCAGTTTTACCACCCAACTCTTACAAAATGTCATGATTAATCAGCGAATTAGCAAGCGCCATTATAATTTTCACATCATTGTTTTACTTGTATTATGCCTCAAATTCTTACACCCGTTTTAGTATTCTATTAAATAAGCAGACATTGATACCCCAAATTTCAAGTCCAAAGTGGTTAACATACCCTTTTTCAAATGGACCTTCTCTACTAATGTATTGAATTATGCGTACCAAAATGTAATCGTATTAATGTTGATCCATTTTATTGTATCATATAATACTATATAATTATTGTTATACTTCGTTAATTTTCTATTTATTTTTTCAATATTACTATATCGTGCTCTCTCTTTCAACTGTGTCTTTTCTCTTCACATGCATACCTCTTAAACATTCTCTCCTATTTCCAGCGATTCCTCTGTTACTCTCCTCATCTTTTTCTGTGTAGATGATATACCTTCTAATATGTCACGAAAGATGAGTACACCTTTCTCCTATCCAGTAGAAGAGACAATATAAGCAGAGAAGGAGTTGGCTTAATGATCTCTAAAGAAATGATGACTCGACATGAGTTCAAATGGGCATGCTACATATTATAATAATACGTTATGCGGACGATACCACCCTTCTCGATTTGGTGTTTGAGAAACTCCAGCTGTCTACAAACGAACTTCACAAAGCCTGTAAGAAGTGGGGCATGAAAATTAATGTCAAAAAATGCAGCGTCATGTCTAATGATGAACAAAACATCAATCTTGATGGCGAAAACATCAAAAAAGCAGACAAATTTGTGTTCTTTGGAAGTACCGTCCTTCTGTATCTCATGATGTCAAGAGGCGGATCACTCTAGCCGCTTGGTCTTTTGGTCGACTAAAAAACAACTATATGGTCAAATCAAGACATCCCAAGATCTCTCAAGTAAGGATTTACAAAGCCTCATCCTGCGATAGCTACATATGGAGCAGAAAATTGGACACTGAAGAAAACTGACCAAAACAAACTACAGTCGTTTGAAATGAGGTGCCTTCGAACAATTGCAGGAGTTCATCTCATAGACAGAATACGAAATGAACACATTCGTCAGTCATTGAACATCACCAAGTCAATAAATGAGGAAATTGTGAAGAGACGTTTGACTTGGTTTGGGCATATCATGAGAATGCCCAATAATCGCCTTCCACTTCTGGCCTACGGGAATGATTTTGCTGCTCCTCGGCCACCTGGACGCCCTCCTCTTAGATGGAAAGACCAGACCAAAAACGATGTTGGACTATCCTTGGAGGCTACTGAGA
>CALNVZ010000674.1:12320155-12334076 GCA_940671915.1 Paracentrotus lividus
CGCTCTTAACTCCAGTTATATGCGCGACCTTTTTCTTGTGACTTCCTGGGGCACCTGAGAGGTACAAATGCAACTTGGGCGCTCTGAAACAAAGTATTTCTACACACAAAAAATGAGAACTTGCATATATGAGTGATCAAACTCAAATATCCAAGTATTTTTGACTATTTAGTGACACACATCCGAGTGCTTTCACGTCAATCAAAGCTACTTTGAAAAGCACCTAATCGAGTATTTTTTGATTTGACAATATAGTGACACATCCAAAATGATTTATTTTAATTAAACTCATTTTATTGAGTAACATAACTAATTGTTTTGAGTAAACATTGCACAAACTAATCTGAGTGAAGTAACCGCTTTATCATCTCAGAGAAGTTCAGTAAGTACAAGTTGCACAAATATCATCACATATTGCTATGATGAGTTTGTGCAACCTTCTTACTTACTGACTCTCTGATATGTATAGCGTTACTTGCACTAGGTGGTCCTATCCTTTTTATGTTTGTCGTTTGTTTGCCTGTTTTTATAATGATGATTTGGAATGTTCCCGATGATATACACATCAGTGCATCATTTCACTCAACCAATACACTGCAAATACTCACTTCAGAGCATCAATTCACACAAACCCACATACATTGCATTACTCACATCAATGCATCAAACCAAACTGTGTTACATGACTGACAAAGTAATGGGAAATCCATGCATGGTAATCTAGCTGTTAGTGTCATCAAGCGATGTATATCATACCGGACATCCAAATATCATTGTTATAAACAAAGCAGGCAAACAAACAAACAAAAAGGTACATTAGGACTCACCCAAAGACAGAGCATTGCACGCTCTCCGCTCTAGTTCCGTTGTTTAGTGCGTATATTAACTCTGTGTGTTCCGCTATAACTATTCTTCCTTCCACATTACGTTCCGTTAGAAAGTTAATTTATTTTCCTATATCTCCCTTAACATAAGAACAAAAAGACAATCAAGAAAGAAATGAATACGAGCTTGACTGCTTTGTCCCGAGAGGAACATAAAGCTCAGATCAAGCTTGGCCAGAGTTTACCGTAACCAAAGATAACGTAAATACGGAATGATCAGCACAAGCAAGCATGACACAAGCATGCCAGGTATCGTTTCGAAATAACGAAAATAAATTGCACATGTACGCTACGTAAGCGTATGACATCCTCGTGCGCAGCATCTCGATAGTATGGGTCGTACTCGTGGATCCGAGTAGGCGTAACCGGGCCGCAACATGTAAAAGTACCGCATAGCCAAGCTCTCCAAAGACTTTCACGAGACTTGAAGACGTACGAAGACGTGTCGTAGTGTACTACTAGTGAATTACAGAGCTAATATAGAATTTCTCAGCAATTCTCACTCTTTACTACGATTGTAGTGTTTTCACCCGATCATCCACCAAGCCGTACCAAGTTGAAAGAGAAACTGCACTTTGCACAATTGGTTTTACGTAATTGAACAATGTAAGTTTACTAAGGGATACTCAGACAAAAATTTTGTGTATATATACTCAATATTTTTTTTCCTTCTTGAGTACCCCTTTACTAAATTTACATGTTCTGGAAGAGCGGGTGTATACTTTTAACAGAAACACAGATTCTGAAGTAAAAATACGTGATATACGAATAAAACCACTCGCCTCCAAGAGTAGCAAACGGGTTTTACTTATGGAAACTAGTTCTCATTTTTTGTGTGTACACTTTAAATTATTTTAACCCATATATTTTCAGTGATTGCAATCGAATGTACTATCTCATCGCGTTTCGACTTGGCCTTACGCATTGGTTCGCCGCAGAAGTTCTATTGGAAATACTTCTTTTTCATCCAAATTTCATTTGCCTGAAGTTACTCGAAAATTTATTGCCTGATCATGCTGATAATGACGGGATGAAAGATTTTTAGCCAGAGAATATCTATATTTAATCAAGATATAATCCATTCGTCTATTGCTTGTGAGATTTTGTCACGTTTTACTTTATGTGTTGAATTGGAATTTTTCTGTTGACGTCAATTTTTCCTTTCCATCCAACCATTGTAGATCTGGAATTGCCAGAGCAGTGGATTGTTCTCAGTCACACATCATTGGATTATCTTGGTAATTTTATCATTGTAGTTCCTTCATGCCGGTATTGACAATCATAATCTTGGTATGTGATTTATACTCATAACTGTTGGACGGACCATTATTTCTTAATCTTATAATAAAGATTTGTTATGTTGTGTGGATATTTATAACAAAAATGTTTATGGCACTTAAAAAACTAATTGTAAGATTCAGGAAAGGCTGGTATATACCTCGACTTCCAAAAAAGCAACAACGTAACTAAATGCAGTACACCTATGAAAGATTTGTCACTGTTACTTACACGTATTCTTCTATTGCCTTTTTTCTCAACACATAAAGTCTCTACCATGTCTTCAGTGGGTAAGTAGGCCTTTCACTAAATCTGAGGCGGAAACTGCTGAAATGCTTTATATTCACATCACATGAAATGAAGTATACAGTCTGTGTCAAATAAAATGGTACAGTAAGAAAACATTTTTTTTTATACTGTGAAGGTTAATATCAAAGTAATATTGTTTGTTATTTTCATAAAGCAGGAATATCACTCTTTCTTCTGCAATTTTTTCCATCACATTTGGTGCAGTATTTTTTTAGATATGACTAATTTTCTACAATCAAGAAAAATCCATTTTTCGCACGCCGTCCCATGCCCTTTGTGTACGATTTCGCATAATGACCGTGAATTCAGCGCTCCAGAACAATAGAAGTGCGTAATTTCGATTTGTTCCTCGTCGCACAAAACTTAGCATAACTTTTGTTTTACGAAAGCAAATTATACGGGACAAAGCGCATCAGCAAGAAAAATCTTTTGGCTTTGATTTGATACCACACACACACATTATATGAAAAGATTTCACACCTAAATGATTTTTTCCCCGACTGTACCATTTTTTTTTACACAGACTGTATAAGCAGAACTTTCCATGAAATATCTCACACTTTGCATAAACCGTAGCTCATAGACCTACCCTGCTTTGATTCAACAGTGAGTAACCAACGGTTACAAAGTGATTTACTTTATCTAAGGCTCTAAAATCTCATATAACAGAATGAAAGAAGAATGTAATATGCTATAAATATATGTGATGCGTCACGTCGAAATGAGAGACTATTCGCGATTTTTGAAATCCATTTTATTTGATATTATTGATCCCTGATTCATTGCCTTGAATTTGATATATAACCCGACTGTAAAGAGTAAATAAAAGTGGAGATATTAGCCTCTGAACGCGAGGAGAATTGTGCTCTTGGAAATCAAAATCAAGAGAAAACGTCTGCGAAGTTTGACTTCCGTTTGACTCCGCGCCAGAAAAATAACATTTTGTCACCGTTGTACTCATCGAAATGCCCTAGCAACCACTTGTAACAAAGGTGAAACGATTGACCAATGAGGAGGCTGCATTCAGGTATACAGAGAACAAATATCGTACCGTCACGCATGATCGAGGCAAAGCGCAGGCAAGCGAAACAACGGCGATAGTTTGTCTAAATAACATTCAATCTTTCTCAAAAAAATAAAAAAGAAGCTGAATTTTGGTTGTTGTTTTATAGCTTCGTCACAAATAACTATAAAACGTCATGCTCTTTCTAATTGTTTAAGAAAAGTCCCGCTCTTTTAAGAAGTGTTTACCCCGAAATCCTGGCGCAAAATTAGTTAGAAAACAAAACTATTTTTAAAACTTTTGGGGGTTTTATTCCTTGTCCAGGGGCTTATGCATTTTGTTTTATTCTTTGAATAAGTATATATAGAGAATAAGCCTTCAAAAATGTTTAATAATATAGTTTTGCGCCTCACGAAATGTATTTAGAATTTCTCTGAATCACGTTTTATAGTGGCTGGTTAGCTTAAGACAATGAAAATAAACGTAAATGATTTATGCTCGATCTCGTCTTTTTATTGATCAACTTGTTTACCAGTAATAAGAAGATATTAATAATTTTTAGAAATGATTATTTTAAGAGTAAAATCGTATTTTGTTCGTCGTGTTTAGTAAAACGCTACTTTCTTAAACATGTTACTTTTGTAAAATAACTGCAGAAGACTCGTATCAGAAGTATTATCACGTCAGCTCTTTTGTATGCTCTATGTTTCCCTGAGGAACCAAATTTGTTTATAGGGAGGTTTTAATTTCCAATCAGGAAAACAGATTGCGGCCCCTAAAATTAAAATGCTGAAATTAACTTCATTTGGATCCAGATTGCTAAGTCAAGCAATAAGTAGCTTTTCCCCCACAATAACCCCCCCGCCCTCCCCCCTCTCCCCACCGATTGTTAGATTTGACATTCGTTTGCTTGCTCCGCTATCCCGGATGAAACAGCTTTATTTCACAGCAGGTTGTGGCATCGTACGCAAATTTTTGAGTGCAAGCTAAGAGAGTTTAGTTCGCTATTCGCTCACAAAAACGAAACAAAAAGCCAGTTGAAATCACTCATCACATGACCGTGAACGTCCCATAAACAAAGCCATGCGTTGCTAAGGGCGGAGCTAAACGGAGATGGAATGAGCGTGGACGTTTCGCTTGTATGTCCGGGAAAAAAAATTATGACCGAAAAAACACTCGCGAAAAACTGGCTTTTTTCCACTTTTTCCGTTATCATTTTCACTCATTTTTTTAACAGAGCAAAGATGAAGCATGGTAGAACCAGAAAATAAAAAAAACAAAACAAAAAAAAAAATCCTCAAAATTTTGAGTTTTTTATTAGTTTGTCGATTTACTCGGATCTTTGATCTGCGACTTCTCTCTCATTTCGACAAGACGTATCACATAATTTATAATCAATACTTACACAGAGAGACATTTTTTTTTTTTTTTTTTTTTTTTTTTTTCAAAAGTCTAAACGAATTTAGATTGTAGACATTAAAAATTAGACATTAGAATTTACGTCAGTTATTATTCTACAAAACCTACAAGAATTTTGTAAGAAATTCTGTGTATATGTCCAATATTGAATATTACAATAAACGTCTAAAATAATATTCCACAACGCATTTCTGAGAATGTCGATGCGATCTCAAACAACAAAGGATATTCTGATGTGTAATTTCAAGTAAATCATTTAAAATACTTATCTTCATTTTGGTACTCATGCTCATTTGAATTAATTTTATCATCTTGTCATAACTTATGATAGTGCGAGATCACCTTGTAACACTGTACAAAGACCCCGAAAGATTCATGGATGGTTACGCACAGGAACGAAGCTTTCAGCCAATGCTTACTCGCCGAGATGGATCACGTCTTGAAAGTTCCCGGTATGACATGTTCGATCGTTTAACAAGGAGAATACTAGTGTCTGGAAATCAACCTCATGAAAAAGCTGCCCTCTTGCACATTCTAGCGTATGACTGGGCATCTGAGAACAAGTCATCCCCTATCTGGGATCAAGATTTGGTCTTTGAGCTCGAAGCAAATAAGTTCGCCAGTGGTCAGAGTATAGAGAGTGCCATCAGACAGCAACTTTTCTCTGGTTAGCAAATCCACATATTATAGGCTTACCTATTTATTCAATATAAGATACTTTATCCAATTTGCTATATCAAAATGTTATATTATAAACAATGCACTGGAGCAGATTAGCATTTTTAATTTCGATAAATGTTTTTTTGTACAGGATATTCTTATTTGCATAAACTGTAAATGAATATGATATTATATTGTTCATGTTTATAGCACGTAGGTTTGAATCAAAGTCTGAATCGTTCTTTTTTTTTTAAACAGCTCAAATAAACCGCCTGTTAATTCTAGTTAAATTGACCCTTATAGCCTGTAACCATGTTTCATATCCATTCAAATTATGGCACCTAGGGAGTGGGACACGTCTCTTCATCGCCAAGTCTGGTGATGACTATGACAATTTCTATAATATTAGCTTTATCGTGTTTATTTAAGTATGTGCTTCACAAAATCAAAATCACAATTAAATTGGAGATTAATCGATCACTTTCCAAACAGGCCTTGATGCGGTCGACGACCACAAGATCAAGCAAATTCTGGAATTCATACCCAATGAAGTCACGGTTCTCATTGATGGGGTTGATTGGAAGCACATTGGAAAGTACGGAGACAACATCAAGAATGTCCTAACAGGACAAGCTCTTCCAGAGGTCACAGTCATGGTTACGACTACACCACATTCTGCAAAGCAGCTCGATCAACAAACACTGGGTGGGTATGACTGCATCGACATGGAAAATGCCTAATGACGATGTCTCGAACCTGAACTGTTCCAAGTCAGGACGAAGATGGTACGATGTATCGTCCATTTCAAAAGACATGAACACGTACGGGTGTAGACACCCATTTTAAATGTTTTGTTACAGGAGGGGTGGGGTTGATCTATTCATCATCCCAGTGACAAAAGAAAGTCGGTTCCGAGTCTACGTCTAGCTCTACGTCAGTGGACATAAAGGAACTCCATGTATGAAGCCAAGTCGATTCGTCAGTGTCTTTTGGTCGGATTTCCATCATCATCACAAAGACCCTCGTACACATTCATATCGGACAAGTGTTGTTTGTCCCTTGATTGCTTATACTTCAGTGTCAGTGCTTTGATATGACCCAGTAAACTACAATTGAAAACAATAAGAATTAAATTTGTTTAGTCAAATAACTTTTTATTGTTCTGGAGTTACACGGAGGCGTTAGAGAAAGGGGAACACACATAGGCATTCTATCAACGAACATATTGAAAATTTGTAATAGATAATTATGTAGAAGAGAAAGACTATACACAATTTTTTGGCCTACAGGTTTTAAAGAAAGTCAATAAATATCATGATTTAACATTGTTTTCGTTTAACTAACCATAATAATAGTCGCCTAATACCATTTCATTGTATATACTCTGTAAATATTTTTTGTCATGTTTTGCTTACCTGCTTCAAAATGTAATAGTTCCTTCAATAAGTTGTGCATTTTTTTGTTTAACTTTGATCTCCCAAGATAATTTTATTGTGTATATGTTTTTATTGTTATGTTTCATATTTTTGCTTATTTCTTGAAAACGGGAAATTATAGTGATACTTTTTGTTCTCTATATTATGAGGCATATTAATGATAATAAAACAATTATTTATAATGCGGTTTTCCCATAAGGTTCATAGCGCTTACTATGTACATTATTACCCCGTTCATTGGATTAAATTCCAGCTGTCATACATTTTAAAGGCGCTTTCATGAATTTATCCTCTCGGGTACCCATTTACACCTGGGTGGAGATTTAAGCAATGTAGATAAAATGCCTTGCTCAAGGACGTTACACGTATAGTACCGATGCCGGGAATCGAATTCACGACCTTTGCATCCCCAGTCAAGTGATACGACCACTAAACTACGACTCTTCTACCTTACTTATATTTATAAGCTCACCTTGATATATCAACGGCAACTTTGCTTCACGATAAATTAAAACAAAAATTGACGACATATCCCTCTAGCTGGTAAGAATTTATAATGATTTACTATAGGTTTTCCCGGTCCATTTCATTGCTTTGTCAGTCAATTTCATGTTAGAGACATTCATTTTCGTAAAAATACGCTGATGCATAGAAATATTTTCATTCAAAATCGTATTCTGTCATCAAAATTAACGATTATGGTGACCAATTTTTCCTAACTTTGCTCACGTTTTTTGCACGTAGACAGCACGCACGTGGAAGTACGACGATATGTGACCAAGGCATTACACAACGATAATTTGATTTTCACACATGCCTAGCTAAACTCTTCCTACTATCATATGAGAAAAATAAGCCATTTACATGAAATTTTGTGCTTAGGGGAGCCTAAAATGTACGGCAATTACAATTCTGTTCGTTGGAAAGTGGCAAGTCTGCTTTTTTATGTGGGGTGTGATATCATTAATCAAAATCATTTAAGATGAAATTTTGATTGAAACTGAAACAATAGGAAGTAAAAAACACAACAGAAAAACTTCCACCTGAATATCTTCAATAGTAGAGCTGTAAAGGGGGATCAAATTGAAAATGTCATTTGGGGTAATTATGGCCCCCAATGCACAAACAGTGTATAAGCGCAGATAAGCGTAGATGGGGACATTAACTTGTACGATTTTGTACATAAATATATGTATTGCTTTGATTGCAAAATTTCAACATTTTGGCTGAACCAATTATTGACTAAATGATTGTTGGTGGTTGATAAGTGTATTAGGAATACCCAACAACATTTATTATACATTACCATCATTAATTAGCATAATATCTTTGAATTCATACAGTCATAACAATAGGGGCCATAAATACCCCAACCCGTGGGGTAATTATGGCCCCCAAAGTTGTTAACATAATGGTAATTAATATGCAAATGAGAAGTTAGTAGCAGGTTTATATTTTCTTTTGTATATTATAGGTATATAGATTGACTGTATTTTACATAATTAGAATATCATTGGAATTTTCATTTAATGGTAGTAATAGGAAATGTGAAAAAGGGGGTCATAATTACCCCAGTCTCCCCTATACTTCTTCCTGCATTTTTTCCTGTTATATTATGTGGAAATATCGTCCGTGTATGTAAATAATGTAATAAACTGAGGTTCCAGGCCCGTAACTAGGATTTTTAGGGGAGGGTTCGAAATCTGCAAAAGTGGACAAAAAGGTACATCAACATTTTTTCACGTCACGCCGGGCGAGCAAAGGGGGGGGGGGAGTAGGTGTTCCAAATTTTTCTGCCTTCGGCCCTCAAGAAGAGTACCTTATATTTCCTATACAGTCTGTGTCAAAACAAATGGTACAGTCGGAAAAAAAATATTTAGGTATGAAATGTTTCCAAAAAATGTGTGTATGGGGTACCAAAATAAAGCCAAAAGGTTTTCCCTGCTGATGCGCTTTGTTATGTATAATTTGCTTTTGTAAAACAAAAGTTATGCTAGATTTTGTGCGACGAAAAACAAATCGAAATTGAGCGCTTCTTGGCCATTATGCGAAACCTATACACAAAGGCATGGGACGGCGTGCGAAAAATGGATTTTTCTTGATTGTAGAAAACTAGTCATATTTCAAAAATTACAACACCAAATGTGATGAAAAAAATTGCAGGTGAAAGTCTGATCTTCCTGCTTTATGAA
Organism: Paracentrotus lividus; assembly: GCA_940671915.1. Lineage (NCBI taxonomy): Eukaryota > Metazoa > Echinodermata > Echinoidea > Camarodonta > Echinidae > Paracentrotus > Paracentrotus lividus. Next base: position 12,329,337 of record CALNVZ010000674.1, read on the forward strand.
AATGCCAAACAATAGCAGGCTGTGATTAATCTTCACACTATAAAAAAATGTTTTTCACTTGTACCATTTTATTTGACACAGACTGTATAGGGTCGCAGGGTCGTTAGATTGGCCACAAAAAACATTGATAAGCAAAAAAAAAAAAACAAACAAACAAAAACAAAAATCGAACCCCCCTACGCCCCCCCCCCCCTTAGTTATGGGCCTGGGTTCAAACTGTAGTAAAATACGTTTTGTTCTAATCATGTAAACCTGCTCATATTTTGATCCAATGAAATACATGTATTCTGTGTGTGTGTGTGTGTGTGTGTGTTAAACATTTAATTGCTTGATCTTAACAATAATTCCAATACCATGACCACTGCGACATTGATTTATTTACCACGCTTGATGATAGTGTCGTGTTATAATTTAAAGAGTTAAACAAAAAATCAAAACTTATTACTGGACTGAAAATTTGAAACATATAAAAGAAAACAAACTGAAACAATTCAATTTCAAAATGCCTGATATCTGCTAAAAACGAAATAATTTCAATGACAACGACGTAATAAATATGCGAAGTCTGTAATGCCAAGGAAGATATAACTCATGCTTTTTTGTACTGTGGATTTAACGTATTTTTCTTCGACAAATTATTCATGATGTTAAATATGTATACAAAAATTAAACGTGTTTTAAAATTGATATTTTGCTGAAAAACGACAAAGAAAATAATATCGACGATACAGTTATTATTTCTCTCTGCATGAATTATTTATAAAATGTCAATTCTGATAAACTAATGTGGTAAAGAAGAAAGAGGACAAAACAACAACAACAACAACAACCATGTTTTTTTGTTTTTTTTTATAAGGAATTTAAATTAAGAATAGATATAAATCGTTTTCTTTATATGAAGAAGGGAAAAAAGAAAAGACATATACAATGTGCTTGCTATACGTTGGTAATATACATGTACTTTTGAATCTTGTGTAAACACGTTTTGTATAGTGAGATATTTTGTGAAATAAATGTATTTAATAAAAGAAAAAAAAAATACTGGAAGGGCTGTATATTTAGTTTCAACAGGTTTTGCTATCGATATTGAACATTTATGTGAAAATAAGTAAAATAAAAGATCACTTTCATGCGAGAAAAAAATTTATTTATAATTGGTTCAACTTCACAAAATACGCAACTAAAATCAGAACTTGCATACTTTCCATTGAAAATATTGGCACGGTGGCATGTTAAAGCAGCATTTTAAACATACGTGAACGTCCTGTATGATATAGTTGGTTTCATAATAACACATTGGAGCGTTAAAAGAGTAACAAATAATAATATATTTCACTAATTTAGTGAAATATATTACTTGAATAGGGAGAGGATGTAGGGCCTGTGATTTAAGAGAGCGAGTGTGTGAGGATGTGTGGGTGGGTGTGTGTGTGTGTGTGAGATATATATATATATATATATATATATATATATATATATATATATATATATATATATATATATATAGGCAGATAAAGACAATGCTTGCGAATTAAAAACATGTCAGGAATTCATCGGGTCTTTTTCTTTTTGGATTATCGGAGGGGGGGGGCGGTATGTGATTATTTTTGGTATAAATGCATAGCCAGAAAGAAAATTGTTGGCTTCCCCCACCACATAAAACATAATAAGGGCAGAATCGATTTAAACAAGGGTGATATCAATTTTACTACTTGTCTACTATCACCTAGCAAAATAAATAATGTTTGTCTATCATTTAGTTTTAAAGGTGACTCTAGATAATCCAGTTCCTTACATGACATCAGCGGTACAGTCTTAAGTTGTATTTATTATTTATCTTTTTCCCCCTTTTTTTTCCATTTTTTTTTTCTCTCTGAACAGGTCTGCACCTAAAATAAATTTGTGAAGGGGAATTTTACCGGAGACGCGAACATTTTGCGAATGTATCTAAAAGTCGCGTTTATGCCTTTGCCGCATAAAAAGTATGAAAACTACTGTTGGACTTCGACAATATATCTTTCACAAAACGTTTGCGTGTCCCGTAATTCTTCTTGAAAATAATATTGAAGGGGTAGTATATCAATATTTATCAATAGCGGACCTATGATGAATCCTTGGGAGACTCAAAATCTGTACCAAATAAAGCAGAGTTGCGGATTCACCTATTAGATATAGCAAAGGCACTCGAAGTTTAATCAAAATATACATTTTCATTATCCATCCATGCCAATTAATAGGCTTACATCGTAACAATGCAATTTCTCACACTTGTTTTTCTCTCTTTTTTAAATTTTAATATTTTGTCCCCGTTCTGTAACCTAATTTCAGTCATACACTTTCCAATGCCTTATTTGGCAGAAGGATACGATGAGAAAATCATTTCAGTTATTTTGTACCAATCTAAAGTAATTTTAAATTAAAGTTCGGGAATGGGAACGTAAAAAAAAAAAAAAAGATGCAATTATCAAAATTCATGTCTGCTGACAGAACCAGATGTGGTCAATTTAGGCAGAGGCCGCCCTAAAGAGCACCAATTTCACACACACACACACACACACACACACACACACACGTACTATAGAAAATAGAAAAATGAGAAGAGCAATTTCAAAAAGTGTCATCCGAAATCAGTTTTGAAGAAAAAAAAAAGTTGTGGAAGCATGAAAAGTCTAGTTTTTAGTTTTTTTTTAATTATTATTATTATTTTTTTTTTTATTCATTTTTTTTTTTAAAATAAGGGATCTCTATTTGACAAAAGTTCTCTTCAAAATTGCTGATTTTGTGGACAACTCGCTAATTGATTTGTACATAAATTTTCAGGTTTGCACATTCTGTCGAAGTACGAATTATATCCTTTTAGCTCAAGAAACGACACGAGAAAATAATAATCCCATCGTGAGAGGAAAACCATCTGAAATATGAGAGATGATGGGGGAAATATGAAAATATATGAAATACATATGTGAGAAAAACTGGGCCACAAAATCAGGAAGAGAGCGAAAAAGGGGGAAGCGAGAGAGAGAGAGAGAGAGAGAGAGAAAAAGAAAAAAGATATTATTTGGCAATCTTCTCCAAATAAATTTCTGGACCAACTTCAAAATAGGGCGGAGAGAATCATTCTTAGGATAAACCCATACATTCATACTTCAATTTTCCAAATTCATGATATTCTAAAATTGGAAACCTTAAAAACAAGACGTAGTAAGCACATGTATATTATGATGTATAAGATTTTACATGATTTAACCCCTCATTATATGCAAAATAATCTTGTCCACATAGAAACAAATTATGCTCTAAGAAATGCTGAAAGCTTTGTACTACCAAAACCCCAAACTAATTACTGTAAGCGGACTTTCTCCTATCGCGGATCTAAGATGTATAATGACCTAGCTACCACTCAATTTTCGGACCCCAAACACACTAACTTCTTTCAAAAATGACCTAAAGGAATGGATGAAAGGTTTTTATTTGTAAACTTTTCGTACATGGGATGGGGAGGGGGAGAGGGTTTGGGATTTTGAATCATTTATGGTAATCTTATTGTAATTTACATGTATATTTTAAATAATCTTATATTAATTTCATATTATGTTTATATGTTTGTAGTACTGCGGACCTCTAGGAAGAACAGAGCCATTGTATTAATGGTTCTGAATAGAGTTCCCTCCGTATCTGTATTATGTCATATTATTACTCTGTATCATGTATCATGTTTGATTTTTATACGGAAAATAAAACCATACCATACCATACCAAAAAGGGAGGGGTAAAAAAAAATTAGGAGTTGGCTAAGAAGAGAAAATGTAGTTCAAACCCAACTCTGAGTCAAAAAAGACAAGACACATTTGTATTTTAGATGAAAGCTTTTAGTTTTCTAAACCATTGAACAGTTTCTTATTGAAACCTAATAAACATAATTTCAATTACTGTATATAGACGAATTTGGGCAGCGTTTCATGGAAGTGAGTCTTCTATACGTGCCCACCATATAGATGGGGGCTTCGAATGTACTACGCATGCGCCATGCGCACGTATGTCAGTGCGTTTGTACATTTTCCTTTGTTACGCATACATACGCACACAAGGAGCATGCGAAGTACATTGGAAGCCCCCAGCAATGGCTACCACCTTGACAACACATCACCCAAACCGAGTTATTTTATACCTTACTCGCCACTAGAATTTCATGAAACAATTTCAACTAATCTACTTTTGATTTATTCTTTAAATAAATGAAATGACTACGTTTTACAACCATAGCAACCATGTAGCAACAAAAACATAAAATAGAGTAGTTTATTGTACTTTATCACATTAAACAAACTCATATAATATCCAATCAGTTTAATAAAACAAATCATCATTGAGTACAAACCGAACACCATAAAAATATAGTAGATTGATGCACAATTCACATTCGTTGGATGATTCCTTTGTAAAAGTACAAACATTTACAAATGATGAAGGCGAAACCACGAAAAAAAGAGAGCAAAAAAAAACAAAACAAAACAAAACAAAACAAAACAAAACAAAACAAGGCAACTCCAGTTGGTGTCTCGCCCACCCTTGACTACATAGCATGAAGGTTTCCCCAAGTACATCACTAACAAAGCTTGATTTTACAAGAAAGTCTTCAAAGAAAATTAAACATTTGACCTCAAATGACCTTTTATCTCACCAAGTGACCTCCGACATCACGGCAACATGATGGCACCCATAATGCATATCCCACCCAAG
>CALNVZ010000674.1:12334176-12345146 GCA_940671915.1 Paracentrotus lividus
TCCCCTTAAAAAAAATGATTGCTGTACATGTTAATATTTTGGAAAAATCGCCTGCACGCTATTTTTTCCCTCAAATTTCGGGATGCACCAACGCGTATTAAAATGCTGGATCCACTATGCTATGGTTATTTTTTAGAACGAAAAAAATATTAAAGAAATAATAACAATTATTGTTAGGTTTTTTCTTCTCTCTCTGTATTTACCATAAAGGTAGAACATTTTTGTTTTTTTATTTTTTTTTTTACCAGTCACACTTTTTTAATTCAACCCTCGTAGACAGGAAACCAATTGTTTTTAACTAGATTAAAGACCAATTAGCAACCTACACTCAAAAGCGTTTCATGGGATAGCACGCCCGGAGCTTTGGTAGCCAAAAAGTTGCCAAATGGTTATTGGTGGTGGATGAAGTATGTTTTTTAAAAATATTCAATACCCGGTCGTGGGTTTAGGAAATCCATAATAAAAAAAAAAAAAAATCTAAAATTATTATGTGGCTGATCAATAAAAGAATCCAACCTTTTTGACCAACAGTGTAGTTAAAAAATGCTGTTTATTATCCTACAAGAAAACAATAACCATCTTATAACACCCACATATTGTTATTGAGTGTAGATGTAGTGTAAACATAGTATGGTGGGACCATTGCCGAACCCTTCGTCTTGATTAGGGTTGAGAAATTAAAAAAAAGTAATATTTTACTAATATGAAACAGCCCGTCCATTTATTTAGGTCTCTCATTTAAAGAAAAGCGAAGCTGATTTTTTCATCCATCAATTTATTTAAAATCAATAAGGTGGCTTTAAAAAATAATTAGATGAGGGGGTATAAGACCTCAGGAGCAATAGGGAAAACTTGAAAAAAGGAAAACAAAAATGTTTATGCCAGTTATCAGAATGCCATTGACTGTTCAACACTTTTAACATGCCAATACAAGAATAAACAATGTTTGCCCGATAGAATTTGAGATAAACAAAAACTTCCCACAACCTCCCACCCCCCCCCCCCACAAAAAAAAGAGGAAAAAATGTATTCACGAATGTTATAGTTTGCAAACGACCTTGGGGTGCTTAATAATAAGATTCTTTGAGTTTCAGATCTCAATTTCTCAAAATAATTTTTTTTTTTGTTTTCTTTTTCCTATTTTCATTCTTCCAGTCTCTCTCCATTATCTTCTATCACTCGTTTATCTCTTTTCTCCTCTCTTCCCCTTTTTTTTCTCTCTCTCTCTTCTGTTTGTTTCTTGTTGTTGTCTTTTGATTCCATTTTCAAACTCTCTTTCCTTTTTGGTCTTCCAGTTCTCCTTATGCTGTGTATTCTCCCAGTGGTCCAAGGCTTTTGGTTTATACCTATCTCCTAGATTACATCATAATCATTTTTTTCTAAACCAAATAATTTTAAGGTTGTTTCGTAAATTACATAAATACGACCATGACGAAAATCTTTTCTAAACATACTTCAATGGCATGATAGAGTAATTACTAATAAAGTTACATTTTATCATGATCACTTTAATACATGTATCCTACTCGGTGTTTATAAGGCTTTTAATGGTAACTAACTATTACGCAGGCTTAGTGAGGCGACTCTGAAAGGCGCTCGCACAATTCAAGTATATTGATAATGTAGACATCGTATATATATAGCTTAATTCCCAAATGAAATAAGATTAAGAAACTACAGTTAATATCCGAATTACATGTCGATTGATTATCCCATAAATCTTCTCCGACTAATAATAGGAAGGATTTTATATTATTATTAGTTTTTATTTTAACTCGATGAGGAAAAAAATGCGATTGCATTCAGATATTGATTAAAAATGAAAGAATAGTAAATAAAACCATAATAAGAAAAAAAAAAACTTCCCGAGATAGATTAGACGCGCTTGGAGCGAACAGAGAACGACAAGGGAACGAATAGAAGAACGACAAAGGGAAAAGAACATCAAACGCCATAACGTTCACGCGCAGGCGCAATACAGAACTTATTGAAATAAGTTGCGTTGTTACAACGCTAGAAAAGCTCAAAACTATGAACGTGTAATAAATTATGAATTTTCTCAGCGTACATTTGCGTTCAGACAACGATGTATTGCGTATGGTTAACGAGTAGCAACGTTTCGAACGTTACACACCAAATTCCAAGAACGCTGGTCAAAACGGTTTTTTAAAGCCTCAACACGCCTAGTGTGAGGGCACTTGTAGGGGCGGAATGGTGTGAATGTAGGCAATTATACGTTAGTCCGATCTAGGCTGTGGACGCCCGTGTGTAAAGTATTATTATGCAAGAAGCAGCCAGTAATCAACTAATGGTTTTCAAACCAAACGAAAGGAACTGTAATCAATAAAAGTTATTTTATTCTATTTATTTGCAAAACCTATATGATAGGCCAAAACAAACAGGGAATGGAATTTCAAATAGGAGGAGAGCGAGCTCCAGAGAATAGTTTTAAGGCCGAAAGAAAACAACTGTTCAGGCAAGTAGCTGCGTTATTAATAATGCTTATGCAAAGATAATCAAGATAGAGTTTTCGTTTCAGTGCTCTGTATTATTGACCTTTTCCCACCTTAGTTGTCAATTTTTAAATTCGGAGAAATCTGCCAAGAGTTGAACGTTCACATTAAAAATATTATAGTATCTAGTGAAAAGCCCTGCGGTGTTGCCCAGTAAAATAAAAGAACGATATTGCAGTTGCGTTACATTGACTTAGCTAACAGCTCTCTCCATATCAAATGTGGGCTTTAAATATTCTTACTGAAGGGTTACTTTGTTTTGTTTTGTTTTATTTTGCTGACGTTGGCCAGAGTTTATGGTTCATTCATCACAATGAACCAAGTTTACTGACCTTTCGATGGCATTTTAAGCGGCAAAGCTTTCGGTCACCTCATTAGAACCCTCCCTCCCCTATTTTGGAGGCAAAACAAAAAAGGAGAACATTTTAGCTATACGTGGGTTTTAGAAATAATGTTAATGGAATGATTATAAATTGCAAATGTATTAAGACTTTTAGGATTTCCATCACCAATTACAGCAAAATTACATTATATCAGGCTTCTGTTTGAAAGCAGAGTAGTGATTTTCCGACAACCAAGCACATATCCAATTCTAACTCTATGTAAATGTAAGTTAACGTATACCAATGTGTGGCAATTGAAGTCGTAATTAAACAAGGCGCGTCCATTATCTAAGAGGCCAGACGCAACAAAGTAACGTTGAAATACGGCTGAAAGCGGCAGAAACTGTCAGCTGACTGCAAATACAAAAACTCGCGTAGAAAGACTTCCCTGCATTTCGAATGGTATCGCCGCGTCCGGTGAGGACAAATACGCGTGAGGTAAAGAAATTTATGAACTTTTCTCAATGGTTTTAATTAGTAGATCTTCAAGACCAGATGGAGGAAAAGACATTTTGGAAAGCCTATAAACATGATGTGCTGAAGTTGTAATCAAAGCCTGTATTTTACATAGATGATGCTCCCAAACCATGAGATCTCGCAGAGGCCGTTTGCAATTATTTTCTATGCGATATGCATGTGATTTGGCGACAACATTGACCAATCGTTAGAAAAAAATCTCTTATAAATAAGTTCAGTGACAGGACTTTTTTTTTACCATAGAAATAAATATACCATTAATGGAAAGCTGAGATTCAACACTTTTAATAACCGTGTGATCATAAAAGTGTAAATACAATTATGCTCATTGAGTAGCAAGACTTTGAAGCGCATGAAGCTGTTCTGGGGCCTCAAATTGGCCATATTGTAACAGGAATTGTTCCTGACCAGGCTTTCGAATGATTCAAGTTTGACCAGGACTTTTTTTCCCTTTGCAATAAGTTATCCCTATTTTCTGAAAAAATTCAGCTGTGAAACGAGTACTCATCAATACTGATATTTCTTTAAAAGGTAGTTGCTCGCCACAATAAAGAAATAAGTGAAAAACTGTCCAAAAACAGAAAAAAGTAAATGGGAGCGTTCGCTTTGAGTAGAAATGGTAGCGCCCCTCTAATCTCTTAAGTTTAACAACTAGAATTGGATATGAATGTCCTAAGACATACTGGGTAAAGGGAAAAAGAAGTTATATGTACCATGAAGGAAAGTTTAAAAAAATGTATGGGCTGCATAATATATATTCCATGATTGTAGCTATGCTTAACCTGTTTACGTAATCATATCGGAACAAGTATAAGATTGACTCAATAAGAGTAATGCGAACATAATGCCGTTGGTTCGCTGAAGTCTACAACTTATCCACTAATAAAACCAATAATCAAATAATTTTGTCAGTGTGTTTATATTACTACTTCTAAACGCAGTTCCCAAATATATTTCGGAAAGTGACTTTTTGAGTTGCCTATAATAACAACGAGAGATTATAGAATTGAACTGAACAAAAGTCGTCTCATTTTTTACATTTAGGTAGTTTATTCGAATAGTAAAAAATCTGACCAAACATATATCCGGGCAATTTTAGAAGCGGATCAAGTTTTACTAATTCACATTGCCTAAAAACGATTAATTTGAATCGAACAAGATATGTTCATATTTCATATAGTTTATGAATATATATTATAAAGTGTTAAAGGGTTTAAGATTTATCCCTTTATTTTTTTTTCTTTTTGTAATATGTCCAAAAGAATTAACATTACAATACTTTGCCTCCACATTATACTATTGCACTAAGGAAGAAAAGGTTGATAGAACCCTCATATTGTACGTTGCTATTCTATTTACCTACTTGTATTTGTATTAACATAAAATTATGTAAAACAAACGAAAGCCATGACGCTCCCATAATAAATACTTTCATTGTTTCGAATTTTATTCTTATATCACTAAGTCGTAAACTAACGATCGACCTATAAATGCAAATATTCTTTGGCAGGGGAAATTTACACTCCATGAATAATGTATATTCGTATTAATGTAATTCAATCATACAAAATCGAAAGTAAATATACATCTATGTATGGTAGGTTTTATTGATCATTTAGATTCTCTTCGCAATGAAGCAATTGGGGAAAATATTTGCTTTTCATGACGTACTTCCGTTTTAATTAATATTTAATTTTGAAGATAGTGTTATGATTTTGCTGTAAGACTCTTTGAAAATCTTAATATTTAAATTTATAAATTAACGGTTAGGCCTGAACAATTTGAATGATTTGTATTTGAGTTGCCATTTTGCAAAATAATAACTTACATGAAAAAAATGAGAATGTCGTGTACATTTATATAAACAGGAAGCAATAAAATCAAATATTTCAGATGCCCACTAATGTGGTGTATCTCATGTCTCAGTTGATTATTTTTACATTGAGTTGATCGAAATGAAGATCTGGCGGGAGAAATGTGCAAAAAGATGCTATAATCGAAAATTTAATTTAATTTCAGGAAACATGGATAATGTAGCTTCTTTTATTTACCGGTCTTTTCAAATTACTATATAAATATATATTACGCCCTCTTTATATGTATACAAAAAATAGAACAAAACAAAAAACCGCAATAGCTCAACAGTGTGGACAAAAAAAATTATGACCGCAATATGACATAGTGTGGTCACATTGTCAGTGTTGTGCAGTACTTTTTCTACTACCGACAACTGTGAAAATTGGGCGAAAATTCAACAATCGTTCACATTGTGAAGGAACTGGACACTGTGTTCACCGTCGCCTGTTTTTTATTATTATTTCGGCCAGGGGATCCCTGAAAATAATATTTCTCAAAATGAAAAATAATAATAATGCATGCTAATTGTGAAGCGCTATTTAAGAACAAGGGGGGGGGGGGGGTCAGCGCCAAACTCAAACGGAATACTCTGCACGTGTCATTTCTGTTTAAAAAAAATATATATATATCAGACATACCACCATTTTAATCAATAAATCCAGGAAAATTTTCTTTTGATCGAAGTAATTATAACGCATGCCTTGATGTAGGTCTTTATATAAATATTTTGGTCACGTTTTCCTTATAATGGCCTAAAATAATTATATCCTCTATCTAGGACATTTAAAAAATATGAAAAACGGAACGAACGAAATAGGCTTTGACTAGATTTATTGCTACTATTGACATGATTGGTGATTGCAAGCATCAATCTTACTTCTGATCAACTGATCTTGCATATTATTGAAAGACACGTGACAAAATTAGGGCTTAATTGACATTAACGATAACTTTCTAAGTTGTAATATTATTGATATTCTTACTTTGCAAAAGCTTAACTTTAAACAGTTGTTGTTTGTATGGGGAACGTGTCATTATATACACTGTTTGAGATTAATCACCATTAGGCCGTTTTTTGCTAAGCGACGTTTGGAGGCTTCCAACAATAAATATGCTTTGGATGTTCTTTTTATCTTTTTCTAAATGCGCATGCGTGATTCATCGCTCTTTATTGGTGGTATCTTCCTTGCCATACACGAGACCGGTATGAGACCACTGATCTCTACCCAAAAATTGATATCAGTGTATGAGACAGGGTTGGGACTAGTTTGAGACGGGTTCGAGACGGGATTAAAAATAGTTGCGGAGACCTGAGTCTCCGAGAAGTCACATGTGTCGCTGGAAAATCGATCATTGCTAATATTAGTTCATGCTCTACAATGCAACATACTAGATTATGTGCACGACAAATACTAAATTATCCCGAGGGCACATTTATTTCACCGAGGCCGTAGGCCGAGTTGAAACAGATGTGCACGAGAGGTAATTTAGTATTTGGAGTTCACATAGTCAGTAATGTTGCATTAATAGAGCATGCACTATTATAGTAAATAGACCCCTAAATCTTTGACCTTGCCTAATCTGGTTTTATCTTTGCCAATGTTTGCCAAACTTTTGGTGCTAATTAAGCTATTGAGACGTATATTGTTGCTCCGCGTATCTGTTGTTGTGCGCACCATTTTATGTTATTACGCGCTAGCGCAACAAGGCAGTCGATTTCACCATTCATTTTAACACGGGATTGAAACCGTTCACTATATTATATAACAAAAAAAACCGTTCAATATAACAAAAACCGTTCACTATAACAAAAACGTGAATGACACGTGACACCCTTTCAACCAATCACATGCCGTAGCAGCTCGTAAAATACTACCACTATTTACTATTATTTAAATAGTGCATGCTCTACATGCAACAATACTAGATTATGTGCACGAAAATACTAATTATCCCAAGGGCATATTTTATTTCACCGAGGCCGTAGGCCGAGTTGAAATAGATGTGCCCGAGGAAAATTTAGTATTTGCAGTTCACATAGTTCGTAATGTTGCATTAATAGAGCATGCACTATTTATTATAGTAAATAGACCCTAGATATTTGACCTTGCCTAATCTGGTTTTATCTTTGCCAATGTTTGCCAAACTTTTGGTGCTAATTAAGCTATTGTGACGTATATTGTTGCTCCGCGTATCTATTGTTGTACGCAACCATTTTACTGTTATTACGCGCGAGCGCAACAAAGCAATATCGATTTCGCCATTCATTTTAACACCGTTCAACATAACAAAAAAACCGTTCAACATAAACAAAAAAAACGTTCAACATACCAGAATAGTAAATAGTGGTAGTATTTTATAAGAGTTGTGATTGGTTGAAGGGTGTCACGTGTCATTCACGTTTTTGTTATAGTGAACGGTTTTTGTTATATTGAACGGTTTTTTTTGTTATATTGAACGGTTTTTACCCATGTTAAAATGAATGGTGAAATCGTTTGCCATGTTGCGTTAGCGCGTAAAATGGTGCGCACAAACTTTAACAACAATGGATACGCGGAGCAACAATATACGTTACAATAGCTTAATTAGCACCAAAATTTTGGCAAAGATAAACCGGATTATAGGCAAGATCAAAGATCTAGGGGTCTATTTACTATAATAAATAGTGCATGATCTATTAATGGCAACATTACTGACTATGTGAACTCCAAATACTAAATTATCCCTCCTGCACTTCTATTTCTCCTCGGCCTACGGCCTCGGTGAAAAAATGTGCCCTCGGGGAAATTGAGTATTTGTCGTGCACATAATCTAGTAATGTTGCATGGTAGAGCATGCACTATTTAATAATGTTTGAACGACACGTGACACCCCTTTCAACCAGTCACAGCTCGTAAAATACTACCAACTATTTACTATAATTATTTATGACATTCTATATGTCGCGCAGGCGTCTTTAAAAACATCTCGGGAACGTCTCCGCGACTGAGAATGCCATCATTACGATTAATTACCTTGCTATTGATCATGATGACGGCGTCACTTTACATAACTTTTTTTTCACCAGAGGTAATATGTAAAAATGAAGGGACTGACTCTAACCGAACAAAGCTCTTACAATATTATTTAAAAAGGCCTACTTCATTTACATAATTAACTCTTTTCAAGCAATAGTGTACAGCAAACTCGCCAATGCTCTGTACGTCGCCGACTGTAACAGCAGAGCTGCCGCTTAAAATTTGTTTTTAACACTAGGCCTATATCCGCCTAATGAAGAAAAATATCCTGTTAATAATCCCCCATAAAGCAGTACATACGTCATTTTTTTTTTTTTTTTTAATATTATTATTATAAATCGTTTAATCAAGTTTATTTTTGGCAAAAATAACGTACAAGGGGTGATCGTTGGACCAATCTCGTAGCGCGATAATAGATTTGAAATCAAAATCATGAAGAAGAAGAAGAAGAAAAGAAAAAAAAAAAAAAAAAAAAACAACGGCATATGATTTTGAATTAAACATCCTGGAGGAGATACAGGGAATTAAAAGAATAGCAAGTATGCTGAAAAGAATATCCAGACACCTACTCATGGAATAGTGGTAGGTAAAAATTCTCTTTTGATAATATAAAATGCAGGATCTTTTACTTAAATTCGTCATGAATAAATGACTTTTAAAATTAGTCCCATGTTTTAATGTTGTTTGTATGTAAATTGGATATGGCTGATAGTTATTAATGTATACACAGTCATATAATAGTGAAAAAGCCTTGATTCAATCCCCTCGTATAACCATACCATACAATCTAATCCACTAAATAAAACATGTTTTCCACGAATTGCTACTATATGTAACAATCGTGGTAAACAAATAAAATACTATTGTACAGCAATGCAATAATGCATAAGATTTAAGGACAAATGAACAAAAATTTAAATAAAAAAAAAAAAAATCATACTTCATCATGCATGAGGCTTAATGAAATAAATAATTAACAATACAATCAAAGTTTAGATAATAATGAAAAGCTATTGTGAATATCAGTAAACGAGGTAAAACGATAGTTATCTCATTGAAAGAAGCCCAATAGGTGGCGAAATTACATCTTCCTGCTGTTCGATTTTTTTTCCCCGATGCAGTAAGCTACTACGGTATGACCAATCATATTTCATGTATTTAATGCGATGGTCACACCACGTCGCAAGTGCAACTAAATCTACGACGTGCATCAAACATATATCAGAACTTACTGGATCACGTTACTGGATAAAGTCGTTAACGGGTTTTGTTTCAAGTGGATTTTTTCAATACAGACATCAACATTGGCAACATCTTCATGGCTGATTGGTCCTTCAAGATGGATTTTAGCATCACATCCTTTGCGTTGATGCGATCCGAGTCAAGTGGTAACTTGGGCATCCCCATCATCATCCCTAGCAAGGGAGCCAACTCTAGATGGGGTGCTTTTAATTTCCCTCCTCTTCCTCCGCCTACTCCTTTTCTTTCTCCTCCATCTCCTACTCCACCGCCGCCTACTTCTCCTCCACCTCTGCCTCTCCCTTCTGCGTCGCCGTCTCCTCCTACTTTTCCTTCCCCTCCATCTCTTATTCCACCGTCTCCCACTCCATCATGGCCTCCTCCACCTCCTCCTACTCCGCCTTGGTGTAAACTTTTATCTTCCTTTTTCTTCTTCAGCATCTAACAACGAGAGGAAATAAACATTCACTGGTTAACAGAACTACTCTAACAATCATCTCCGAAAGAATTTGAAAGTTAACCAATTAGTTTGAGAGATTAAAAGTCAAGATCCATTTCTTTGTAGTTGAGGAACCAAAAGACCGATAAAAAGAAGGCAATACACAAAGAAACCTTAAAAGAAAATGTAAGTGCACTTTCTTGTATCGAACCTAATCCTAATATCGAATCCTAATGCTATTACTTTAAGGTGAAAACGATTTACAGAAACAAAAATAAGAGAAAGTGAGACAGACAGACCGACAGAGAGAGAGAGAAAGAGAGAGAGAGAGAGAGAGAGAGAGAGATAGGGGGAGAAGAGAAAACAGAGAGGTCAGAGAAGGGGTGACAAAGATTATTCTTAATGATGATCACAAAATTTCGATTTAATCACGTTAAAAATTATGAGAACCAAAGTTTGTCTGAAAAAATTGCTACATGAGGAAAATGAGTCAAGTCGTGTGATTTATTCTTTTAATTTTTAAGTGTTCATGAATTAGGGATAGTTAAAGGATAGGATATCCACTGATGATAGAGAGCATGGGTTAATGTGGTACCTCGTTCTTAAAACCTAGGCGGCCTATAAAGGACTGCCGCCAACAAATGGCGTGCATCTCCAATACGAAAAGATTTAAAAAATGAAAAAAAAAAATGAAATCCTTGAACACAATTAAAAAATGGCTTTCGAACTTAATCCTGGCGATTTTTCGGGGAGGAGAAGGGGCGGGGGTGGGGGGAGGGGTGTCACGGCGGGCCCCCCAATTTAGGGAGAAAATACCATCAAATGGCCTTTACAAAACCAACACTTCCCCCACGCCCCCCCCCACCCATAATAGTACCAAATTCTTGACCAAGCCTGACACTAAAGACAAAAAATGGGTGTAACAAATCTGAAAATTTCAATTGTTTGCTTACACCCTACCCCTCCGTGATATCCTGGCTCCGCCCTGCACAGCTAAACCACGAACTGTTAGGAATAACTATATGTGACTATTAGCTGACATAAT
>CALNVZ010000674.1:12345246-12357592 GCA_940671915.1 Paracentrotus lividus
TTTGGTTGCCATTTGGACCAGCAGTTGCCAGGGTTATGCATCATAATTAAGAGTCTTGCATGTAAAGAGTGACGCACGCACGTACGGACGGCCACTTGGATCCCTATGTCTTGCCTTCACCTCTTATGAGCGAGACAAAAATTAACTTGCGTTTGGTACGCCATGACTTGTATGCGGTGGTCACAACAGGTTGTAAGCTACGTGCCACGTGTGTGCATTGTAGCTTCTGTCAGTGCAGATTGCATGTAATAGCTGTCGTAGGCCAATTTCTGCTATTCCTATACTGACATACGTCCCATGCGAACGTAGAATTTTTATTTGAAATCCCCTGGTATAGTCCTACAGCAACGAGGAATATCCAAACAACATTACAGAATGAACTACAATATTTGGAATCCGGTTTGCATATTGAGCGAGTTATTAAAATATGTCGGCCAACCATCGGGCAATATGTCGAGGTGTCAATAACAACCTTTTTTGAAAATGTATGCATACATCATAATGACTGAGAAATCCTGTCTATCATTGAGCAGGATTGGTATTTCGCTCAGGTGTGACCAACAACAGACAGGGCCTTGGAAAAGTTGAACACAATTACACCGACAGCACATATGCTATGCTCCATCTGTCTCAAATGATTGACAAACTAAATCTTCTTTGTATGGGTTTTCCCGTATTGATAAATGAGCTTAAATGACATGTTGATGATCTGAGCACAAGTAAGTGGTACACGAGTAACGGAACACTACATACCACGAATAACGGTGCTGATTCGATGATGTCATAAGAGCCTGGCTTATCGTTTCGAACTAGAAATTTGGCGTAAAGCATTCATTATTATAAGACGTTTTCAGACTTGGCGGATTTACCCGACATGGCAACGGACAAGATAGCAGAGGCTTTTAAAGCGGGCAGAGATTTGGGACCGAAACAACTCGTAAATTTTTATGACGAATGGGTAACAGAAGGCACTTATGATCAGGTATTTTCATGCATGCAGACGTAATGTCCTTTTTTCGTTTTATCTTTCTTCTTTTCTTTATTGGCTTTATTCTTCCTCTGATCTCCTACTTTTCTCCGCCCTTTTGTTTTCATTGTGTTTTATTCATTCGTCCTTACCCTCATCCTCTTCCTCCTCTTCCTTATATTCTGCTTTTTCCTTTCCCTTTTCTTCTTCTTCTTTTTTTTTTCTTCTTCTTCTTCGTCTTCCAGTTTTTCCTTCTTCTTCAGCATATTTTAAGGATAGTCTACAATTTATGAAGGAAAGCGTGTGACTCATGGAATTATTTTGTTAGGCTGGTTTTGAAAATTCTTTGTACATGTGGAGGCTGATTTATGTTATATTAATTTATTCATTTGATGATGTAACCAACATTCCAGTCACTCAAGAAGAGTTTTATTGTTTCTTTTGAGAGTATTACGTAATCTATGTTTACTACTAAACCAAGTCGCCAAAGTCATGGATCCAAGGGTCATTTCAGAAAAAGATAACTCGACAATTGTAGAGTAAAACATATTATTTTATGGACACCTGTCTCGCTATCTCAAACCGATTTGGCAAGTCGTTTTTAAATTTGTTTTGTTTCTTTCTTTTTTCTGAAATTTATTTTTAAAGCATAACCTTTGAAATATGTTATGATTTTTGTATTCTTCAACTTCACGGGTAAAAGATAAGATAATTACACAATTTTGAGAATGATTATATCCATTTTCTAATCCATGGTTATAAATGATCTTTACATTTGAAAACCAGGGCTTGAGTCGATTTTTCAGGAAATGGGGAAGGAAGGGGGGGGGGTTGCAATCTAGATTCACCATTATTATTATACATATATTTTTTAATGGTTTTAATGGCTTTAATGGTTTACCTTTCAACCTTCTAAATTCGGCACGTCCATACAATTTGAAAACTCCCTATAATTCAGTAATTTTATATCTCTTTAAGATCTTAAAAGAGAATGCTGGGTACAAAGGACCTACCATCATCGCCTCGCTACTTACCAAGTACATGGAGGACAAAACTGCAAAGATACTGGACATCGGAGCTGGAACCGGTTTGGTCGGACAAGAGGTATTCTGATATATATATATATATATATATATATATATTATAAAAACACAAAACAAAAAGAAAGTTCCCCCTATTTCAGATATCAATAATTGTTTAACTAGGAGGAATTTTAAAAATCTAATTATGTGTCCGTGTAGGGAATTTAATTAGCCACAATGGGAGCAAATTTTAGGAAAAATCATGTAGTCATGCTTCAGTGAGCAATGGTTGAATGCAAAAATGTCATTTTTTGAAGTTCACAAGCCTAGAATGGCAACTTTGATTCAATGATAACGGACCCGTTTTTAGATTTTAAACATTTTACTCGTCAGAATGTATGCAAAACCTGCTTCCCAATATACGGAAACGAAATTTGCGTCACATTTCACGGTCGAGTGAGCATGCAGCAAGAATTGCCCCAAACTGCGATTTTTACTTCTTTGCCATGGTATCATCGATCAAATGTGAGGGAATTTTTGTTTTGGAAGTGTATGCAACCACTATTCATTCATTCACGGTTGAATGAACCCATCAATCAACAGAAAATGGGCCATTTTAGAATTACGAAGAGTCATTGTAGTGATTTTATGCACTAGAAAGCATCTCAATAACATTTTTGGGGTTGTATTTATATTCTTTGGGCTCGTGCCAATGATCCTATGGCATTTATTTACAAATTCATGCTTCAGTGAGCACGTGAGACAGGAAAAGCCCTTTTCTCACGTATGGACTAAAATTCAAATTCTTACTTTGATTGAATATAACAATTTTTTTCGGGGAGTACATTTGATTTTATTTCACAAAAATCCCGATGTTTCACGCCTCAGTGGGCACAAGATTCAAGAAAAACATGCAAATGAGAAGAAAGTTTCGGGCTTCGTCATGGTTCAGTGACTTTTCGAATACGTAATTTGAATCAAGATCATGTTAGTTGGTAATTAGTTGAAGCTGTGTGCCAAGTTTCGTGACATAACTCACTGTAAAATTAACAATAATCATCAATGAAATTGGCCGAATTTCACATTTGTCAGGTATTGATTTCCTCCTCCATTGACTTTATGTACAGAGGTTCAACAAAAGTTTAACAAAAGTGAAATTTTGCATATTTTAATTGTTAGTTTTTGTTCGTTTGACTGTGAATTATTTTATGAAACTTTGCACATAGCTTTAACCGGTCCCTAACTAACAAGATCTTTACTCAAATTACCTATTCGAAAAGTCACTGAAGCATGACGAAGCCCCAAACTTTCTTCTTATTTTCATGATTTTTTGTATCTTGTGCCCACTGAGGCGTGAAACATCAAAATTTTATGAAAATGAAAACAAAAATACTCCCCGAAAAGAATTGTTATATTCAATCAAAGTAAGAATATGAATTTTAGTCCGGACGTGAGAAAGGGGCTTTTCCAGTCTCACGTGCTCACTGAAGCATTAATTTGTAAATAAATGCCATACGATCATTGACATGTGTCCAAAAAATATAAATAAAACCAAAAAAATGTTATTGAGATGCTTTCTAGTGCATAAAATTACTAAAATGACTCTTCGTAGCTCTAAAATGGCCTATTTTTTGGTTGATTGATGGGTTCATTCAACCGTAAATGAATGGATATTGGTTACATATATTTCCAAAACAGGAATTCCATCATATTTGATCGAATATACCATGGCAAAGAAGTAAAAATCGCAGTTTGGGCAATTTTTGCTGCATGCTCACTCGACCGTGAAATGTGACGCAAATTTCGTTTCCGTATATTGGGAAGCACATTTTGCATACATTCTGACGTGTAAAATGTTTAAAATCTGAAAATGGGTACGTTATCATTGAATCAAAGTTGCCATTTTAGGCTTGTGAACTTCAAAAAAAAATGTCAAAAAATGACATTTTTGCATTCAACCATCACTCAATGAAGCATGACTACATGTTTTTTTCCTAAAATTCGCTCCCATTGTGCCTAAATAAATTTCCTACCTGGACATATAATTAGATATCTTTAATGCCTCCTGGTTAAAAAATTATTGATATCTGAAATAGGGGGAACTTTCTTTTTGTTTTGTGTTTATATATATATATATATATATATATATATATATATAGTAACCAGGAGGTCTCAGGTTCGAATCCCGATGGTACCCCATTTTCTTTGCTCATTTTTTCATATTATATATATATATATATATATATATATATATATATATAAATGTGAGAAGGGAAATACTCTTTAACATGGCTACTGCTTATTGTTGCAAAATGTCGAAATAAAAACAAGAGGAGATTGTCACGTGACCTTATATTCTCTCATTATATCAAACACTACACAGTATCACAACAAGTACAGAAACTCAGGTAAATTAATTATCTTCATTTTATTTTCTGCTTCGATTATGTTTAAGAATTTTATATAAAAATGTCCATGTGTATAGATAAGTATATATGTGTGTGTTTACGTAGACGTATCTATATATATGTTTGTTATAATTA
Source organism: Paracentrotus lividus (assembly GCA_940671915.1). Taxonomy (NCBI): domain Eukaryota; kingdom Metazoa; phylum Echinodermata; class Echinoidea; order Camarodonta; family Echinidae; genus Paracentrotus; species Paracentrotus lividus. The sequence goes on from CALNVZ010000674.1 coordinate 12,349,779, forward strand.
TGTAAAAAGAAATTGTTCCTTGGTACTTTTTATATGTTTTTTTTTATTATTTTTTTTTTAATACAGCCCTTGAAGAAGGCTTTATATAGCCGAAAGCTTGGCAAATAGAGTGTTTTTTTTTCAGTAACGCCAATCTCCTTTATTTCGACTATATATATATATATATATATATATATATATATATATATATATATATATATATATATATATATATATATATATATATTTGTAATTTTGTATATAAGTTACAATTCTTTTCATCCCATTTCCATATAGGTTCACCATTTGGTTAATTTGCATTTCATGTCAATTTATCAGGTTGACCTCTACATTTTTTGTGTTTAATCTGAAAGTGTTTTACGGAGCATGTGTGCTCTGAAAGAGACACCAAAGTCTTTCATGAATTCCTGCCTTAGTTAGTTAGTAGTAGTAGGCATGGTAGTTGTAGTAGTAGTAGTAGTAGTTTAGCTCTGCATGCCGAAACTAAACATACCACTAGAAATGCCCAACTTAAGTAAAGAAGACTTGTATTGTCTTTTAAATGTGCTCAGGTAAAAATAAAAATATTGACCAACTTTATTTATGAGAGATACCATATTTTATTCCTTTCACAAAATCAATATTACCCTCGTCTTCGTCTCCTGTCAATATGAGACTTGTTCGGGAAAGATGTTGTGGTATATCCCTCAAGACCGGTTAATATTATATAAATACAACCGTATTTAGGACAAAACTATTAAATGAAAAGGATATAATTTTGTTTTAATTCCCGCCAGCTAGCCAAGGAGGGTTTCACGAATATTTATGCAGTCGAACCTTCACAGGTCAGCCTTGAGGTATGCAGAAAGAAGGGTGTCTATAAGGACTTCATCAATAGCTTCGTAGGACCTGTACAATTGCCGTTTGACGACAGTAAGTTTGTCTACACCATGAACTTCAGCCTAGGTCACAACCGGTTGTTGGTGGTTTTACAAGTACATGTCCACAGTGGGAGACTGTCAACTCCCGCGATTACTTCCGTTCAATTAACATGGCTGCAGCAAAAATTCGATCAGGTTGCTCTTGTATCCATGCAAATTGCACCTGCATGCGTCCGGCATATTTTGTTCTCGACAACATCCGACAAGGATATCAGGACCAGACGCAGAAATAGATCCACGATCGGTTTTGAAAGTGGTATTATAATGCACATCGTATTATCGTGTAGGCATCTATTTTCTTCAGAAGGAGAGATGGGAGAGGGGGAATAATGGAAGTTTTTGAACATTGAACTTGAACTTTTAGTAATAGGGGGTTTTCGAATTGTCCCGCGTGAACGAGGTTGAGAGGTAAAGAATCGAAGCTTTTCACAAATAATTATGATAAAAAAGGCTTTAACACGCGTGACGCCCACTGATCTCATGAGTGGTAACGCCATCGTTCTGGTCTGCTGAGATGACTTATTTCATGTTCTCGATGCTCCCTATCGACTAAGAAAAGCCGTAATTGTCAAAAGCTTCAATTCATTAACACTAGCAAGGTAGCGCGGATGAAAATGTGAAAATCGAAAAGTGCCTAATGAGTAACATACCTGAGTGTTTTCTTTTACGCACTTGCCTAACATATCAGCTGGATCAGAGTTCAACAAACACTTTACACCATTGCTTAAGGGCCTGTCCCACAGGCGGCGATCGTTTGGCGAACAAACCTGGATAAATTCACATAATTATAAGGAGTTCATCTTTTAAACAGGCGCATTATAACTGCATACGGCTCTATCTAACTAGGCTACAACACAACTCTACATCACTCAAACAGCAAGATCTGTCAGTTGTTCGCAACAGCGATCGCCTCCAGTGGGGACAGCCCCTTTAGTTACAAAGGGATGCAAGTACCGGAGATCTAACGAGCAGGGTCGTCTTATCGGTGCTAGAAGGTCGCGAGAAATAAAAGCAAGCGTGAAGCGCGGCGCAAAATTTGGAGCATCCAAGAGAAGCAAAGAACCCAATACCGATTATTTATTTCCTAAATATACCAATACACAGCCAATCGGCAGCCCCCCAAAAACAGAGCAAAACCGCGATTTTATCGAGATCTACGTCACGCATATAAGCGACTCGGCCTCTCGGCACTGCGAGAAAATTTTCGCACCCATTCTAATCGATCCACAGCGGAAAATTACGATGTCCAGTTGTCGAAATGTTGAGGTAGTAGATTGCTGTATTTAAGTTTTCTAAAAAAGGGTTTAAATGTAATTTATGAAATATTTGTAGAAATAGAGTGCATAGTTGAGTGTACGCCTCTTTTTGTTCGTTTTCGCAACGTTCGAAAAGTTGCGCTGCTGAAGCCGATTAGTAATGTCGTCCATACGACATGAACATTTTTTAATAGAACTCAAATTTGCGCTTCCATTGTTACCAAAAACTAAGGGCCTTTTGAAGACAACTAGATTTAATTTGGGAATAAGCTTTGATTTTTCTCATTGTACGCAGAAAACGACGATATTTTGCTAAAAGACAGGACGGGAAACCAATTTTAACACCACTTGGGGTGATTGCCGGTAATGTCGTTCGATTTTCAGTTCGGTCCCATGTACTTCAAATCATGTTGGACTGAGTCGGTTGTTTTCTCAATGCAATGTTTTTGACCCCGAGTTAGACATTAACTTTTATCCAGACTCGTACTCGAGAGTATAACAACAATATTGGCCTCTAGATTTCTATAGAGTATAGATCTAGATCTGTATTTGATATGCAATTAACGAGACTTTAGTCTAGATTCTAACTTAGAATCTAGGCCTAACGTTAGATCAAACGTTAGATCTAGGCTAGATAGACTCAGTCCTAGATCTTACTCTAGATCGAATTATATTCTAGATCTAGTCTAGTAGACTAGTCCAGATCTAGATATATCTAAACCTATTTTTTATTGTAAAAGATGGAAAAATCCTGCATGTAAAAGAACAAATGGAATCATGTTATTAATGAGGGTTGGTTGTCGTTTTGTTTGTTTTTGTTGTTTTTTTTGTCTGAGGATCATTAAGCCCCCCAAATATCTATTCTAGAAAACTTTCGTATCATCATTTTCTAAATGTTGTACTAAATACAACAAAGACAATTACTTACCAGATTGGGGAGGGGGGGGGGTGTCCAGACACTCAACAAAAGTGGAAGCTTTTTTTTTCTTCTTCGTCATTTTGATTTTTTTTCTTTTAATCAAGGATACGATTAAAGCCAACAATTTATGTTGAATGATTTTTATTATCATCGATATTTGTTCAGGTTTTGGACAGGTTGGATGTGTGGCAGAGGATTTTAAACCATCTATTTGAATGAATTACAAGCAATGAATTTGTAGTTTGTATTTTTTAGCACAAAATTGTAGAAGAATTGTAGAAATAAAGATGGATGCTGAAAAGCACTGTATTCAACCAATATTTTTTACTGATCTCAATAAATATGGCTTTATTTTTGTTCATTAATCCGGACACACAGCCCGCATTACAATGAAGCGTTCCCATAGAAAATGAGCACTACCATCATATTTTGAAGTAGGGATTCACTTCAAATGTTTATTATTTTTTTCTTTGTTGCAGATTTTCCAGTTACTAACCATGGAACATACACATGTTGAGACTCCATTGTTTGTAAGCCTACTTGGATAACAGTCTGTTTTCAAAAAAAAAAAAAAATTAAAAATGGACTGTGCTGCAACACTAAGACAACCATACAACATTTACGGAAATCCATGATACAGTGATGGTAGGAGGAGGTATACAACACTGATCTGAGGAGGCTAGTGGATGCAAAATCAATGAAGGGAACACTGATCTTCATCTTCACTGAGTCTCGAGGCCGGCCACAATTTCCCTCGTGACTTGGAACTTCTTTTCCTTCTGACTACTCTCCTTTTTTGCGCCTCAAGTAGAAGCACGCTAACTCATAATGATCCTTTTTGGTACTGGCTTGGAGAAAATTCTCTAAGGTACTTCTTAACGCAGAGGGAAAAAAAAATCATCTCAAGCAGAGATTTCATCCTAGACCATGGGAAGGTGTTTCGACTGGTAGAGCTAACCTACACCAAACAGAATGTACCATTATTTAATCTCTTCCGGGCTCAAACAAACAGCTATGACTAAGAGGAGCTGCAATTATCGAAATCTCTTGTCATCCAAAAGAAAGAACATTATCTTCTTTGTTATAAGGTGGAAAGTATATGTTGTATATATGTATTAAGCAACCATCTCATAGACCATGTCAAAAAAGTTTGTAGATTTTCAAAATAATATAAAAAATAGAAATTTTTTTAAACATTTTTTTTTTATTTTTTTTTTTAAATCAGCAGTCAATAACCACCTGTTGATTATCTCAGCATCATGAGGGGTTGTTTTTGCACGAAAAACAAATGTGTTGCAAGAATATGAAAAATTAAAAAAAAAAAAAAGCGATACTTGGTACAAATTTACATTACTTTTGGGGAGATCAAAGGACACACAAGGAAAATAATATATTCCCTTAAAATCAGCCTTCTAAATTAATTAATATTTCAATTTTCAGCTACTAGTAATCTTGTCAAAGAGAGCTATATATACATGAATTTTATGGTTGAAATTTCCTCCCCAACCATGCTTATATGAAGAAAAAAAAAAAAACCAACAGTAATATTATATATTACTGTTTATAAAAAAAATGTAAATTATATAAATTTATAATGATTGTAGAATTGATTTTTTAAGTGATATACATTTGTATGTTCCAGTGGTGGATTCAGGATTTTTATTAAAGGGGGATGGGGGGGTCATATCCCAGGTTTGATTTTCTTTCCTGATATTAACATGTAGTCAATGAGTGGTTTTCAAATTATAGAGGTTGTGTGCACCCCACCTGGACGTTATCTTTCAAAGTAAACTGAAAATTTGAAAGTTTGAGATATTTTAGATTTACCAAAACATAAAACACCAGTTGAATGTGTTACAATCCAGTTTTATTCAAGAGGGACCTTGGTATGCAAATGTGAGATGAAATGAATAACGGTCTTCACATGTATATATAGTGCTATTAAAAATAATTAATCAAAGGTTTTCATGGCCCCTTCATTAATTCATTTCTAGGTTAATGATAAGTGTACAAAGGATGATCTTAACTGTAAAAATGTAGCAGATTTCAATAAGTAAGTCTTGACCTAATATTTAGAATGCCATTGTTTAACTATAGTACTCCTAAGGTAATCTTGTTTACTTGTACATGTACTTCAATTCATTATAGGCTGCTAATTTGAAGCTGATACAGTATACTCTCATTATTGATTTATTTCAAAGAGTCAATTCTCTTGGACTAAAATGTCAAACATGGGGAGGGGGCGGTGCCCGGGCCCCCGAAAAATGACCTTAAGGGGCGCCAAATTGACCCTTAGGGGGCGCCAAAATTGTAAGAAAATTCCGCTTATGTTAGACCTATGAACGACCAAAGAGCAAAAAAAAAAATCAACACTTCCCCCCACCCTTTTTTTTTATTTGACAGCAGCGTGACGTGAAAAAAAAAAAAGAATTGGCGCCCTGTTTAAAGGACAAAAGGGGTACAATTCTCGATCAACAACTGGGGGCACCAAAATCAAAATCACGTTGCCTCCCCCCCCCGGGTGCAAATCCTGCATTGATACGCGCTGATAATGCTTTGTCTCCAGCACTTTGTTATAACAGGAGTAGACTGTATTCTGTTTCACAGTTTATGTAATTGACAAGATAAGTGAATTAAAGCACATCTTTGGTCAAAATTTCTATTGTTGTTGAATTGCAACCAGTCTCTGTGTCAGATGACAGGCTTTGAATAAATTCCTGAAATATTACTGGTAACAGAATATCTTAATTGACTTGAGTAGTGTACCTTAGCTATATGGAAAGCATTTGATATCCAAAATGTGTGCCATGTAACGTGTGAAATGTTACCATAAACCAGATAGAGATTGTAGTTTGGATAAAGTGAGATATAGTGAGAAGGAGCATAGACATGCATTCATTCTTTTGTTATTTGACGGGACGATCTTTTCATCATACCGCACCCAGTAACAGAAGAAAGTGTATCCGTCTATAAAGTTGAGTGAGAAGGAAATTTTAAGAGAATAGGATGGGACAAAGGAGATGTGTGGAGAGAGAGCCGAAGAGAGACATATTATAAAGAGATGGAGAAAAAAAGAAAGTTAATACGAAATAGAATTTAGACGAAACGGGAATGAGACAAAGTTTTAAATAGTTGAATCGGTAATTGGAAGGGTAACTAATAAAGCTGGTTGTAGATGAAAATGAATTAGACCAAAATGGGGTTAATCCAAATTGGTTTAGAACAATGTACTGTGGGCGATTATGGGGCGCTACACTGCCCCCAACGAGCCCGCCTGGATCCTGCACTTGAATTAACTATAGATATGCGGACTATATGTTTGCTTTGTAGCCAATCAACCTCGTCACAGCTTCGAGTGCACTGTCGACCTACTTGACGTGTGTATTTCTTTTTTCCGGGACTAATATTCTTTTCTTTTTGGGGGGGGGAGGCGGATCCTTGCACGAACAAGCACAAATTATTTAGGGGAAAAGTAAAGTCATGCCCAAATCTAGACCCAAGATAAACTACTCTATTCGTGAGAATTAACAGAACCTAAATTGTTCATATGGTTTCATTATATTTTACATTTATGGTCTCGGGACTTATAAGAAACACTTTGTGCTGCAGTCACACAGAGTATTTTCGTTGAGTTACGTTGGTTGCGGAAAAATTTTTTCTTTCTGCTGATCCCACGGATCATTTCTGTCATAAGTCAGCAGTGCAAATATAGTGTGAATATATTCGTTCACCAATAAAAAAAGTAAATACATAAGCAGCATGATGGGAATATGAAGAATCCAAATAAGGATAAAACCAACAAAACCAACTAAACGTAGTGCCTGTGTGACTGCAACATTAGTATACAGCTTTTATACATATTCGTATGATTTTACATGAATGAACTTATAAGCAAATTTAAGGTCTCGGATTTAGAGAATTAATGAGAAGTTTCAATAGATTTCTTTGAAATTCAACAAGCTATATTCTTATAATATTCGTAAATATATTCTGCAGATTGACAAAGCAAAAAATAGAAAAGGAAGCAATCATCTTGAATGCTTCAGTGTGGACCTCTCGTGATAAACCCGTACGGCTGCAGTCATGGTTATGACATTATCAACTTGACTCAGGGGCCCGCGAAGAGTGTTTTTTGAAAAAAAGTGGAGGGACCTGATCGAAGCCGAAATGTGGGAGAGGGGGGGGGGTGGCTGAACAGGCTAAAAAAAAAATGTATGGTCAGTTTCGCTTTTTTTTGTACATTTGTTTGCTAACCAAAAGGTGGGGGCGGCTGAGCCCCCCCGCCCCCCCACCCCGCCCCCCCCCCCCCGGGCGCCGCGGCCCCTGTGAGTTGACCGTGAAAATACAAAATAACTACAAAAATATAACGGACTCGCACATAATGACATTTTGCGTTATTTAAGAACAGCACTGTAAACTGGTAGCCAATTAATACAAGAAATTTATAAAGCAGTGGCTACGGACGTTTTGAAAGTGGGAGGGGCTAAGCCGAAGGGGAGGGGCGGTCCGAACAGGATCTAAAAAAAAAAGATCCACAAGGTTTTTTTCTAAGCCTGGGTTTTATTTTCGCGCCCCCAACGACAACATACCGCTGCCTAAAGTGCGCTTATAGTTTGTGAAATATAACATAAAAAGACATCATCGCGGCCCAAGAATTTCATTACCTTCACGTTTTCAATGATAATGGAGTGACATTTCCAAACTAAGGACGTAGCGTTT
>CALNVZ010000674.1:12367889-12386379 GCA_940671915.1 Paracentrotus lividus
TTATTTTGCCCTTGCAAGGAGAATGTGGTATATTGATTATAAAATACATTAAGGGCCGTGAATTAAAAGTACAAAGTAGATAGACCAAAAGTTTCAATAAAATATACAAAATCGACGCTGTTGTTGTTGTTGTTGTAAATTACAAATTTAATCAATATAATATTTTTTTCAGTAAATAATGTAAATTATATCAATAATAATAATAATAATAACAGTAATAATAATTAACAAAAAAAAAAAAAAAATTTCAGGAAAACTAAAATCATTATCTTCAATGATTATTGGTATATGTTAATGTTTACACTGATTTTAACATCATGTTCACTGAAATAAAGTACACAGTCACTGCTTAAAGGAGGACTCCAGGCTGAAATTGAAATATTTTGCAAAGTGAAGTAAAAATTTAACAAGCACAACACAGAAAATTTCATCATAATCGGATGAAAAATATCAAAGTTATGCATTCTTAGGTTTTGAATTTTTTCCTAAAACAGTTCTTGGCACTGTCTCATGAATATTCAAATTAGCAAACTGATGGTGTAACAGTCCCACTACTTCTTGTGTATTTTCTTATATGAAATCCTATTTATAGCATTTTTTTTTCATACATTGCATAAAAAAAGATATATCCCTCATACTGAAATAAATAAAAGCACTTGTGACTTGAACATTCAACAAGGGGTTATCCCTGTTTTGTGTCCTTGGGGTAGAAATCTGAATAATTTGTAATTAATATAATAAAATACAAAGGAAGTAGTGGGACTGCGACATCATCAGCTTGCTCATTAAATATGCATGAGGTTATGCCAAAAATTGTTTCCTAAAAAAATCAAAACCTAAGAAATTTTATAACTTTGATATTTCTCATCCGATTTTGAGGAAATTTTTAATGTTGTACTTCCATAGTGTTTAAGTAGCATATTACAAGAAAAGGGTCCACTGCAAATTATTGCACCTCAAATATTCCCATAGTCATCATGGTCATAATGTGACAGAATGAGTTGAAGTGCTTAGGCCAAACATTTATGTGTAGTCCCATACATTTGTATGTGCAGTGCATGTTCCTCCCAGAAAGTTTGGTTAATTTGTTATCATTTTGTTGATTTCGAAACCTCAGAATATACAATTCTTCACAATCGCTTTGAAAGGGCTCCTTCCACAATGCAATCCCATGGCTACAAAAATATTTTAGCTTTAAAGTCCGTCCATATAGTGTAACTCGAACATTGAACGAATGTTATTAAAAAAATAAGGGTCGTGTTTAATTACCGATAAGGTGATCCTCACAATTAAAATTCATCTAAAATTATGGGGAGACCAAACTGGGGAGACCAAACACCCAAACAACCAAACATATACTTATACAATATTTTAACGCAAATATATAAAATCTATGAATTTCATAGCGGGCATGGTTAAGAACATGACTGCACTTTTCATGCTTTTAGCCAAACAGAAGACAGGATTAGTGACGATTTTTTTTTTAAATTAAAGTTTATGATAGAATTCATAACAGATTAAGACGCATAAAAAAAAAACTACGTAACGCATTCATTGCCTCCATAAGTTCTGTACATTTCATATTTTCTTCGCGATTGTATCTTTGACTCTGTCTCAGACACCTGCACAAACACCCACTCCTGCCAAGAAATTGACACTTATTCGCTTGAATATTTTTCAATGACAAAATGCTAATGACTCCCTGTGAAACAAGTTAGCTGAAGATCAGTATCTTTGAGTAAATGCTTTATTGATGTGGCCCTTGGTCTCAGAGGAGGTGTCCAATCCAAAATTGATTGAAGTCGGATCTGTGACATCTTCCAACGGGATGTCTTTCCTACCATTTTCAAGATCTTTGGATTTCTTCTCTTGTCGGGAATCCTCATCTTCCTCGTCATCTTTGTTTGCAAACCGTTCTTTGCAGAAAACATACCGAGAGAGGAGATAAATAACTGTTACAATGATTCCTTCGCAGAGACTGAAAAGAGCCATGATGTACGGTATCTTAGCGATAAGATCAGCCTCGGGTCTGGGGTAGAAGAACGCCAGCATTGTGGCCGCTAAGAGACTGTTCTGGGCACCCGTCTCCAACGAAACTGTGACGGCCTGCTTCTTCTCCAGACAGACTAGTTTGGAAATGATCAAACCAGCAATGCAGCCAAAGAGGGGTAGCAGTGCCGAGACAGCATACTCCTCGATGGAGGCGCTCTTATAGAGATGCAGCTGCGCAGGAACTCCGATGCTGACAGCGATCAGGATGCACATCGTTGCGACTGGCTTGAGGCACTTGTCGCAGAACTTCTTGAATTTCTTGGAGAAGCGAGCGACCAACATACTCAAGCCAACTGGGATGATGAGATAAACGATCTGGAGGAAGAGGTCCAAATATGGCGTTTCCAGGTTCTCGTCACCGGTTGTCAGCGGACGAGCGTAGAGCCAAAGATTGAAAGGCATCATCCCCATGGCGAATATGGTCGAAGTGAATGTCATGGTAAGGCTGAGGATAAAATCACAGTCAAGTAAAAGGCTGAAGATGTTACTGAGCCAGCCGCGCTGACATGGCACCTACCCATGATCAACCCCAGGAGGACAGTGAAACATCACAGACTTAAAAGCTTTGGATTAAAGCGAAGGCAAGATCAGGCCATGAGCCACGAATTAGACAACGCCCATAGCTAGAAGGAGCACCCAAGGCTTCTTGATCCTTGCTCCAGATGTTGTGTAACCGTTCATCTTACTTCTCACATCATACACCGTAAGAAGATGATCAACCAGAATAAGCAGCCCGGTACGAGAAGATAGGTTGCAGGATTAGTAGGATATGGTCGAAACCTTGGACTACATACGATCCAACAGTCGTCTTCGGCCAAATCATCCCAGGGCATGTCGGTGTAGTAAAATCCCAAGGTTGCTGATCAAAGAATAGGACCCTTGATTGGACAAGCTGATGTTGCAACAGGCAAGGTTCAAGAGATCTCCAATAGTCTACGTTCCGTCGAGCCTTCAACCGCAAATATCTTGCTGTCGATTACTTCCTTAAGCATTGTAACATCCCTGTTGTATATGGCTTGATCTTACAGTACACACGCTGTAACGACTAAAGCCGCTAGTGTCTGCCTCTTCGTATATAGTCCAAGAAACGGAATTCCACACCGGAAAGATAAAGTTAAACGACTACGGCTGGTGTCCTGACTCCGACACAGGAAAAATTCATCCGATAACCAGAAAGATATGAACGATGATGAAAGCGTGTGATGCTTATATCAGAACGATGATGGACTCCCGGGTAGGGTAAGAGCGTCGAAATCACGAAACACATTGAACCCCGCACGCACAGATGGGAATGATCAGAGCAACAATGAAGAAAAAAACAATCAAAATCTATCATCGGTTGAAGCCTAAGAGTGGAAAGGAAAGCACACTAGATAAAGATAAAAAATAAAAAAACGACCCTCGCATGCGCGTGCAATTGCTGAACAAACGAACACTCGTCGGGACAACCCTCGCGCATAGCCCTCCATACTAATATAATAATAAATAAGCTACAGTGCTGGTAGTCGGGAATTCTTGGCTGATTTATTAAATATCATATATTGTAACATTTAGAATTCGAAACGTTGATTTTTAAAAATGTTTCGATTTAAAAACTAATATAATGATCCTTGCCAAAATTACGAAATTATTTCTTATTTATTGTCAACAAGATTAACAACATTTGACATAAACAAATATCTTGGGGATTTACATCAAATCGATTCAATTTCGAAAATCACAAATAACATTCCTTGATCAGCATTTGACAAGCTTAGTAATCGTGTTACGAAATCGTGGATCACATAAAACAATGAGAAAACGCCAAAACAAACAATAATAAAAATAATTTCCTGCTTTGTCTGTTTGATTATTGCGATGGCAAAATTAGGGATCATTCTTATAAAATTCTAAATGGTTTCAAAAATTAACAGCTATAATTAGTACAGAACTTTATGAATTATTCATATTTTTTGTACATGTTATATTATTTGCAATAATGTCTCTTGGAATAATGTATTTCAACCAACAAATGCGATTCAAGGAATAATAGCGTAATGACCCACTTACACCATATGAGTCCATTGCAGATCGGAAAAGAAACCCTGGAGATTGTCAGCGGCCGTGTGCCGGCGCCAGAAGCAAAATGATGGTAAAACCTAAAAACTTCGTTAACTTATGACCTCTTGAATCAGGGTTGTCCTTGCCCCTTTGAATCTACATCACACCACCTTATTGATGGAGTATTTATCACACATGTTGTTGACTCAAGTACAGTTCTTCTCCAAACACAGGATTGTTCGTTGTTAAAAACAAAACAAAACCAAATTAAACAAAACACAACATAAAAGAGTCAGGACGAAGGGGTGACGATCTCTACTTTTACGATCCAAGTTAATGTAGATTTAAAAAGATACAGTTCTTTTAGATTATAGTTCTTGGTATAACGTGTATAACAACTGTTCTATGTGACATTGGTTGCTGCGTAACAGCAACACTTTTCACGAATATCAACAGGACAAGACTCGAATAAAACCCGTGATTACAGTATAGGATAGATTTAAAACAAAACCCCTATAAAATCATTAATCGGAATCATGTATGCATTTTGTCTGAAATTTGTGGTCGTAGAATCAGGGGTTGATGATACAGTTTTCGAATTTAGCTAGTTGTATTTTAATAATGTCTGTTATTAGTCTTACCAATTTGATCTGATTTAAAACAATTAAATAGAGTTGATATTCACTTTTGAAAATCAATATTCCATTAAAAACGAAGCCTACTTCGTTTATCTTACATACACCAAACTTATTTTCAAATAATTCAAAATAATGAAAAAGTTAGACAAATTGATTGAAAATAGTTTATATTATGCCTTCCGATACACTGTACCGTTCCCTGCTTCGTTTTTTTTTTTTTAAAGAAGTTAAAGCTCTGTGTTGGGAAAGTGATATGACAAAAGAAAAAAAAAATAATATGTAGGGCCTTAGTTTTGGGACGAGTTGTTGTAATTTTTGTTTCGCAAGACGATTAAATTATATTAAAGTAATATTTGCTTTATAATACAAGTACAATGGATTCCTGAGTAACATTGTTAAAGCTTGGTAGTTTTGGCATTATCTAATGATATCATTTAGGGTGGTATCTCACTTCGCGGAGACGTCTCCGCGACGGATAAAAAAAGTATTAGAGACGTCTCCAAGACGTCTCCGCGACAATTTTCAAAAATTATGACAAAGCAGGTTCAAAGAACCGTCTCAAAGTAGATTCTGCGACTCATAAAACGTCGCGGAGACATCCCGGAGACGTCTCCTCGACATGTTTCAAATATTTGTCGCGCAGACGTCTCGGAGACGTTTCATAAGTCGCGGAAACAAACTGCTTTTAGACGGTTCTTTAAAACTGCTTTGACACATTTTTTGGAAAAATGTCGCGAAGACGTCTCGGAGACGTCTGTAAGACATTGTATCCGTCGCGGAGACCACCCTTATTTTGGTCTCTTTACAGCTGAGTGACCGTGACACCAATATCTTACATGTTGAATAAATGTATGTTACAATGTATAAATAAATAAAGTCCTATACGACTTTGCATATTCCGATTTTTGTTTAAACAAATAGCAATACAAATTGCATTGCATCGCTGAGCTTTCATATGAATGCAAAGCCCCCCAAAACAAATATTTTAAGGAAATGTCTATAATATATTTTCTGCTTGCTAATTAATTATGACTGTTGAAATGCCTCTTTTTTTTCATACATGTCTGTATACCAAACCTTTAATCGTGTTTTTTTTTCTATATAAAAAATAAATTGAATTGAATTATATTGTATCATATTCACAATTACTACAAAATACATTTAGGCATCTCCGATGATGATTAAAATAAAATTTTCTAATTCTTCTTATTATTCTTCCTCTGTTGATCAATTCATCAATTCAAGCTTAGATGAAAACAGCGTTTGAGAGGAATGTTTACAATTTACGCCAATCACCCTTAATTAGTTATTTACAGCCTACTTCGCAATGTTAGCTTGTTCAGGGCCCAAATAGGTGTTATTTAGCCAAAAAGTATATTTATTTCCAATGGCTTTTAAGTCATATAACGGCTCGATTACCTATTTGGTATTTGTCGGAATGTGTTTACAATTCCCTACATGGGAAATTGTGTGCTAAAGGCTCACTGAACTTAATTCAAATTGAAGGGTAGCTGAGCTATACCTGGTGCAACTTGGCACCGTTTGAGGTACAATGAGCTACAATATTCTTAGGGTGAAATTGTGAACCGACATTTTCAAGAATGTTTCTGCACAGTTTATAGTGCAAATATTTTATTTCGTTTTAATCACCCTCCAACGCGCTTATTTGAAATATTAAGAGTGCAGTTGCGCAAAAAGAAAGAAAGAAAGAAGAAAAGATAATATTATTGTGCACAATAACTGCACCCTATAATAGTCTTCCTTAAAGCTCTTCTATTGTAGAACAGGCAAAAATGACACCAATGCTTATACTTTGAATATAACTTGTATACGAAAAACTTTTCTTTCTTTCTCTCTCTCTCTCCATCTCTTTCGCTCTATACACTCTTTAAAAAATGGGTCAATGTTTGACTCTCCATGTGGGTTAAACAAATTTAACCTTTCTCGGAGTCATTAATCTATTGACCCGGAATCTTGGTCCATGTACCCAGGGAGCAAGTAGGGTGGACCTGACATGTCGAGATATAAAAAGTAGTCCTATCTAGGATGGTTGTATGGACCCTAACCAACATCGCTAGGGCGGACTACTCTTCAGATCAGCTGCAGGAGGGTCCCTACAGGTGGGGGCGTCCAAACTAGCCGCCCCTTTTACAAAAAATAGCATTCTGCACAAAAATGTTTGAAGCAGAGTTTCAAATAAATTGAATATGGTATCAAATTAAAGATAATAAAATTTCCTACGATTTGGTACTATTTTCAATAAGAATCATATTCAGTAAAGGTAAAATTTAAAGCGTTAAACTTGATTTTTCTAATTTTTTTCAAAAAATAAATTTTTATCTATTTGTTGTTTTATCTCGTGTAATAATCGCATCAAGACCTGAAGCGCGAAACTCTTCAGAAATATGCCCCAATGTATTGACAAGAGTATGTAAAAAAGAAAAAGTAATACCCTTTTCCAATAATAAGAATAAATACACCGTATAAAGTTACAACTGCAAATATACGGAAAAAAACGCAACGGTCTTTTGCCCCAATTTTATGTGGAAAGCCCATACATAAACTGTGTAATGTACCTATTGCACGTGCGCGCAACTTAGTGTATTGCAACGGCTATGATCTTAACACAATTATTACATGAATCAATGCAAAGTTCCCCATAAAAGGTTAAGTAAGAATCCGGACTTATCGAACCAATTTATTTGTGAAGTGGGAATGAACTGGGGGGTGTCATGAACTACGTGGAGACATTTTGGTGGCGTACAATACGGCCGCGGAGTTCCAGGGGTGGGCTTGGGGGCTGCTACCCCCACTTTGTAGTAGGTAACAACGGTGTACATAAACGCCGAAAATGGCATTAGTATTTTTGGTGATTTTTAGCCTGTTCAGTCCCCCCCCCCCCCCTTTCGGCTTAAGCTACCCTCACACATCTTTTCATACAAATTGGCTTCCGGGCTCTCTGCCCCTTCTCCCAAAGAGGAGGGACCGGAGGGAGCATTTAGAGTGTGGAATTAGAGCAGGGCTGGCTGTGACAGCGACTTGGGTAGCAAACAGAGTTGAGAGTAGGAAAAATATTAACAAGCAAGGGTAAACCAAAGCAAATAGCAGGTGGCGGAGCGGATAATAATATAATAAGAATAAGAAGAAAGAATGAAGAAGAAAAGACAAGCGGAGTGACCAAGAAGGTGGAAGGGGCAGACATGGTACAAGGATGCGGGGGGGGAGCAGAGGAGGTGGAGAGGGCACAAAGAAGCCCAGGTGGGCAGCAAAGCGCGGGCGGGGTTCGGGAAAAAAAAAACGGGATGTCCGGAAAAAGGAAGATGAGTGTGGGAAGAAAAAATACGCGGGGAGAACACAAAAAAAAAAAAAAAAAAAAAATAAAAAAAAAAAAAAAAAAAAAAAAAAAAACAAAAAAAATAAAAAAAAAAAAAAAAAAAAAAAAAAAAAGACAAAAGGGTCAGAGAAAGCTGCGGGCGGGGGCGGATGTTAGCCGTTGAGTCGGGGGTATGAGACCCCAAACCAAGAGGCTCGGATGGGGCGACGCCGAAGGCCAGCGGGAGCAGGAAGGAGGGGCCGAAAAGCGAAACGGGTGGGAGGGAGGTGGGGCAGGGCAATCCCCACTGGGGGCTACGGCAGCACAGAACTCAGGTACAAGGCGTACGGGGGCCAAGAGGATGAGAGTATGGGGCCCCCGGTGTCGCAAGGATAATGTGAGGGCGCCGGGGGGCGAAACAATAATGGGAATAATGGGGATAAAAGCTGAAAAAGAGCACGTGGGAGGATGGGCAACCCTGAACATCTGCCTGCAACCGCGGATGAAGATAGATGTGCACAAGTTTCTTCTTTAACTTTATCTTCCTTACTTTACTCTTCTCCTCCCGATTTTATAAATTATTCGCTTCTTATCTCCAATCTTCTTTTTATCTATATTCTTCTTTTTTTTCACTATTATTTACAATATCCTTCATCAGAGGCCGTCTATATCCCCATTTTTTATTTATTCTACGTGGCATGCTATGTTGCAATCAAAACAACTTCCGCCTCCTTCTGCGTACCGTCTTATGCTAGAGTAGAAAATAAATGTCAAGGTGTGCTTTTATTTATGGTGGTCGAACAAGGGTAAATCAACTAGTGGTGCTTCTTACCTGTACTTTTTGAGGCATTTGTGCCGTTTGTTCCTATTCTATGTGTGATTGGTCGGGAAGCCCTAGTCGCGGTCATCCCTCATATGGACCCTTCCCAGCCCCCAATGATGCGGACCCCCTGAGCTCCCTCCTCCCTTCAAACTCTTCTATCTATTGTTCTCTATAACTATCTCCTATTCATTGCTCACCTATCCTGCATCTTCCTGTCGTTCCCCATCTTCCCCCATACACTGTTAACGTGTTGTAAAATAAGATTAAGATTAGGAGAAAATGAGTACCAGGGTAGGTGTTTCAACCATACTTTTTCGGACCGGATTGAGCGACCAGCCAATTAACCTCTTTCATAATATCAGTACCTGCCCGATTCCGTTAATAGTAACATCAGTAAGAAACAATAGATATCCTCCTGCTCGGAAAATCTATGGGATGGATGCCCGTTAATTATTCCTGGCTTTACTGATACTTGCGCCTCCCCAATTTAAGTACTTAAAAGGAATGGGCATTATGTCATTGGTAAAAGCCAACATCACCTCCTCAAGTGAGACCTACACTTCCTTTCCCTTCGATCAGTTTGTGTATTGATGACTAATACAGAGCCTCACCTGAGACAATTGGTCCCTAAAGAACAATAATGAGAGCAACCAAAACGGATAAGAGAAATAAGGCAGGGAGCAAGGCCCCTGTACCTGAATTGGGACAATTTACGATCCTGGATCCGCCACGGCTCTCACAATCGTACGAGTGTGAGATGTATTGAAGGCCATAAAAATGTATCTTGAGTCTAACATTCACAAGCCAGTCAAACGATTGGAATTCTCATGGAAGAGACCAATGTGCGCCCAAACAATGATGATCATAGTGACATTAAACCCAACTTGCCCGTACCATTTCGGGTGTGTTTCCTTGGAGAAAATGGTATTGTACCCCACCCAAATGTCTCTAGGCTTAAAATCCCAATTGAAAGGGTCTTATTGAACGCCACAAAATTTGCTTATAATTCTCTAATAAATTAATTTCTAATTGCTCCGCCCTGGCTCCAACTATCATAACATTATAACCCCAACCATATTCATGGATAAACTGGCCCAAGTACCTAATGGAGTTAAGCAAACTCAATGAAGTCTTAATCTCCCTTTATGTGTAGCCAACCCGGAATAGACCTATTACCAAAAATAAAAAAATAATAGCCACAATTAATGAGATTCCATCCCACAACAACCTTAGAATCCGACTGCTAAGTTATTCAAAATTGATACTCTTAAGACATTTGACGATTACCAGCAAACATGCATCAGACATAATTGTAGGGTTCGTCTGACAAAGTTTGGGGTTAAAAAAAATCCAAGTGGTCTGGCATACTGGTTTGAATCCCTCCAAATACTTCTCATGTTCTTCAGTCTGGCGGAATGCCATGGCAGGGGCACAGGGACACGCCCCCTCTATAATACTTTATATTACTAATTTGACTGTAGGCATAGCAAATTGGGGAATAACTTGGCTAACGGCTGCACTACTCCATGGGTTAGGCACCCCTCCACTCATTTCTCCAAAATCACAACTTGTGTCCAAACGAATAAATAACTAGCGAAGCGTTGTTCTGCGCGGTTGTAGCATTGATATTTTATCATTTTGTACACATTCTATTCTGATAGATTCCGGCTGTACCTATCGGATATCCTTTGCTCAGTCCTTTCACAACGTCCCCTGTACCGTCAAAATGCATGAAATGACTATCACACCCAAGCTACCTCCGGTTTTGATAAGTCATTTTATCAGCGTTGTCTATCTTTAACTTTTACTAACAAAAATTCTCTGGACCAACAAAACTATGTTACCTATGCACAGTTGTACCATGTTTCATATCTATTGACATAGGTAGCTGCTCCATAAAAGCATACCTCATTATATCATTAGTTCCTTTATACATTAAGTCAACACGTAACAAAATTTTTCGCATAATTAACATTAATAAATCGAAAACAAATCTTACTAATCTTAGTCACAAATCTTGCCTCATCATTGAGTAAATTGTCTTTCGCTATGTGTAATGAACTTTTAAAATTCTTGATACATCATCTTACAGTAATATCAATATTTTGGCAAAATCACAGTGCCATGTTCCTCAATAACCTTAAGTCCTAATTATTCTAAGTGACTTGCGACATAGGTAATTGTCGTAATAACAAGGGGATTTCAATTATTACTGAAAAAATAAGTTTACTGTACCATACATAATGGTGTCCTTCGACTTTGCAAAGAGTTTCCCATCCGCAGGTCATTTGGCTCATCTCCCCAACTCAGTAGTCCTATTGACATCTTTATATGACCATTGCCCTTTGTCATAAGTGTCATCTTACAATCTTTGTATTTCATCTTTCTTACATTCATAACAGGAATGTTGCTTCAAGTTTTTTTGACATTACATCAGATTATAACTAATCATAGTCTATTGTCCAAAACTTATAAAGTAGTTTCTCATTCTTTCTTTTTTACCTAGGAATTTATGAATTCATTCATTTGGTGACCCCTGACCTTTGAGCCTCATGAAGTCTTCAGCAAGAAACAACGATTATTATTTTACCTTTAAAATATGATTAGTATCAGGAAGTTGGATTTGAAATGCGCCCCAGTAATGATTACCCCTAAAATCTTACCGAAGTTTCATTTGCATTGATAATTGACCCAAAATATTTTTTGACATTCTGACCTTTTGACCTTTAAATAAAGATATCCGGTCATCAAAGCCTTCAAAGTCATTCATAACATCAGATTGCCACTTTGTTGCGTTTGACATTAATATTATAAGTGGCCAGAAATGATCTACAAGCCTTATGCTAGTTAAAGCCCAAAGGAACTTCAAAAGATATTACACAGGGATTTTGGATTTTTATTGATCGCTCATGACGCCTTTGATCTCTACAATCAAATGATATTTAACACCATAAACTTACAGGCTTTCATTTTTTACTAGATCAACATTGTTAAACCAAGTTCGGAAAACTTGACCATACCTGTTAATATGAAGATGGTAATCTAACAAAGTTAACGGCGTAGGACAAAGGAAATTTCGTTCTCTTAATTGCCCTCATTTTTACCCATGCCGTGCCCTTTTGACGTTTTATCAGACCTTAACTGACCTTTTGTACTCCCTTTATCCCTATCGCTGTTTAATCAAATAACCAAAAATAACCTGTAAGATATCCACTATTTATTTCGTTGAATGTTTAATACAGTAATGACCCCTCTCATAGCCGTGTAAAATTGAAATGAAGAATGACTTCTAATTTTCCTACCCTTCATATGAATTCGAAATCAATATATAAAACAGTACATGCATTTTACATATTTTAGGCCGAAAAAATGACTTTATTAATGACCCTTTGAACTTCTTGTACCCCCTTTCACCAAAACTCGAAATCCTTAGACTTTTGAAGTTTCGTAAGGAGACTTTCCGATACTGATCAAGATACATGAGCTTTTCAGATTTCCTCTGGGAATTAAGATAAAGTTTGACCACTTTTAGTCTAGAATGACTTATACTTAATACCTCAGACTGTTATTGTTGTATGTCCGACGGGTTGCGGTTGTCCCCGAGGAACAAAGACGAAGGCAAATTGCATAAGGAGTTTGTGGTTGTAAAAATCAGTTGTAATTTCAGTTAATGACTTAAAATAATATCAGAACAATTACAAACACCAAGATGTTTCCACAAATGATTTTTGCTATTTACTGCACATGAATTTTATGTAGATAAATAAATCAGATAAGAAGCTAAAATTATAGATGAAATAATGTTTATATCTCGAGCTTACAGATGTTAACCGCGAACAACGGATGCCCTCCAATCTCTCCAAATACTAAACGACCTCTGTAATCTGAGTAATAGAAAGAATGGCAAGTCCTACCTGTTTTCAGCAATTGTTGCTGTTGTTCGGTTCGCCTGATCACCCATTGAAGAGTTTTGTTGATATTCTCATGTGTTTACTTCGGGTAATTTGCATTAAAATTTAATGAGAATAGCCAACAGGACCTAAGAATGTCACGCTCGCATTAATAATGTTAATATACATGAAAGTATATATACAACAATCTACACAATGTAAATTTTTCCAAAGGTATTTTCAGAAAGAAGAAACTGAAATCCAGGCGAATGTAAGTAAAAATATCTTTTTTTGCCAACGATATTAACTCACTCCGGATACCCCTTTGCCCGCCTCCCCCTACATCATCGAACACAACACGCCTTTACACAACACATCCACAACACACACTCCACACACAACACCACCACACACAACACTCTACAGCACAACATCCACACACACACCACCACACACACACACACCACCATCAGAGTCAACCACTCGATCATGCAGTGTACCCCTATGCTACCTTATTTCGTTGCTTTGTTTGTAATGACTTGTTTGTTGTTTTTATCAAAGTAAATAAATCCCCAATCCTATTGGGAGTATAGGACATTCTAAGCCGGAAAATCTACGCCCAAGTAGTGACCCCCTATTAAATTAATCCAGCCTAAGGCTTTTCAGACAAGAATGCTAATCAAAAATATTACCCCCCCCAAATCCATATTATCTATGTTTTTGGACCTGATTTTGGGTACCCTATTTCAGGATTTCAAAATTATGAAAACGTAGGCCTACCCCTATGATTACCTAAAAATCCATTCAGGGAAACCAGTGGTAGCTCGTAAAAATTATCAATATGTAAATTGATTCTTTCCGGGTAAGTCCCCTAATACAGTGAGCCCCTAATAATACGAATGCCGAAGCCCGAAAATGCGCAGGAATGTCCATTAATGGGGTAGGCCCCTTTGGTGCCGTCCGCCCAAAAGTCGGGGGCCTGTTATGTAGATCCACCGTCGGGGCCTGCAGAAAAAACATGAGGCCACACCCTTTGAATTTCATATCTGCGGAGCATGGTTGAAATAATAAATTGCCGAAGCGATGTGGAATTCGCGGGCCAATCTAAAAAATGTCCCAATTTCAATGTTAGTTCTTCCGTTCGGTCACATGGTCACCATAGTAGAGTAAGGTTTCCGTTAGCTCACCCATCGCCTGTTCTTTTGTCAATTGTCCCCCCCCTTTTTTTTTGCTGGGGGAAAGGGGCCCTGGAATGATAAATATAACCCCGTTTAATGATGAAACCCAATTTCTTCTATAAATATCCCACCTAAAATATCATGTGTTCACATATGTGATGAAGTCACAGCGAGGGCTGTACGTACAAAAAATCTCTTTCGGTGTGTGTGTGGTGTGTGTGGTGGATCCGACGATCAGAGAGTGTGGGGGACGGAAGCTGCTGAGCCCCGAAGTAGGATACCTCCGTTACCTTGTAACAGTGGTAAATCAGCAAATTGACCGCCTGTCTCATTTACGACTAATATTGTACATTTTAGAGCTTGAAACATTTTTTTTTTTCATCTTAACAGTTTTTGAGTCTGCAAATTAGTGGTTACATTTCTGGATTTATAGAAATAACCCCTTGACCTGACATCGATTCTTTAGAAATACCAATATTAAATTGTAATATTATAAAAAAAACCCAATTATAATCCCGGTTTTTTTTTTCAGGACATGGAGTGCACTGTGAGTGAACTCCCCCGGCCCCCCTAGGTTACCCAACTCCTCCCCACCCCACCCCTCTCTCTGGGCACGCCCTTTTTATATTGAACGCGTGGACATACGGACTGCGTACCAAATCACTAGAAGAATTGATTAAATTTGTCTAGGTAGTGTGGTTCCAACTTTAAAAAAGTGGATAGTAAAAATTTTTTCCCCCTCACCCTTTTCATTCTAAAAGCCCAGCGCCACATTGCGATGCGATTTTGCACTAAGACCCGAATTGCAACAAATTGCCAACGCCCACTGCGCAGTGCAATCGGCCATCGCAGGCCAGCGCCACCACATGCAACAGGCGCTGCATATCACCATTGCTAACCCCTCTTTTAGCGCAGTGGCGCCGCCTGATAATACAAACCTCCATTTCCTAGCAATTCTGCATTGGTCTTGAAATTAATCAAAGTATCGACAGTGAAAAATAAACGCTGCAAGAAGATAGATTAAATTTGACATGTCAACTGTCTGAGCATTTGGTCTGCGATTCTTCTGCACAAATCGCATCCATGAGTCACCAGCGTTTTGCAGTATTAGCGCACAAACTAACTAGCGATTTTTGTTGCAACAATCTTAGTGCCAATCGCCCCATCGCAATGTGAGGTCAATGCGCTGCGCCCGTACTAATATAACACTAATTAATAAAATTCATTTTCTCCCCAATCTCAATCACTACATTTACTGTTAAATAATACAATCATTTACCGCAAGATACCAGTTTTGCTCCACAACATCAGAGGGACAGCCTACGCTACCATTATTATAGCCATATCCTTGCCCTTCCCCTGTACCGTCGCTCAAATACGGCCTTTTTATTAGTAAAGGGGCAACTAAACTGCATAATCTGGTCAACTGAAATGTCAAGATTTATAGTTGGGAATATTCGACATTCGATCTCATATGAGAATCCCCCATAAAAATTCTGGTAGCCTGGAGCTGAAACAATATTATTATAACCCTCTCTGGTTTTATTTGTTTGAAGAAGTTAGCTGTAATCAGTGAAATGGAATATTTATTTAGAAAAATGACCAGTGTTAAAATAATGTGAGGATAGAGTGTGGATTCCAGAGCGGGATCGTTGCCCCCCGCCCCCTCCCCCTATACATGTCTGAAAAACCGCTCATGACTGTAGGCATAATTATTTTATCAAAATGGAAATTCCCCCCCACCTCTCGGACCTGGCGCCCCACTATCCCTGAAATCGCTTATCCGCCACTTGCCATAGGGAGACCCATATTTAATCGTTGCAGGTTGTGAAACCAACACTCTAAGTTCCCTAATCATTTTTGTTTGCCCACACCACCCCTCTCTCTTCAATCCATGGACCTTAAGGTCCTTATAAGTCCATGTTTCATAGTATCTAGTATTGTGTTTTCCCACGCTTTTATGATTATAGGCCTATACCCTTTTTCTTTTTTTTTTCTTTTTTTTTTTAAATTCTTTTAAAGAATTAAGTTGGTTTAAAAATTTTAGACTACCCAATAGAAACGAAACCTTGATTGGTGTCATCCTTTAGTCTATTCCGCATTTAAATTCTTTCGACTGCACACTTATTGTTGAACTATAATTGTTTATAAAACAAACATCCGAACTGCCATAACGGGCATGCATAATTCATGATCCTTGACTTTGCCTGTCGAACACGCCCTCTTTCATTTTCAAGTTACAATGCCTCCAGTTTATGATAAAACCTCATCATTGTTTTCGTGCAGAGGCCATGTCTGTGACGCATCGTTGTGTCCAGGCGATAGGAATTCAGGCAATAACATCGGAATGCTGCTGCTAAAGTCCGTTCCTACACTCGCACAAATAAGGCCCGAATGCTCAAATTCTTAGTGTTTATTTTCAAACCCATAATCATGGGAGTTGGCCCCGTACCACTTTTGCCTGACGTGTCGCTTTAAAAAGTGACCCTCAAAGGAATTTGATATTTTTTAATAAATTTTCTATTTTCCGTAAGCAGTCATTCCGAGTCAATATTCAGTATTAAAATGCCCATTGTATCGTTTGAGAATCATTTCACCGTGCAAAAACTATCTATTGCAGGACCCGGTCGCTTCTCCGTTTCAACTGGTCTAGATCTGCTTGACACGAAGGAAGTTGATAAAGCTTTGTATATCCCGGGATTAGTGCTGGGACAATAGATCCAGAAGCAGGTGGATTGTTTTGATTCTTTTAACTTGGAGTAGGTGGTTAGAGAGCTTAACCAATGCTACGCAGCTCAGCTTAACCGCGTATTACACTTTGCTCAATCCCTTTGTTGTTCCCTACCCAAAAGCCTTGTCGTCTGAGACAATTTCCAGTAATAACGCAACATTTAGAGGTGTTGAATTAGTGTATTTTGTATGATATATTAGTTATTTATGTTCAGTGGATGTGATCCACTAACACACATTTTTAAAGGTACGTTATATAATTAAGGTCTTTATTTTGTTTGTTTCTGATCTACTAGTCCTCTATGCGATGAAAATATTTGTTGGTTTGATTCGACAGATTAATAAAAAATAAAAAATTAATAAATAAAAGAAAAAAAAAAAAAAAAACAAAAATAGATCTAGAACTTTGAGTTGAAGTGTGTTTTCAGTAGGGAACCTTCAGTAGTGTTAAACATATTGAATGTCCTCTGAGCGACGCTGAAATTGAATTAGATTTCTAGTCCACATCTGTAATTTGTTGATACTAAGGCCAAATATATATATAATATATAAATATTTTGGTGATCCCAGAGTACTTGAATGCCTTTTTTAATGCATAAAATCGGGTCGGTGATTTATAATAGTAGTTCACTATCAAGGTCGGGGTCTAAATTTTTTTTTTTTCTTTTTTAATTTCCTGCCCATTGAAAACAAGAAAAAAACAAAAAGAAACGAAGACTATCAACATTCTTTGAAGTATCACTTTTACGTTTTTGATTGAGTTCTATGAAAATGGGACTGTGCATTGGAAAAAATTATATATCAATCGTTATAATACTCCGGTTTATGAAAATATTGATATACAAACATAAATATAAAGAGCTGTGTTTATCCTATCTATACGGCGTATTTGTTGGGAGTGAAACAAATAAAGGTAAAAACAAAATAAAAAAAAAGAGTTGGTCGCGGGTCGAGTGTCCAGTTTCAGAGGGTTCAAGAAATCTGGCATCGACCGTCAACGAGGACAACCCAACAATTCCTCCCTATTTTTTTTATTTGGCCTAATTGTACAGGCACATAAGATAAGAATTCCCTCTAACGTAGTAGATCTAACGTTACTCTTTACGTGAATTTCAATTATGTCTCAAGTTCTAACTTGTACATGATAGATTCTAGACTTCTTAGATCTTTTTTCAACCTCTACGGAATTCTAATCTGAATAAAACATGTCATCAGATCATGTAATAGGCCAAATAGCCCTAAATGTTAGCTCGACCTATAGTTTTACTTTGGTCTAGACGATCTAAAGTTTATGTCCTTAAGATCAAAAAATCTGAGAAGCCAGAACACTTAAAACTGAACTTGAGAGATTAATTTGGACACTTGCTTCGAGCTCCGACTGTTAATCTATGGTGGGTTAGTTAATAGGGTGCTTATACACCAGCGTTAACATTCATCCCTTCCAACTTTATATTTAAGCCAAAAAAGGACGGCAGAGTCGTAGAGATCAAGTTTGATCAACAAAATAGATCCTTATAATTTGCTTCCACCACAGGCACATATTCTGGAACATTGAGAGCACGACCTACGCCGCGACACTTAAAGCAAGCCGCTAAAGGTGATCATGAGAAAGAGTTACATAATTCAAACTCATTCCAGCTCCATGCAGTCCCAGTCTCCAAGCCTACGATTTCTAATATGCGGCCAGGAACGTCTTGACTCTCTAAGCGGCAATCATGAAGAAACTGGTACGTATCGTGAAACTGAAAGAAAGAGGTTTTGGACCAAAACTAGGGAAATAGAGAGGATGAGAGAGAGAAGAGAGAGATAGCAGAGAGGAGACGAGA
>CALNVZ010000674.1:12389326-12427638 GCA_940671915.1 Paracentrotus lividus
AAAATTGGTCCCGTGTTCATGACCCCTCCCCCCATCCCCTCCCCCTTCACAACAAATTGGTCGAGAAATCCATTCTAACATAGGGTTCTTAATTAACCTTTATGAAAACTTGCATATTCCTGTAATAATTGTTATATAGCTCACGCCGTGCAATACACATGCGCGCACTGTACTAGGGTATTACACGTTTATGTATGGGCTTTCCACATAAATTGGGCAAAAACGTCGTTTTTTCCGTATATTGCAGTTGTAACTTTATAGCGTTATATCTTTTTATTGGAAAAGGGTATTACTTTTTCTTTTTTACATACTCTTGTCAATACATTGGGGCATATTTCTGAAGAGTTTCGCGCTTCAGGTCTTGATGTGATTATTACACGAGATAAAACAACAAATAGATAAAAATTTATTTTTTGAAAAAAATTAGAAACATCAAGTTTAACGCTTAAAATTTGACCTTTACTGAACATGATTCTTATTGAAAATAGTACCAAATCGTAGGAAATTTTATTATCTTTAATTTGATACCAAATTCAATGTATTTGAAACTCTGCTTCAAACATTTTTGTTCAGAAAGCTAATTTTTCTAAAAGGGGCGGTTATTTTGGACGCCCCCACCTGTAGGGACCCTCCTGCAGCTGATCTGAAGAGTAGTCCGCCCTAGCGATGTTGGTTAGGGTCCATACAACCATCCTACATAGGACTACTTTTTATATCTCGACATGTCAGCTCCTTCCAAAATATGGGGTTTTGCTCCCTGGGTAATGGGGGCCATGCACTTTCAAGGTCAAAACCTTTAAAGGGGAAGGAAACCCTAAAAATTCATTAAATTGTACAAAACAGAAAAATCAAAGAAGCTGATCAATGAAAATTTGAGAAAAAATGAATGAATAATAAGAAAGTTATAAGCATCTGAATGTTGTGATCACTACAGCTATGGTGATCCTCACATTGGTAACGGGTCCAAGATGTGTGATGTCATACATGAACAACTTTCCCATTACTTTTGTACATATTTCACTCAAATTTTCATTTTATTAATTCTGTTAAAAGATCTGAGATTCTTTTCATGGGAGGGCATGTGATACAGGTTTCACAAAATATAATCATGGGTGAACAGTCTGTACTACCATTAGAATAAGGAACAAGAAGTATTTTTGGTATTTTTTTGTATGTCATATGGGAGAGTTGTTCATGTGTTACATCACACATCTTGGGTCTGTTGCCAGTGTGAGGATGTCCATAACGTTAGTGATCACAACATTCAAATGCATATAACTTTCTTATTATTTATTCAATTGTTCTCAAACTTTTTTAATCTGTTTCTTTGATTTTGTTTGTTTCATACAATTTAACTGAATCCTAGGGTTTCATTCTCCTTTAATCCTGAATCCGGTCTATCCCCGCTATATAATTTTCCGGTCAATTTGACTCAGAGTCACTTTTATTCACCCAGAACCATATCAATGAGAACCTTTGAATCAGAATCTTGGTACAAAATACCCGCAAAATACCATACACTTTGACTCAGAATCTCGGTCAATCGTAGCTCTCTGATCTGGAATCTGGATTAAAAAATGACCAGGAAAATACTAGACCCGATGGAACCAGAGTCCGCGTCGCGAATTACCCGGAATGGGTCAAATTTGACACTTCATTTTTTTTAGGGTGTACGCCTCTTTTACCCTCGCCTGCATCCAGCACTGCTTGCATCAATAATTTTTTTATATGGATAATTGTTTACCAATGTTTCAAACACCAAAATATGAACGAGCTCATACAAAAAAAAAGCAAATTGAAAGCTATTCTATCAACATGACATAACACACCTTTCTCTGCTCAATACGCAGCAAATATAAGATTGCCTTTTTAAAAATCAAAATCGTTTGCAGTTTTGATCATCCAATGATATTTTCGTAAAATTGCCACATTGACCACGTACAGCCTAAAATATTTATGCCTACTTTATCAGTTTAAACATGATATTCCTATCTTGGAAATAACCGTATCAAAAGAAGTGCTGTCTCATAGATCCATGCTAGGCCTATGTACTTCAGAAGTAAAACCTTTCTTATAATTTATAATTAAAAACGATAAACAGCTAATAGAAACAAAATGCATATAAACATGTGATTATGATACCCTATTACTTCGAAAAGATTGGTTTGTGTTTCATAAAGATTTGAATTTTCTAGGCTATGCAATTTCATGAGAGAGAGAGAGAGAGAGAGGGGGGGGGGGTGGTAGAGAGAGATAAATGAAACGACAGTCCATATTAATAATCATTGATAATGCAATCGCAGCAAGGCTGAATAAAATCGTACTTCCTCAAAATATTTAAGTTTCGATATTCAAAAAGGAAGGAACTGTAGCGTTGTCATGGTTGTGTAGCTCAAACATACGGAAGTTTCAGTACACTGTTTCTCAAAATAAAACATTCACCACTGGTACCGCCTGCACCAACCAGGAGATGTACAGTTTGAAAGAAGAAGAAGTATTATAAAAATATTAGTTGTAGTAATAGTTATTAACAGTAGTTGTTATTGTATAAGTCAATATAACTGTTGTAGTAGCGGTAGTATACTCTAAAAATGAGTAAACATACACAAAAAAAATGAGCAAATTATAATGAGGAGTTAAACGAGGAACAAACTTTTTCGAGTGAAAGAAAGAGTGGTCACTACGAGAACAGTTAAAAACAAACTGACTTCAATACTACAATCACTGTAAATGCGTAAAATAGTTTTAAGCCGATATTAAACAGCAGCCTCCTCAAGTCCTCATCAAATCCAGCCCGGTTCCTTACCCATATTGCAAAATTCTGAGCAATGTAGTCTTAATGTAATAGGCCAACTTGAATTAAAACACATTAGTTCACTACTCGATACATTCATACCACAATAATTATGTTACCAATCAGCTAAACAAGGAGTTCCTCCCTTGTTAGTTGCATTATACGAATAAAATTACAGGCTAATATTTTTTTTATTATCAATAGATATTTCAAAGAGAATATTTATACCTATAATACACAGTTAATGAGAGATCAGACACAGTGTTACTTTATAGTTTGCTCTCCCTTAAAATGTTCCCATCCGCCGGACGTTTTCGCTTCCGACAAGGGGTCTTTTTTTCTGATATGGTATGTACTTAAGTTAGTTTTGTAAATATACAGAATAATATACAGATAATGATATTTCAGCGAGTAAATTACTTGAATCTAAATATAGATCATGCTTTCGACTGCAAGCAGCGATGGTGTGTACTATTTTTCTAAGTTCCTCTTTCTAAGCTAAAAAGTTTCAGACAGTGACTTCAATAGCACAATTGTAGTATGATTTAACGTAATCCATAATCGGTTGTCATTTTGAGGACTTTGCTGATCTGCATGATTGGTTTTGAATGTGATATTATCATGATTCTGATAATCTGTATCATAATGGATTAAGCGCCTCGAAAATACTTTTGACATTGTTTGCTCTCATGTGAGAAATAGCTTTTGAGATCATTCTTTATATTAAAAAAAATATTAAAAATGATTCCTTTTGTAGACACAGTAGGCACGGACTGAATCACAACGTGGATTGCGATTCTTCAGAAACACCGTGAACCGACTCCAAACGGACCCAATTATTTATGACCAACAAAATCTTCACCATGTTTGGATGCAAGGTCTTGTCAGTTTTTCGTTTAATGATGTGATATACCGTGGTGTTCCTCAAAAAACGGGGCCAGCCAACTTCATACATCCAAAACGCTGATACCTGCAAAAGAAGAGTTCTTCAAGTCAAAATCCTCTATCAGAGCCATTCTCTTCGAGTCATCAACAACGGCGCTGCCTTGCACCAGACTTAGGGCGCTGGGCAACGAAGAAGAAGAAGATGATGAAGAAGAATCCCACTACATAATTTCTCCTCTTCATACTTTGTAAATATTTGTGATTTTATTAGTTTGCCATGTCGCCTTGAAGTGACACGTCGATAAACGAATTTGTGTTGTACCGCTGATTGTTACCAGAAAGATAACCCATTTTGAGAATTTAAGACAGATATCAAACTGAACTAATTCAACACCAGATGGAGACCTCATCATTCACAGACATCCATACGAACATGAATCCATCGGATGAGATCGTGGTTGAATGTGAAGACCCGAATCTCACGACGTCGTTCATAGCCCTTTCCGATGTCGTGGGGAGGGATGAAATGGACTTTGATGCGTCGAGCTTTAATTGGGAGCCAAAACGATGTCGACATTGCTGCAGCTGTTGGCGTGCCAATGGGATGATGTCTTCTATGCTAGGACGAGGATTCTATTGCCGTTTGATCACGTGTTGCTTGTGTTTAACACTCATCTTTGTTCTTTTCATCATCGGTGTCGTCGTCGCCTTCGGTTTTTGGAGTACAACGTATCGCAGGTCATTTTCTCCTTGATGTGTGACATTGATAATGATTCTGACAATTCTTATATGATAGTATCATGTGTATGTATACAATAAGTAATGTATGTGAAATGCATGATCTTTTTGGGACTTCTTAAAAGAACAATCGAGCCTTGAAATGGTAGGGTTTTTTTTAAGTTCAAGTAGGCATGTCTACATAATTATTTCATATTCATCTATTTTTTCAAGTATATGGGTGATTGAGAATATTCACATACATATAACTCATTGTTCCTCATTATAAACCTGTTCTGTTAGTGCAAAAAAAATATTTTGAACATTGTTCAATGGATAAAATAACATGTATTTTAAACTAAATGGTTTATGCCGTTGGGATGTCAGTTTGAACCTTGATCGTAATGGCACTGTGGTGTCAAGTGGTTTATGACGCTGGTCTAGCAATACAAAGGTCGCGGATTCGAATTCTGCTGGCAGGCCTGTTTTTTTTTTTCACAGCTGTCTGGCTACAATCTTTCAACACCGCAGTTGGTGTGTTTTCTACTTTGGAGACAACAAATTTAAATTCCTTGTCTATACATTTATCCATGGAACAAAGTATAATACATTTATTTTGTAGGGGTTTTTGCTACTTTGTTTATAATAATATTCAGATTCAATTTATTTCATTTTGTCATAAATTCATCAAGATTTCACAATACTTGCTGATAAAAAACCCAACAAAATAACCATATACAATCATGGTATGGTTACACGAAAATGGGGGATATTTATTGTTTATCAACCCCACAGAAACGCATTGATATGATATTTGCCTTCATGCCTGAGATAATGGTTTATATAAATCCATGGCCTTACACATTGTACAACATTGTACGGGACGAAATATTTTCCCCTTTTCTTCAAATGTCATTATCATTTTCAGGGCTGTTAGCTTATCAACCTCTGCTTATGTTGTACCCGTATACTTTTAGTTTCGGTTCCTTGTTTAGATATATTATGATTGAATATTGCTATGTTAGTGTCTACTCTGTCTATAATAATATAATACGAAAACCAATAAAAACAGAATAATACCTTATACTTGTCAAATATCATTCTTATTTATTAGCCTGTTTTGATTAATAACAATCGAATCTATCAGTGTCTCCGAATGTTTTTTTTTTAAAGCAAAACGAAAAAAAGGCTTATTCAGAATTAGGACCACGACCTTCAAAATGTGAGTATGACTTACGTGAATGCATGGGCTAATAAGAGGCAAATAAATGTTAGAAACTACATCGTTTTCTGCGTTATGTATTTAACAAAGATCCAAAAGGGTGTTACTAAACAACATTATATAACGAGCCATTAACACCTTCCTTACAACTCTTAACAGGGTATTAAAAGAAAACGTGGACCAATGTTATATTACTCATATCATTATAGATAGTTACAAGACAAACAAAATATCGCAAAGAAGTACTAAAACATTAAAACTGAACGTGTATATAAAGCCAAATGGACAAGAAATATAAAGCCCAAAAGTTAGCTCGAGAATCTTTCTAATCTCGAAAATAAAAGACTGGTATATCAACTTTTATATCGCATGTCTGTATATCATCGCTGTAATTTTATATGTTCGAAAACAGAGAAATGAAACAAAAAGTATCTCGTAACAATGTTTATGTTTTAGTTACTCAACCATAATATGTCTTGGCCATGTACATGTAGGTTTTGTTAAAGAAATACTATTACCTTAACCTGTTTTAATGATTGGCTGAATAGATTAGAATAATTGTAGAAAAAAAGAAGAAGCTGAATTGAATAAAATCTACCAAAATCATATATTTTTTTTTGGCTGGCGTTTGTAGTCATGAAATCCAAGACAACAATGGACCGTTCACTTTCTTCAAATATTCCAAGGGAAATTAAGTTCAAGGAATATATCAAATATATTATATATGGATTATCTATTCAAGTAAAAATAAATATCATTTGGAATGACCATAGAATCTGCTAAAATCCTTTTTTTTTTTTCACTCAGCTTATTTTCCTCTCCTAAACCTTCACTTTTTAATTCCAGCAGTACGACATTTAGGAAAGCTATTCAATGGACGACGAAAGTGGATAGAGGTGTAACAGGCGCGTGCTCCTATGGTTTTTGTTTGTTTGATGAAAAACAAAAAGAAGAAGGAAAAAATCAGACAATATCCAGCTTCCCTTCCCTCTCCACCTATTTTCAAATCTTCGATCACCGACGCTACTGTTCAAGGGACCCGACATTTGCCCCGGTGATAATTGCACCAGGTAGAT
Organism: Paracentrotus lividus; assembly: GCA_940671915.1. NCBI lineage: Eukaryota > Metazoa > Echinodermata > Echinoidea > Camarodonta > Echinidae > Paracentrotus > Paracentrotus lividus. The sequence goes on from CALNVZ010000674.1 coordinate 12,396,021, forward strand.
GCAGGGTCTTATGTTAGGTTTAAGGTCATGGTTATGGTCCAATTCTGAAGTTTGAGACCCATGGGTCACGTGATTAACGAATGTTGGAATAGTTGTTTCTCTTCTTTTTCCTGATGACGTAAAAGGTCATGCCCCCGGCAGCAACCACCGCCACTCCTCCTAAGACACAACCTACGATGAGACCTGTATTACTCTTCTCTCCGCTGCTGCACTCATGAGCTGATATTTAGGGGGGGGGGAAAGACAAAGGATTTTATTTTACCTAAATTCATTTATTTTCCAATTCTGAAAACATATACGTTTGAAAATCATTAAGAAACAGTTTCAAAAATTCAACATTGTAAATAGCAGGAATGAACAATGTTTAAGAATCCCCCTTGTCTAAAACTAAACAATAATATTTTAAAGATTGAAACGGGTTTATGATTTTGTTTGTTTGTAAAGTTCTACATTGCTTACATTATTACACATAGCATCAACTCCAAGGAAGTTTTGAACATCTTTGATCAATCTTACATTTAAACTACATTTGCCTTACATATTAATTTTGGTTACTTCATGACATAACAAGAAACAAAAAACAAACAAACAAATAAACATACAAACAAACGAAAAGGGTTTATCCGTCATTTTGATTTACCCATTGTCTTCCATTTTATGTATTTATTTATTCGACCTTTAATTTGTTGTCATTATTTAAACACTTTTAAATAAAAACTGGTTTTGGGGCGGGGCCAACTTAATCGTTGGTGTATTTACACGAAAATTGACAAAGATACATTTTTTCGACACGACATGTTAACCCCGCAGACGAAGTCTGCTCTGGAGACAATTACCCGGGCTTTACTATTTTCTAAGATATGGGGTTAGGATAGAAAAAAGAAAGCGTTGTGGAATTTGACTCACCACCGCCTAGCCCGCATCCATCTTCAGTGAGCTGAACGAAAGGCTGGAGAACTGGATACAATAATTTGATTTCAGCCTGATCTTCGTTTTGCTCTAAATCGAAGTCAAGAGTGTCGCATATGTAATGCCGCCCACAGGCACGAAGAAAAATTCGCCCTCATCCGACAGAATTAGATTTGATGCTGAATAATGAAAGATAATGAAATTTCATTGAAACATATGATAACAAAACAGGACTCATGTACACTTGTTATGCGGTGGACACAGCAGTTCGTAGGGCCTACGTGCCGTGTGCAACTCTCTCCGACAAAATTATTCTCGCGCACGTATCTTTTTTTTTTCAGACACACACGCTGCAGGTACGACACGCAGTCGGAGGTTTTACGAATAATGAAACGTAAGAATCGGGGAAATTGGCCCACGACGGCTTCATGCAACGCAAGCTATTCTGAACGCACGTGTCACGTAGACTACAACCTGTTGTGACCACCTCATTTGAATAGTAGACCCACCAAGTATCAAAACCAAAAACTTGTTACGAAATAATAACCTAGAATTCGATAATTCTAGTAATCCAACAAGCGTCAACCTAAGTGGAAAAGGACGTAATTTTGGATTATTCAGTTTCATTCAAATTATTATACGAAATTAAGAAACCTCAAAAAAAAAAAAAAAAAAATCCCACAGTGATTCCAATAAATCCACATTTTTTCAAAATCCAATGTATGACTTTTTTGTCAAAGGAGAATTTCATGTTATTTTTTGCACAATTATAAAAACATTGTCTATTGGAATTTCAAAGAACGACAGAGAGAAATATAAACAAGATAAGAATTAGTTAACGTTCCTTCAGTCCAAACGATTAACCTACCTCGCCGAGCGGAGCTATCGGTCATTTAAATTACAGTTTAGAGCAACCGATTTCGTTTTTGTTCATTCATATTCGTTATGAGCTCTCAATTTTGTTTGCGTGTGATAAAAATGTTAATATGCAATGAACTTCGTCAATGAGATTGAATGGACGAATTTGGGCAACCATTGAAGAAAACGACTGTTCACAAAAGCAAATTGATCGACGCAATTTTGCAACAGGATTAAACGTTTTTTTTTTTTTTTTTTTTTTTTTCCTTCATTATCATTTTGGCTGCTCATAAAAGAATTGATTGTAGATTTTGAATCGCGATCACATTCGAATGAATAGATTGAAGGAAATGCCAAATTGAACGCAGATGTTTGAGCTCATATTCAACCTGGAAAACTATATAATAACATCCAATCATACCTCCGTCTACGGCTGAGATGGTTAAAGAGACTCTGCCCAAATAGATATTGCTGCCATCTTTGGTGAAACTAAGATCAATTCCCAAGTTTTGTTGTCCAACTCAACGAAAGCGCAAAAAATGCTCCTTTTCAGCACAGCCTGATTTCACCAACACTGTTGCGTTTTCTGGATGTCAACCATTACTTGCTCCTAGGGTGAATAGAATCAATTATTTCGTTTCATTCATTAATTCAATCAATTTAAAAACGATATACAATTTACAATATGAATGGTGACCTCGGAATTAAGGAGAGCGCATTGCAATACTTGAACACACACAATATTTATACAAAAAGTCAGAGTAAATAACTTTGATATCTATGATAAACAAGTGGGTAAATTAAAGGTAACGTACTCGAATTAAGCAGCAGGAAGGAAAACACAAAGATATAAAACAAAGAGAAATTGGGACTTTACATGAACACCAATACCGTCAAGTTAAGAGGACATAATTTCCCTGCTTTATTTTCTGTGCATGTAGGAAATCATCCTTTCAAAGTTGTTCTTTGATCATTTTTGCAAATACAATATTTTTGTTGACAGGAGGAAATTCAATTCATATGTGTGTCATGATATTTAGAGGCCGCAATATTTTGGTTCGAGTTGCCCATTGGATTCACCAATTAACCCTAAAAAGATTGGGGGTCATTCTGACCGCCTGCTCCCTGACTTATTACTTCAAAGTCTCAAGCATCTTTTAAAACCATTTTCGTGAAATCAGGCATAACTTTAAACACGCTTGTCAGACCAAAAACGTTATCTTATGCACAAATTTAATGCCCATTAATTAATTTTTTCAAAATTTATTTCAATTTTGTTGACTGAAATTATGTTCATATAGCCTAGTTATGCTTCAAACAGGTTCTACCATACATTTTTAAGGAAAACATAAGAAATTCATTTTAAAAAATCATAAGAAATTAATTTTGATACACTTTTTTATGTAATGTTTTTTGGAATGCTACAAAAATATTTACACCAGAGTCATCCTTCTATTTTTTTTAGTAATCTAGATCAAAACGTATGATTAATGGTCAAGAGAAAACTACTCTTAAATTAGCCTAAGGTTATTTTTGGGGTTTCTTTGGACAACATCTCTGTATCACTTAAATCCACATTTACCTTTCCTGTTTCAAATCCCAGAATTCAACATTCTGAGCAGTGTCGTCTCGTTATGACACACCAATCTGCTATATTGAATACAGCAATAACGAAATGATTCGTAGGAAAACATTTGCCTTTCTCCATAAATATAGACTAATTTAAACTGAAATATGCTACGTAACACCATGTACATCAATGGATATGTCAAAAGGTACATTCATAAGACTAGCTTTTAAATCATAGTTCCTATGAGAGCCCCCAAACAGTTGGGTCTAGTTCGATGTCGCTTAAAAACAACGAAAAGGCAATATGGAGGACTTGAATACCATCGGCAAAAGTAGGGCAATCACAAACATTCGAAATGTGTATCATCAAATCCGGCCAGATTAAATACATTAATTGGTCATCAAACTATGCAGACATGTTTCTGAGCAACATCCTATAGGTTGTTGAAAATTACATTGAGAAGTATAATTATTATTTTTTTATGAGTTGTCTTACCATTTTATTTTTTTCTGTGAAAATTACTTTGTCATTGAGAAGTAAACATTTTTTTCTTTATAATGAGTTTCTAACACATTTTTGACCCCAGGCATTTCCAGTGGTCCATTAGTGATCATATTGTATGTTTCTTACCTCTTAGCAAAATGAGATAATTACTTATTCAAATAACAATAACCCTGTTCATCAGTACTCCTAATACTTGACTATAGAATTATTTATAATTATGAAGTGTATTCTGAGACTCAGAAAACACAATATAATGTACCAATATACTTGACAAGATTGGCATATTTAATAGGCACTCACATACACTCAGCTCATAATTACATTTTACAACAGACAGAAGGCAAAACAAGGGTAGGGTTTATCATACGTTTATAAAGGCTTTTTGTAATATATGCATGCGTCATGTACTGCGCAACATTTAATTTAGTACTCAAGCATAATAAAGGCACTTGTTATATATAATAAGTGCCTAGGCGCGACGTAATACTACACATAAATATTAAATGTTAAATAAAAAGCTTAGAAATTCGGTCGGTTTCCTTTATCAGATGTCAGTAAATGAAAGCCAGACACAAACACTTGACTATTACTCCAAAGCAATCCTGATTGAAAAGAAATACATAAAGAAGGAGAAGAAGAAGAAAAAAGAAATCTACACGTCAACGAGCTTTCATAACAGCTGAGTTTTATGTAATAATATTGTTTGTTTTATTTACCGTTGCTAGTTTGCACAAACTACATCTTAAAAGACAAATTTTTGTTTGACATAGAAATGTGCATTTTCGCGATTAAATAAAACGGTAAATTATATCAATTTGTACCAGTCCATTGGGGATTAAAAAGTTGAAATTAATATACGAGAATGCAAAATTTGGAAATTAATATTTTTATCACAATGTTGTTGACAATCATTCTAAGCAATTTTAAAAGGAGAGTGGGCTTCAAATTAATGTTGTTGTGTTTTTGAGACAACGATAGGCCTATACATGTAAAAGTAGACAGTGACCCAATTTGTATAAATGACAATTTAGTTCATATCAAAATACAAAACAAAATACAGTCAGTGTCAAAAAGAATGGTACAGTCGGGGAAAAAATCATTTGTGGTATCAAATTAAAGCCAAAAGATTTTTCTTGTTGATGCGCTTTGTCCTGTATAATGCTTTTCGTAAAACAAGGTTATGCAAAGTTTTGTGCGACGAGGAACAAGTCAAAATTACACACGTCTATTGTTCTGGGGCGCCGAATTCACGGTCATTATAAAATCATACACAAAGGCATGGGACGGCGTGCGAAAAATGGAGTTTTCTTGATTGTAGAATATCAGTCATATCTCACAAAAACACTGCACCAAATGTGAGAAAAAAATTGCAGAAGAAAGTCTGATTTTCCTGCTTTAAGAAAATATTAAACAATACCAGGTTGTTATTATTCTTCATACTATAAAAAAAATAAATAATTCCAGCTGTACCATTTTATTTGACACAGACTGTATTTAGAAATACTTACAAACATGTCATCGCTATATTTTACATATGCCTGAACGTCAAAGCAAAATTTCGTGCTGGTATAATTGTTATTGATCGAGATATTTAATTTCTTCAAAAATTGTATAAATTAGTGCAATAACGTGTTTTTGCACCTTTTGTATGTTTTGACTAATTTCTGAAATCCCAAAAGACGTGATGTGATACTGAATGAATATATTGTTTGCACAATATTTATTTTGTAATATTGAAAAAGGGGTATTAGAAAATGCATCGTTTGGACTAACATGCTGGACACAAAACTGATTTGAATTGATCTGAACACAGCTATAGTCAAACTTTAGACAGTAGTGTATTATACTGTATAACGAAATATATTCACTTAATCACAAGCAGCAACCTTTTTACAATAATATAGTGAAAGAAATTGGATTAGAGAGATTAATAATGACGTAGCTTGACCAATGGTCCCCAGAGCTGTCATTCATTTTGGGTTTCAGGTTGAAAAAATTTCCTCCGCCGAGAATCGAACCCGATATAGGCTCAAGCTATTCATTGTTATTCTTTCTGATAAAAATTTATTTCCCGCTATCATACACTATATACACTGTTCGTCATAAAGGTGGAATATTTTTTTGCCGCTATAGCGACATGATTTGCTCTGGCTTTAATTTCTTGAATATGTTTGTCCCTGCTTTTACTTTTTGGGACCCTGGCTATATCTTGGACATTCTCCCAACTCTTCAAGTGGACCTTTTTCTAAAAAAGTTTTGTCAACCCCCGTGATGCCCATTTTTGTCATTTTTTCTCATTTTGGGGCCCTTTTTGTTTTCACGGCCGATCAAGCCCCCCTCAGTCCTACCTCCAGGAAACGCGACTGAGGTGTATTGTTTTATACTGTTCTTTACCGGTGTAAATTATATTTCTGGGGACAGATTAAGGACTCTTGTCTAGGGGAGGGGTTGAAAGTAAAAACGAGACTCCGTGAAAATCCGGAATATTATTCCATCTTTATGCTGAAACAAAAGGAATGAAACAACACCTTTAACCCTTAAATATCATCATTTTTCCCTTAATTTTGTTTAGCCCTTGACTGACAAGGCTGCTAAATAGTCATATTGATAATATTTTTTTAATTTATGTTGGTTGAGATTTTACAATACAAATTGGGAAGATATGAAATTTCCATGGTGTAAAATTGAATAAATGAAATGTTGAAACCCCAATCAAAATAAATTTAGACCCCTCCCTAGACAAAGGGTCGAGCCTGTAAACATAAATCTAGCTTTGATTAAAGAACATAAAAATCTCCACCTCAGACGTGTTCCTTGGGTAGGACTGAGGGGGCCTTGATGGGTCGCGTGAACAAAAAAGCCCCAAATAAGAAAAAATGACGAAAATGCCACCTCCTCGGGGTGACCAAATTTTGAAGAAAAATCCCCGCGGAAGGTTGAGGAACGTCCGACATACACCCATGAGTCTCAGTAAAGTGAAAGCCCGTGACAAACACATTCAGAAATTAAATAACGGACCAATTCATAAGGTCGTTTGGAGCAGAAAAAAATATTCCACCTTTATGACGAACAGGTATATGGCCAAAATTATAGAACACCCGAAGCTACACAAAGTCTATGGGATCCTCAATGCCTATACATTTGCCGAGGTATTCTAGGATAATCTTTTGGTGCCGGGACAGCTTCAGGACTTATAGCATAGAGGCAATTAATTTTTTTATGCATCATGTGATACCAAAATTTATACAGTGTGTTCCTAAAAAGAAAAGGTAACCAAAGTTCAAAGTCAGTCATGTAAGAAGTATATAAGTTTATTCTTGTGATTTGCTTGCTAAAAATACTAAGTAACTCATTAGCTTTAATTTGAGACTATTGCTTAAGTCCAAACTGTCATGGGTCACAGGAGTTAAGGGCCTGTCCACAAGAAGCGATGATCGTTGTGGGCGACAACCTACGAACTACTTTTAGTACCCAGCTCGCTCGCACCGATGCGCAGGTCCACGTCCGCCTATAAGACGTGAATTATCCGCTTCGGGTCGCCAACAATGATCGTAGCAAAATTTGTTCGCCGCTGGTTGTTCTCAACAGTTAAACAATAGCCGGCGTCAGTTTGGTTGACGTCAATGACCGTAGCTGTTCTCTTGTCGCGACCTAGCAAGGAGCTTATCGTAGATTGTCGCCAGATAGAATTTGTTTAGCACAGCGGAACGGCGGCCAGTTGTCGAGGTTATGCGCTGCTCCAACCTGACGTTGCACGCATCGCTGAACCGAAAGGCACTGAAATTTAAGCCCGCTACGACCTTTGTCGCCACCTACATTCAACCAAATTAGGGATCGGCTTCAATTCACATACTGTACAGTCGCCGCTAATTTTTGAAATTTTCAAAAATCACTCACGTACCCAATTATAATGCACGACTGAGAGGCATCTATCACGAACCTAAATGCGACAGGCCGCCACAGGTAGAAAACACTCGTCTGCCGTGTGCCAGTCGCAAGGATCGCCCCATGGTCGCATAAGTTCATATTTGGTGTGGATTTTAACTGGCGACAAGAGAAGTCGAGCCCGAGATTGCGCGATGGTAGGCTTATTGTATTGTATCGGATACCCAGCTGTTGTTAGTCACATTGTCGGCGTGGATAGCAAGTCGTTGTGTAGCCTATCGTAGACAGAGCTCGTGATGTGTATATGATCTTCGTCCACGCTACGATTCTGACACGATTTCTGGCATGTTTTCTAGCGATGCCACTTGGGTGGTTCGCGCGCACAGACGATGCGCGCGTTGCCCTGTGGGACAGGCCCTTTAGTGTCCTTTGAAGGTGATAGGTACAAAACCCATTTTTTTTTCTAAGTTTTTCGTTTTTGGGGTACGAAGTGAACTTTTTGTAAAAATTTTGGTTTCATCGTTTTCGTTTTTTTTTTTCTTCATACAAAGTTTCAATGAAATGCAATCTCATTTGCCAAAGGACCTATCTCACTGGCAATGAGATGGGTTCACAATTATGAGTCTCTTGAGTAGTGGAGACGTCGTGGTGACGTCTTCCGAGGCTTCAAAGGCGTTGTGAGAAAATCAAACAAAAGACTAAAACATTGTCAAACTTGTTCGATTCCTTTTAAGCGCTAGCAAGTTCCAACAAAGTCTCTGCCACGTCTTGGATACTTAGGGGAAGTCGCGGCAACCCCGCAGAGACGTCACAGAGACTTGCTCGCGTCTGAAAGAACATGTTTGACATTTGTTTGGTTTTCTCGCGACTTCCTGGAGACTCAGGTGACGTCGCGGCGACCTGTCCGAGACTCCAAAGACTTATAACCGAGAACGCTTCTCATTACCAGTGAGAAATCCACTTTAACAAAGAAGATGACATTTCATTGAAACTTGCTGAAAAATACCCCATGACACCAACTACGTTAAAAAGGTTTGTTTTATACCCTACAAACCAAAAACCAAAAAATTAAAAAATAAATAAATAAATAAAATGGGTTCTGTACCTATCACCTTCAAAGGACACTAATTCTGTGACCCATGGCAGTTGGACTTAAGCAATGTCTCAAATTAAAGCTGATGAGTTACTTAGTATTTTAGTAAACAAATCACAGAAATATATCATGCATTTTTTAAATGAATGACCTTTGAACTTCAGTTACGCTTTTTTAGGAACACACTGTATAGTTTAAACCATCAGGTAATTTAAAAATCGATGCGCTATGCGCTTTCAATTTCCTCATAGACTGTGTATTAAACATGAAGTACAAATGCAAAAACGTGAAATGGCAATTACATATTTTGATAGCTAAAAAAAAAGAAAAAAGTTTAGAATAGACGTGTGAAACTTTGTAGGCTTTTTTATTTTTACATGCCCCAATTCATGCCAAGTTTCAGAAAATTTGGTCAAATGGGGAGGGGGTGGATTGGCCCCATCCCCTGGTTGTCAGATAACCAAAAGAACCCTGCCAAATTAAGGTTCAGAATGATTTTCATGAAATGAAGAAAATTTACATGTTACATTAAATTTCACGAGGAATTTAGATATGGCAAAAAATCGAGGTTTTTGAAAAGGGGAACTTAAATAGGGGCTCTGAATAAAAAATTTGGAGCCTCTCAAAAATAATTTTAAAATCCCCACATAAGATATTATTTCTTCACCCTACCTCATGATGAATGAAGTATTTTGACATCCTCAGGAAATTTATTTCAGAAAATATATACTTTTATAGGGAGAGGCTTAAAATCTTTTACGTTATGACACTTTGATCCTGATAGGGGCAAGATTTTTTTTAGATTTTGTTTTCAACTGGTGGCGTAACACACAAAGGGGGACTAGGGGGCGAGTTCCCAACGCATGACTATGTTATTCAGTCTATAAAGCATAATGATGACTTTCGGAGACATTCCAACCGTTTTATAGGTATTTAAATGGTCATCTGAATGAAAATACCTAAAATCATTTAAATATGTGTGGTGTTCTATTAATTTTGGCCACCCCTGTATAAATATATAGATATATACATAATTATAATGTGTCTTACCAGATAGAATATTAGAAGATAAATGAATTATCAAAAAAAAAACAAAAAAACTTGAATTCAAATTATTAATGCAATTGAATACGACAGGGAATAATAGTCATTTTAAGATATTGTATTGTACAAAATGTACATTTCATCTATTATGCACGTTAGAGCAGTGCTTCTATCACCAATATAAACATGACAATGCTGTCAAAATATCTATTTGTGCCAGTTTATTTTTCCCCTTCTGCACACATGGCATACTATATTTATATATGTCAATACACGATTTTGACATGAAACATACAACAATGGAGTACATTTTATTGTATAACGAAGAAATGGGTCTATTTCGATTCCGCGATCTTTGATTTACTTCTAAATGTTAGCAAAAAATTCAAAGAAGTATGACATTGAAATGATTTTAATAGAAGGAATACAGAATATGGGTCGTCATGATGATTAAGTGGACGTCGTCTACATTATAATTGTGAAGTTATTTAGAGATCAATGAAAAAAAAAATGGGGCGATCGCCTGCACATAAAAAATATCATAAAGATCATGCTTTCACTGCGCTGTTGGCATGAATTCGCAATGGCGCTGTCAAACTGTTTTGGCATAATATGAGCTCTCCGTTAACCATACCAGGAAAAAAAATACACATGTAGATAAGACGGTATCAGTCACAGGTTTTTGTTGTTGTTGTTGTTGTTTTTGTTTTTGTTGTTGTTGTTGTTTGTTTGTTTTGTTTTGTTTTGTTTTGTTTTGTTTTGTTTGTTTGTTTGTTTGTTTGTTTGTTTTTTTTTTGGGGGGGGGGTTTATTGTTTTTTTTTTTTTTTTTTTTATTTTTTTGTTACTTACCTTAACTGGGGATGTTGCATAAAATCTTTTTTTAACTGATTTTCTCGGGTTAAAAATCAGTGTTGGTAGACCTCTCATTTCTCAGCGTATATTACATCCTGTTTTTCATAATCCTAAAAATTGATGCATAAATAAATCTTTTGACAAAACTGAAACTGAACACTTGCAAGTGTAGTTTATCATCGGAAAAAATTTCTGAGGTAAAAGTTGAAACCGGAGTTTGGACTATTAACGGAAGTTTTTCAGTTTTCTTACGATAAACACCCGGTTAAAAAGATTTTATGCAACCCACCCTGGTCTAATCAAAGCCCGGGTCTATACCAAATCGACATGTCGTACTACTCACACTCGGTGCTGATCGACCTCATTTCATGCATCGTGTTACTATTGCTACCGGTCTCCTTTTTAATTAAACCTAACCTTCCTACTCATAAGTTAATCAACCTGTGTTTTGCAATTTTATTTTCATTTTTATTTTACAAGCCTTTTTTTTTTTTTTTGTTTTGTAGTTCTTGAACGTAATTTGGTTATGTCGCCTTTTTTTTAATACGTTTCACTACCAGAAGGGCAGTAGAGTAACAAAAGAGGGTATGCCCTGAAAGCGATATGTCAAACTTAATACAAAGTATGTGGCATAATGAATACAAATATGGAATAATATCGTAGATCAATGGAATATAAGTGGCGTAAAGAGGATTATAGAATCTGAGGATCATAAAAAGATGAGGACACAAATATATACTGATCGGTTGCCATGGATACTGACAATTTCGTCTTCCCTCAACCGCGCTTATCGATATTCTGTCAAAAATGCCTGGTGACTTTTTCGCTATGTCTGGAAAACCCAGGAAAGCTTTATGGTCGTTAAGAGCAAGTTATGTTTAAGGAGAAGGTATGCATGTGTCATTACATTTAACTGTATTCCCACATCATTATTCGTAATACGCTTGCGCCAACATACTAATCGATTTAAGTCCTTGCATTCACGTCATAATCTGTAATTCATATTTGCGTACTTTGAATGGCAATGATTTGTTTGTGCATTTTATAATTACCAATTTCAGCTACATAATGCGCTAATTATCTGATAATTAGCGCATTTACTAGCTGAAATTGGTACATTGTGGTGATAAGCAACGGAATCAAAAGTGGAATGTAATATATGCTTCATTTTGCCTGACTGTCACGGATTGGCACAACAATTGATGCCTCATGCAAGCACTGATCACATTTTGATCGAAACTGACAAAAGCTCTTTGATGTTAAATGCGCCGATAGCGGGGAACGTTGGGGAGGGAAGGACATTAAAAAAAATGTTCAAGTCATTCAATAATTATCAGGTGATCAGTAAAAACGAATATAAATTATTTTATCCCCTATAGGGAATTAAAAAAATAAAGGTAAGCTTTACCTCATTTGCGTGGGTGTAGGTAATAGTTCCAGAGAAAGACATGAGTTGACATACATTCCCGTCAGTCTGACGCACCATCCACGTTGCGTCAGCACATGGGGTCGGAGCTAGATGCAATCAGGGACATATTACGGTAAGAAAAAGAAGAGAAAAACAATGTAGATCTGAAGAGAGTATTGGTTTTTGTATACATAATGTATATTGCAAAAAAGACACTATAAGAAAGTAAGGGGTCACATTGACCCCTTCCTGGGGACCCTTCATTTTTTTCCTGTGTCATATAAAATTTGCGAGGGTTAAGGTAATACTTCCAGTGAAAAACATAAGCTGACATACATTCCCGTCAGTCTGACGCACCATCCACATTGCGCCAGCACATGGGGTTGGAACAATCAGGGACATAATACAGTTGTAAGAAAAAGAAGAGAAAAACAATAAAGTCCTGGGAAGTGTATTGATATACATAATTCAAAAGCGCGGATCTAGCATCAGTTCTGATAAAGCATTTTGGTCGGCCCAATTGTCTAGCTACAAATGATAGCGGCTATACGCATGTGCATGGGCCGACAATAATTCCTTGTCAGAGCTCTTGCTGGATCCACTACCTGATGTATATGTTTGCAATAGGCACTATAAAAAAGTGTGAGATCAAATTGACCCCGTTCTGGGTATTGTGGTTATTAAAGGTAATTTCAACTTTGCCGTTAATGTAATATTATAAATAAGCATAAGAGTAAAATGCTTTAACCGAAAAAAAAGTCTTTAAAATAAATTAGTCGGCCAAATTGTCCAGCTAATAATAATAGCGACTATACGCATGTGCATGGGCCCATACAATAATTCCTTGTCAGAGCTCTTGCTGGATCTACAACTGATGTATATTTGCAATAGACACAATAAACAGGTGCAAGATCAAATTGACCCCGTTCTGGGTACAATTTTGGCCCTTAATTTCCCTCTTAAATAGAAAGTGTATAGATTGTCATTATTGTGGTTAATGAGGGAATTTCAATTGTGCAGTTAATACAATATTATTGATAAGCATTAGAGTAAAATGTTTTAACTGAAAAAAGTCTGTAAAAAATACAATAAAATACAATAATAATACGGTATTACAGCAGTTGTTTCTGTACCTGGTTGAGTCGAACTAGCTTTAGTGGAGGGAAGTGTGGTCGAGTTATCCAAGATTGTGGTGCCGATCTCTGTGATGATGTCTGTCGACAAACTTGTCATGCCGGTGATCGGATTCGAGGTCGATGCCGCTGAAGCAAGAGCCACACAGACAACGACCACGATAAACACGACTGACTTTCCCATTTCGTTTCACCGTTATGTTTTTACTGAAATAAAAAAAAGAAAATTACTATTGAGCGAAAATTGTCTTCATTTCATATAATATATCGTGATATCATCAAGTTTGGAGTTTACAACCCAATTATTATAAACATGGCCATAGCATGGATCCCCCATTGATCTGCGATCCATGATCCTTGAACTTCATTCTCTACCCTCTAATCAGATTGTTTTTCTATGGTGATATCCTCAAGTTGAATTTTACATCTAAAGTAGTTCTTGAGACATCAATATGAAATTTAATTTTTGACTCATGAACCTTGACATTTGACCTACATAGTCTAAAATCGAAGCAGATCGTCTTACTATGATGACGTATGCGTAAGTTTGAAGTTCATATCTTTAGTAGATCTCATATCAATTCTACTCTATGTTAAATGTAAAGTTAACGTATACCAATGTGTGGCATTGAATCGTAATTAAAGAAGGCGCGTCCATTATCTAAGAGGCCAGACGCAACAAAGTAACGTTGGAAATACGGCTGAGAAGCGCAGAAATCTGTACAGCTGACTGCAATAACAAAAACTCGCGTAAGAAGACTTCCCTGCATTCGAATGGTATCGCCCGTCCGGTGAGGAGCAAATACTGCGTGGAGGTGAAAGAAATTTATGAATTTTTCTCATGGTTTTAATTAGTAGATGCTTCAGACCAGATGGAGGAAAAAGACATTTTGGAAAGCCTATAACATGATTGTGCTGAAGTTGTAATCAGAACCTGTATTTTACATAGATTGATGTTCCAAACCAAGAGATCTCGCCAAGACGCCGTTTGCATTATTTTCTATGCGATATGCATGTGATTTGCGTAAACATTGACCAATCGAGAAAAAAAATCTCTTATAATAGTTCAAAGTGACAGGACTTTTTTTTAACCAAGTGAAATAAATATACCATTAATGGAAAGCTGAGAATTCAACCTTTTAAAAACCGTGTGATCATTAAAGTGTAATATAATTATGCGTCATTGAGGAGCAAGACTTTGAAGCGCATGAGCTGTTCTGGGCTCAAAATTGGCAATATTGTACAGGAATATGTTCTGACCAGGCTTTCGAATTGATTCAAGTGACAGGACTTTTTTTCCCTTTGCAATAAGTTATCCCTATTTCTGAAAAATTCAGACTGTGAACGTACTCAATCAAACTGATCATTTCTTTGAAAGGGTAGTTGCTCGCCACAATAAAGAAAATAAAGTGAAAAACTGTCCAAAAACAGAAAAAGTAAATGGGAGCGTTCGCTTTGAGTAGAATGGTAGCGCCCTCTATCTCTTAAGTTTACAACTAGAATTGATATGTGAGATATCGTGATAACAAGCTCAACACATTGGATCAAATGATTTGACCTCTGTGACCCTTAAACTTTGACCAATACAGTACAAAATCTAATCAGATCGTCTTTTATGGCTATGTGTAAGTTTGAGTTCTCTACACAACTTTTGAATAGTTTTTGCTACATGCTTGTTAACCTCTTAATGAAGTTGGAAATATTGCACAATGTATAACAGTTTTTTCGATATGTATGTACATGTATCTCATTCCTAAAAGTTTCTGTGTCAAACCCGTTTCCGGGCAGTAGGCGTATATATATATATATATATATATATATAAGTTTGAAGTTCATATCAAGCTGTTTTTAAGATATTGCGTAACAGCATACTGGATTGGCGTCATGGTAGGCGTACGGGCGTACGCACGGAGGGACAATACAAAAACATGATGCCTCTGATATCATCACCTTGTGGTGCGCATGGCGAGGGAGGCATATATTACAAATTTTATTTGTTGCTTGTGTTCCCTTTTATAACCAAGTGGTTATCGAGGACCTAGCTCACAGTATTATCGACTCATTTCGAAGTAAAACTGCCGATCTAAAAATTGGACCGTTTTTTTTGTTTTTTGTTTTTTGTTTTGTTTTTTTTTGTTTTTTTTTGTTTTGTTTTGTTTTGTTTTTTTTTTGGGGGGGGGGTACCAATTATTTTAATCGACGTGTATGTTCAGTATAGTAAACTGTTGTCCATAAAAGAAAAAAAAAAGGCAGTGCACGCCTGAAGCGTCCCGCCTGAATTTACCATTTTAACATGTTCTAACTCCATTGTCAACCAAGAACGTTTCTATTTGTTTCTCGTTCGGCTGCAGAGCGATAACAGGGCTAATATCTCGAATAATGTAAACATACGAGATTAGAACATGCCTATGTGTATCATATCTTGAACCAAAGAGCGTAGATATTTGGACTTAATTCTTACATGAAATGGCATCTTTGATTTACAGCTATACGGTATTGGTTTGATTTATGAATGGGAGAATGTGAATGGTGCTTCGATGAAACTAGTGTTTGAAGAACACAACGGCCTTGCTTATTATGCCTGAAAATTACAATATAACTTGGTAAGATGGAAGTTCAGTTTCTACAACAAATGAGGTTTTAGAAAGAATATTTTCGTGACGTCACTCGATTACATAATGCTCCCTTCCATGTCTTGCTAAACGCCGTATGTGCAGCAAGTTCCCACTCAAACCATACCATAATCACAGGTATACCATTATTTGATGAACTCACTGAACCTTATTATTTATACCTAAATATTCACATTCCGTGTCGTACCCTTTGCTATTTGCATTTTCACTATTTGTTCGTATTTGTTTAATTAATGCAACAGGCATTAGACGCAAACGATATCCATTTTTCGTGCCTCACAATAAATTTACATCAGCAATTATGTGATTGTCCTAGCATTAAGAACTACAGCTTTTTGCGTTATTAACAGCAAATGTCCCTAATTATTTATTTCGGTGTTTTTTTTGTTTTTTTCTTTTTTTCTTAAGAGGATTTGACTATTTGGTACAAATCATAAAATAAAGTAAATAAATTGGGATATGGAGATAGAAATAAGATAATAATCATATAGAAGATCAGCACAATAATGATCACAATATAAATAAGATTGATAATGATTATGATAACAACAATTCTGTAAATTACAAGAATACACGCCCTTGACCCTTTCATGATTATAAAAATAAGGTAAACCGAACATTCAACGACAAATAGCGCAAGCGTATTAATAAATAACCAACCATTAATTCAGCATATTTTTAGACATTGCGTTACTAAGATAAAACACAAATTTAACACCTTGCATTTCATTTTAAAGAATTTCGTGATCACGTTTAAATGCAGACGATTCTTTTACGGACGAAATAATTCATTAGGTCAGTTAGGCTAAGTGCTACTCACCTGTCCGCCAAAAACGATCGATTCAATAGAGGTCGAAATACTTAATAAAGCTGCATACACCTGCTGCGAAGGCCGAATAATATTCTTATACTATAATATGAGAAGCTAAGTAGCATATGGATCGTTTTCTTCTAATAATAGATTACTATCATTACAACTAAAGGCATGTGACAATTACTAGCTTTACAGTCAATGGACATTGAACCCTATGGCCTTTACTGGGTACACACTTTACTTTACCTTTGTACGATAAATAGGTTCCAGCGCTAAATAACCAAATGATTAACCTCAGGCTTGGACTAAACACTAACCCTTACTATTATACCATTTCGCATATCTTAACGCTAACTCTAAATCTTATGATTAAGCCATTACAGCAACCACCAACGGAGATATATTATACGCTCATCTCACTTGTATAACTTCTGTAAAAAAAAAAAATAGTTATGTTGCTTACAGGTATATCTAAAATTCGTGTATATAATGCGTGTTAAAAAACATTTACTATTTTCATAATATAAAACGCCCAGAAAAAATTGTAATGTGATTTATTACCTCCATCAAGTCCATGACAATTAAACATACCTGTGCTTTATTTTAGGCTTCCGGTAAATCCCCCATTATTATTAACAAACGTGAGAAAAACAAATTTAGGCCCTTCAGTACGTCCTACAAGAAGCTTAACAATTATATTCAGCTATGCTTTCCAGTGAAACCAAACAATATTTTTAATGAAATATCAAATGCATACTTAAGGTTCATCTTTTCTTCTGTCTTTTGACGCTAATACAATACAAAATAGCCACTCAAAGATGGACAAGAAAATGTAAAAATCTTATTAAAAACAAAACAGGTCTACTATAGGTGTTCTTTTCCTTGGCTTTTTCTCTTTTCTCTCACTCTTTTCAGCTCCTTACCCTCTACTCTAATCCCTTCCTTGTTTACTCTCACCTCCCTCTCCAAACTAATCATCTCTCTTTTGTTCCAGTTTGCTGTTTGATCACACCTCTTCTTGCTTTTTGATTGGCAGGCTTCTTCACACCTTTTACATCCCCCTTTTTGTTCCCTTCGTTCTCTTCCTCCAAGGTTTGCCATCCAGGTAAAGCTTTTGTTCTATCTTTCTCTATATCCATGTTTGTTCCCTACTTTTCTGTGTCATTTTGTCTCTGACGAAGATTCTGCTAGGATCGAAAGCTCAGGCTCATTTTGACTTCAATAAAAACAAATAGCATAGATCATAGCAATGGGAATCACAGTCTACCCCCTGCAATAGAACAGCTCTTTGTTTTTCATTATCGAGAGATCTGATGAAAGACACATAACACAGAACAAAAATACAGTCTGTGTAAAAAAAAAATGGTACAGTCGGGAAAAAAAATATTTAGGTGTGAAATATTTTCAAATAATGTGTTTATGAGTTACCAAAATAAAGCCAAATAAATTACCTTGCTGATGCGCTTTAGGCTGTATAATTTGCGTTCGTAAAACAAAAGTTATGCTAAATTTTGTGCGCCGAGGAACAAATCGAAATTGAGCACTTCCAGGCCATTATGCGAAACCTATACACAAAGGCATGGGACGACGTGCGAAAATGGATTTTTCTTGATTGTAGAAAACTAGTCATATTTCAAAAATTACAACACTAAATGTGATGAAGAAATTGCAGGTGAAAGTCTGATTTTCCTGCTTTATGAAAATACCAAACGATAGCAAGCTGTGATAATCTTCATACTAAAAAAAAAATGTTTTCCACTTGTACCATTTTATTTGACACAGACTGTAAAATGCTAATGAATTACCCTCGCTTATTGAGGCAAGATTATTGCAAAAAAATTCAAAGGCGCCGATTCACCCAGTAAATTAAGCTAATTACAAATCTGCTGAAATACGTGTGATGCTTCAGACTAGGATTATTGAGAAGCAGAACAAATTTTAAACCTGCATTATGTAATCTTACGTATTCACCAAAATAATGAATTAATTGAACCACATTCTGTTTCCATTATTACGATGATGCACATTCTTAGAAATTTTAGAGCCTTTCTTTGTCACGTACTTGGAACAGTTAAATATTCTTGAAGAATAAAAATAATTAAAAAAAAAAAACAGAAAAAAAAACAGAAAATGGTTCTAAACAGACCATAACTGATTGCTTTGTGCACTGTTAGAAACTGTGTTTGTCCAGTATTTGGAACCTTAAAGGTTCTTCAAAGAAGCAGGAAAGGGTTCCGAACAGACCTTTAGAACCGTTTTTTTTTTTTTTTTTTTTTTTTTTTTTTTTTTTTTTTTTTGGTTATACAAGGAACCCTTTAAGGTTCTTGATACAACCTATAGGGTTCTTGATGGTGTGTGAAAAAAACCATACCAATTCTTAAAGGGTTCCTTAAAGGGGTTCATTACACCATCAAGGACCCCATAGGTTGTATACAAAAACAATCATGGGTTGCTTGTAGAACCAAAAACCGGTTCTAAAGGTCTGTTCGGAACCCTTTCCTGCTTCTTTAAAGAACCTTTGAGGTTCCAAATAAGGGACAAACAAAGTTTCTAACAGTGTACAAAGCAATCAGTTATGGTCTAGAATTCCATTAAAGTTAGCATATACGTTATAACTATTCAATATCGGTTATCTGTGCACTGTGTCTTTTCGGTTGGTTTCTTGAACGAGGATAGAAATGACATATCAATCAATTATTTCTTTGCGCGAGCCCCTTTCGATATCACTAACTCACAACATTCCAAATCAATTTATGCATGAATTTTGGGAAATAATTAGTAAATATATTGCAATCACATATGTAGATGACATTCAGTTTCACTGTAGTTCTGATCTGAAAGGTACAGTTTGATGGAAGGGTTGGGTGTTCTTCTGGATTTTTGCACTAAAGAATTGATACTCATGGATGACAGGACAGAGTTGCTAGTACTTGTCTCCCGGGGGGGGGGGGGATCTTTTTCGGCTTGTAATTCTCAAATCAAGTCCTCAGAATGTGTTTGGAATTTAGGGGCGAATTTTTATTGTTTGCTCTCCACTGAAATATAAGTTACATCACTGAGTCGCTCTTTGAATTTTCACAAAGACAACAAACGTATCGAGGGTTAGGAGATTTCTGGAAGAACAAGCGTTTTACAATGCTTTCTCATCACATTCAAAGACTTATTTGCATCTTAAAATTGGATGGTTCGTGTTGCCTTTCATGCAAGGAAGCGAGATTATCCATCACCGTTCATATCCTTACCTAGACAACTGCATTGACTACCAGTTGAAGAGCGAATAATCTACAAAATTATGTCTTTAGTATACATGAAATTGTGGTTGAGTATACCACCCCTACCCAATCTACATATGATAATGAGTTATCTCTACAAATTAATCTAAATTCATTTTAATCAAACTTACAAGAGAAACATTTTCTTTCATCAGAGTTTATGGTAATATTGCTTCCCATTGCTGTAAATATACAAAGATTTCTTTTATGGTACCATGAATTATGACGTAAATTACGAAAGAAGAAGAAAAGATCTAACGCTATTTCATTTTCCTTTTTGTTTATTGGTATATGTCTTATATAGGACTTATATAAACAGAAGAGCTGACCTTCTTTACGATTGCCGCTGTGACATAAATTATAATATTTGACCTATGAACTTTGTTTTATGGAAGAGATTGTGGACTTTATGCCTGTAAAATATCAAAATTTTCTCTTAAAATGCAATCTGTGTGTCGTTATGTAAATATATGAGCAAAAGTACAAACACGAAACGAAAATGAGTTTTACATCGTGCGCTTGTAAAAATGTGCCCTCTTTTATTCAAAAATATCAATAAACTACAGCTACAGAGCAAGGCATAATGACATACATGGGGAAAACGACGTGTAGGAAGCTGCGAGATAATCTGTTATCAATTTTTACAAAATTTATCAAATGGACAATAGAATATTAATATTCCTGAGAGAATTTGAATGGTGGAAATGGTTATTCTCTATATGCTTTGGTATTGTTAATCATTTGGATTATTTGTAAATGACACTGAATATCATATCAATCGAAAGCTTCAATTAAAAAAAAAGAAAAAAAGAAACAAGAAGCAACAATCAGATTCACGCACATTCATTTCTTACACATATGTAACATAAAGCACCAACGAGTTTTTGCCCAATAACGAAATGACCCAATAGAGCCAGATAACAAATTTGTTTTCATGTTCAATAACAAGCTAGTATATTGTGTTTAATATTTTACCCATTTATTTGTAATACACTTTTTGTCAACTTCACCAAACTTTTTTAATGCATCGATTTTACATACCAAATTTCTCATTTTACTATAATCCCTTTGAAATGCCACTTCAGTCATACAAAAAACAGCGGCACTTTGCTTTCATTATGCATGCGAACGAAGAATTATGTTAAGTTATTCCAACTCGGCAGGAAAGCTCACATGAACATATAAAATTAATATAAAGAAAATGCAACCATTTTGCCAGTGAGCTAGCTAACCACGGAGGTAATATAGGTTTTCCCGGTCACTTTTAAACTCTTTGCAATCAAATTCGTTTATGGTCATTCAATTAAAAAAATAATAATTCAGTCAAACCAATTAACGTTTAGATTTTTAATCGCGATCACATGTCCTTGTAAGAATTATCAAATTGATCGGAAATAGTTTAAACTTGACCGGGAAAACCTACAGTTTCAGACTAACAGCACTGACTTTACATTAATATAAATGAATATAAATATAAAGAAACAATATAAACAACAAGGTCAAAGAAAATCAATGAAAACAAAAATAAATAAAAATATATAAACAGAAAAATTAATAAGAAATTGAGAACAAAATAAAATAAAAAGTAAAAAATAATATGTCGCATACCGTATACGTTAAGGCCAAACTCATTACGAAATCTGTAGCAACAAAAATGCAGATCAAAACAAAAGATTGTGTTTGCAAAGAACACGTAACGCATAGAAAGAACTCATCTTTCCACAAAGATTGGCCTACTTTTCATATTTGGGATTTAAGATGAATCCTATTAAGACGACTAAGTTAGAAGTAAGATATATTTTCAGTCGAGGATCGAGTATTTCATAATAGAGGGGGCGCAGGCGGAAAATTTGAAAATAGTGTGAGGGGCGAAGGTGATAAAATATTACGCCATATTGCTGTTGAAAACATTCAAATTCAAAGGCAGAATCCCGTTTTCTTAAGATCATCCCGTTTTCTTAAGGTAACACTTCGTTCATTGTGCGATAGGCATATTAAAAGTATGGGGATCGGGGGGGGGGGTGGTGTGTGGCTGGATTCATCAACTCTGTTTATAGTCAGGCAAAAGAATCTCAACCTTCGATGGATAAACTGTATCTCAACGGGCGATATCTGTTTGTAACATGTCTACTTCAGCCTTTCTAATGACGTTAATGCCTCGATGATAAGGGTCGTTATTGCTGTCAATAGAAAAGCCAGAAGTCGAAAATAAATGAGGTCATGAAGTTTACATACTTTATTATTTTGTTATGGTAACACCAAAATATCTTTACGTAAATACAATGGACAGTTAAATTACATCAAACATTTATCTTTTTTCCTAAGATAAATTTCATTTTGTATAACCTGAATATTGTACAGATAAGTTATTTGTTTTCAATTGTTTTACAATGGTAGAAACACACGCAATTTCTGTGTCAAAACTTGGAGCATAATTACAGACAGCTGTGAGATAATCACAGGCTGTCCTGGCGTTATTCGAACCCAATTTAAATTTTCATAAAATTATTCATAAAAAGATGACCAGGCCACCCCTCCCAAATACTCGAAAAATTACCCTTTATTTAATGGCGCGATTGTTGACGTCAAAGGATGTTCATGGAATGCTACACCCATGCAGCGGCCAAGCATGATTGGGTTTCGCCTTTAGAATAAACATTTGTACTGCTATGTCAGAACAAGAGACCCTACGGCTCGTATTCTACTAGGGAGTTTAGAGTTGTACGGCAATAAACAATAGGATCGAACAATAGCACCGTACGAGAAAAAACTCCCAGCGCGAAAATAAACTTCCAAACGTGTACAACTTCCGTACGGCTGGAAGTTTCTAGTGCACTTGAACACACAAGATAAAACCGGAAATCCATTGAAATAATGACGCAACAATCTTTTTGTTTGTAGCCGCTTTATCCTTTGACTACCGAGTGCTGTGCATTGTCGCTTGTCATGCACTATTAAATATCACGTCCTATTCATTAACAATTCAGTGGCCTGGGATGGGAACAATTAACAGGCTTGGAAATTTTCAGCTGAAGAAAGGACAATGGTTTTATTCCCTCTGAATAAATTATTTACCTTAAAGGCACATAATGATCCCTGCGGGTGGTATCTCACTTTGCGGGGACACATTCGGGAGTATTTTTGAGGGTATTCGGCTGGTTTTGAACATTTCAAAACGAGCCGAATCCCTCCATGAATGTTCTAGAATACCCGCACTGATAATCCCCTATAGCAGTTCTATGTGAATGCCATGTGCTAAAAACAAGACACTGTTCTTTAGATTGAAGGATTCATCTATACACAACAAAAAAAGTAAGTCCCCCCCCCCCTAATCAAAATGATGTGACTTTTGAACGAGCTTGTTTTGAGTACAATAATTGGGAGGGAAGTTTTATCCATTTATTGAGTACCTTCTGTGAAAAAAAATCATATCGATCTCTTTAGACATGCATGAGTGATCAACGTTTAGAGCAAAAATGAACATTTTCAAAAGTCAAAAGGGTCATTTTGGAGGCTGTAAAAATAACAATTTTGGAAAATTTTCCTTTTACCTTGTCTTTAATTGTTTTGGTGGATTTATCATCCAAAATTTTATCATCCAACACCGATCCCGATACATTTCTCTATTTTTCATGGATGAGTGAGCACAATTTTAAGAATTATGTTCAGGCCTCCAAAAATGGTAAAATCCAAAAATGTTATTCAAAGAATTGACATCAGATATTATCATCAACATTATCAACACATTTTGTGAGAAAATGAGCACTATTCGTTGTGTCATGGACGAGTGAGCACACTTTAAATGTGACTTTTGTGACTTTTGTAATGACAATTTCGCCTTTAACGTGTGTTTATTCATGCATGACCCTTAGGTTTTATTTCATTTTCGCACATAAGTTAGTCGATGAGTTTATAAACATAACCGCCAAACGATATTACTCAACACCTTTCTGTTAAAAAGTTCCAGCATGTTGATTTTGGGCTTGTTTTTTCTTCGAGATTGTACACAATGTCAGTGGAGAGGAAATCAAAATCTTAACAAAATTGAAAATCGGCTTAATTTCATTGATGATTTTTGTTAATTCTACTGGAAGGTTTTTCACGAAATTTGGCACACAACTTCAGGGTGGTGTTAACTAACAGGAACAAACGCTAAATTGAGGATCTGATAAGGCACGGGATGGGGCCAAAGCTCTGAAATTCTTTCTTTTTTTTTCATATTTTTCTAATAACTTCTGCTCACTGAAGCATAAAACACTGGAATTTTCGTGAAACTCAAATCAAATGAACTATCCAAGAAGGTCTGTGACAATTATCCAAAGTAAGCGATTGAATTTTGGTCCACAAACGAAAAAATGGCTTTTCACGTATCACTTGTTCATTGAAGCGTGAATTTTTAATAAAATGCCATAGCATCATTTGAAAAAAAAATATTTGACATACATATCACAAAAAAAAATGTTGATAAAATGATTTTATTACACAAAACGGAACAATAATTACCTTTAAAAAAAATTGAAAATATCTTTTTTGTTCTTATTAAGTGTGCATTCAACCGTGAATTGATGGGTATTGTTTAAAACACTCTTCCAGATTGCATATTCCGTCATAATCAATAATTTTTAAAAGTAAAAATGTGTAAAAAAAATGCAGTTTTTACAGATTTTACCTCATGTTCATCCAACCGTGAAATTTAATGCAAAACTCGTTTGATGTGTTTGGAATTAACTGCAACAACCTTTCTGAAAAAATCTTTTGCTAAAAAGTTTCCATTTGTTCCAATATTATCGAATTAAAGTTATGAAACTAACCTTGTGACTTTCGAAAAGTGACATTTTTGCCTTTTAACTGTACTCATTGAAGCATGACTTAACGAATTTCAGTAAAAATTCACTGAATTAGAAGCTGATAAAATTACCTAAAAGGACATGTAATAAAATTAGTAAAACTCCTCTTGGATCAAAAGTTACATCATTTTGATTAAGGGGGGACTTACTTTTTTTGTTGTGTATATTTTTGCCAAATTGAAGAAAGTCCATATCACACGTAAATTTTAATTTTCTCTCATCAACTATATAATTCTGGTCCATAAGTTAAAGTTCTGGTTTAAATGAGCACAGGAACAGTCCAGAGGCATCCCGGTGGGTCTGACTGCCAAACTGGAGTCTGTATTGGGAAGTGTCTGTATAGATATCCTCTATGCAGTATTTGCTCATTGGCACCTTCTTCTCTAGCTGGTCAGTGGTATCCATTCCGACTTTGGTTGTGATCTGTGTGTTATTGTATGCCTCTCAGTATACTTATTTTGGCAATTCAAGGAGATATCTTGCACTTTAAATGGAAGCTTTCTCCCGAGTGTATTACGTCTGGTGCTCATGAAAGAAGCACTTGAGTGTTACATCAGGGACTTAAGAGTGTGGGTAGAGCGGTTATTTTATTTCAATAACATTCATATGAATGTTCCACAGTGAAAAATTCAAAGTCCTGGCAAGAAACCAATAATAAAAGGGTTGGAAAGCTGAAGACTCACTGGATGGCTCAGAGACCATGCAACCTGACTCAGCCTGGAGGTTTTCCAGAGGACACATGGGCCAGACCCCACAGAAGCCACGAAGAAAGACTATAGACTTTTGCAAAAGCTATTTCAGATGTTTTTTTGAAGAAAATGATTCGTATTTGTGGTTATTTGATAAAATATTGGACTGGGTACCCCTAGGGTATGAATAATTATGAACATGGTATTTTTCGTAAATCTGTCAATAAAATACCTCTGGAATACCAAATTGCTCAAAATATCAAAATTTCCTGAAAGTCCAGATGTTGGTAACACACTGATCACCAAAAAGTTTGACGAAACTCATTTATTTTAAAGCAAAATTAAAAAAACTTTGAAAATGTCAGGGGTATGAACAATTTTGCGGACAACTGTATATACATGTATGTATTTTTTTTTTCTGTCGCGGGCATTCACGGCGATCCCGGGAGGGGGGGGGGACGTGTCCCCCCTCGATTTTGTTATGGGGGGATCGTCCCCCTTCGATTTTTAAAAATGAACAATTTTTATGTAGTGATTACCTTGCGAAGCTAGTAAAGAGGAAAAATGTATCTCAAATATGATGCAAAATGTTATTATAAGGCAAATTTCCGACTCGCGCTTCGCGCTCGCAATCATTTCATTAGTTTCTGCATAATGTGCGAAGTATGCGAATTTTGGGGGTTTATTTGTTTCACTTTCGGGTTTTTCCGTCCCCTCCCCCCCCCGCTCCCCGTTGTGACATGAAACGCTCACGACTTGCATGGGAATATCTCGGAGACGTCTGCGTGACAAAAAACATTCAAAATCATTTCAAACCAGTCTCAAATTAGTCCCAAACTAGTTCCAAATCTGTTTTTTCCAGTATAATGACAAGTGACTTGCCACCATTAGTTTATTGTTGGTTTTCGCGTCAGTTGTCCTTTCTTCAATATGTCAGGTCAAACTAACACTTCAATCGTGTCGGAAAACGTCATTTTTGATGATTAACATGCAATTAATCTAATCGTTGTGGACAGTTCTATAATGCACCTCATTCTTAAACAAAGTTTTAACAACCTTTTACTTCAAGTTAACGAGAAAATACATAAATTAGCTTCCTCCGACATAAAACTCGCAAAGCCATATCAAATTCTAAACCACCTATACCCCTAGTTTAGAATTCTTTACAAATGTTTGTACAGATTTGATCTCGAATGACGTCACCCGAATCTACATTCGTACGATTAGACGCACGCTTCACTGACGCTTCATAGAGAAGCGTGCAAATCAGCGTTGCAATCTCGTTTCATTACCCTTACTATTTTGACAGCACAACTCTAAACTCCGTAGCAGAATACGGGTCTACGTGATGGACAATAAAAACACTTAAATTTGTAATTGTTGTATTGTATAGCACATTAGCTTTCGCTTTAGTTGTAATTTGGCTATTTTTTTCGGTCCGGTCAGGGACTTTAAATGATATTTCCAAAACTAAACGGCAAATGAGTGGGTCAAGCCTGTGCTTAGAAAAATGAGAGGTTAAAGTTAGGTAGACCGTAAAAATTATGTATCGGTCATGACACGTATAGGGGAGACTGAGGTAATTATGGCCCCCTTTTTCCCATTTGCTATTACTACCATTAAATGAAAAGTCCAATAATATTCTAATTATGTAAAAACAGTCTATATACCTATAATATACAAAGGAAAGCATTACCCTTTGACTTCTCATTTGCATATTAATTACCATTATATTAACAACGTTGTGGGGCCATAATTACCCCACAGGTTGGGGGTATTTATGGCCCCTATTGTCATGACTGTATAAATTAAAACATATTAGGCTCATTGATTATGGTAAATGCATAATAAATGTTGTTGGGTATACCTAATACACTTATCAACCACCAACAATAATTTAATCAATAATTGGTTCAGCCAAAATGTTGAAATTTTGCAGTCATAGCAACACATATATTTATGTACATAATCATACAAGTTAATGTCCCCATCTGCG
Organism: Paracentrotus lividus; assembly: GCA_940671915.1. NCBI lineage: Eukaryota > Metazoa > Echinodermata > Echinoidea > Camarodonta > Echinidae > Paracentrotus > Paracentrotus lividus. The sequence goes on from CALNVZ010000674.1 coordinate 12,423,529, forward strand.
CTTATACACTGTTTATGCATTGGGGGCATAACTACCCCAAGTGACATTTTCAATTTGATCCCTCTTTGCAGCTCTACTATTGAAGATATTCAGGTGGAAGTTTTTTATTTTGTGTTTTTTTTTAGTTCCTATCGTTTCAGTTTCAATCAAAATTTCATCTTAAATTATGTTAATTAATGATATTACACCCCAAATAAAAAAGCAGACTTGCCACCTTCCAACAAACAGAATTGTGATTGCCGTACATTTTTGGCTCCCCTCAGCACAAAATTTGAAGTAAATGGCTTATTTTTCTCATATGATAGTAGGAAGAGTTTAGCGAGGCATGTGTAATTTTTTTTATTATCATTGTGTAATGCAGCAAAGAATTATAAGCTCTCAAAGACAAAGGGGCCTTAAATACCCCAGTCTCCCCTAATTATCTTATTACTGGGATTTGAAATATAAGTTGAACTTTGGATCAATCGATGAGTAAAATGTGTTTGGAAAACTAAATGTCTGTTGTTACATTTGGGAATAATCGTATTATTTTTTCGCTGTATCAACAATGACCAACTAAGCTACATTGAAAACTACTTTGTATCCGTTATCATATATGTCATCATATTAATCAAATGCAGTTACTATACGAGCACCCATTATTACTTCAATTTCTACAGTGTACATTGGGAAATAAGTTATTCCGCTGTAAAAAAAAAAGCACGAAAAATACATAAGGCGCCGTGACAACCTTTTAGCAGATCGAACATTAAATATCCGCTTTTATTATGAGAAGGTGAGTTTGTAATCATGTTCACATTTGCGAAAAGTACATTCTTTATAACAAGCCACCAAAGTGGGCGTCAGGAACGTTAACGATTTTATATTTATATGTCCTTCACTGTACAAGCACGAAAGTGAAATGATAAGCTAGAATATAATTTAAAAGACTAAATCAAACAACCGATGTGTCCAATTCATAATATGTAAGGTTGTTTTTTTTTTTTTTTTTTTTTTTTTTTTCACGAGAAGAGTTTAATTCTAAAAGAGATCAACGTGTGTATTTTGTTGATGACATCTATAGAAATTAATGTTCATAGTGTAAAATTGACATTTAATGATATTTTCTCGAACGGTAATGACAATATAACTACACCATAATCATGAAAACAGTTTTTTTTTTTCAATTTGTGAACAAACTACTGCGCGTTAAAAAAGAAAAAGAAAAATAAACAAAACAAAACAAAAAACAACTATGACCTCGTCATAATTCTTTTGAAAGGTGAGTTTCTCAAATTCAAATAAAAAATATCATACCTCTCAAAAATAAGATGCAAAGTTACACTCTTCGTCAGTGCTCATGATGTGAAGATGTAAATCAAATTTTGTTTCTGAAACAGTCGAGCTATGCTCCGTTTTACCACAAAAAAAAAATGGCATTCTACTTTACCCACTGTGATTCTTGTATCCTCTAGATAATATAATATAATGTATTATAAACCGAAATAAAGGCTTACTGTTATTGTCACCGCATTTCTTTGCTTTTCTTTTTTCTTTTCTTCCTTTTTTTTTTATTTTTTTTTATTGTAGTTATGCAAGCACTACTTGTCGAATGGTTGGCGGATTTATGAAATGGTCGTTTCTGCCAGCGTAATTAAATTTGTAGAATCAGAAGCACACCCACCTCTGAGCATCGGGTAGACCTCATCATGGAATTAATTACAAGGTCTCAGGTGGTAGTGATGAGAGGCGGGTCGTGGAAATAGAAAGATGTGAAGGGATATTGAAATGGACGAAGATATATTAAAGTTGCCATGGTCAAGTTTCTTGGTAATAATCAGAATTCGCTAGGTGAAGTGAAAGTGCATTTTAAGTAAAATTTCTTCTCACAGTTCTGGTATTAATTACGGACCAGTGGTTTTAAGCACATCCTTATTGATGATTGATCTTGCTTATATTCTTTAGTTCGTGGTCATGTCTTTTCAAATGAAACTCCCAAGGCAATTGGCATTTGCTACAAAGAGGGATTTCATAAGCAATTAAATTGTGTTTGATGACAGTGGTGTGTGCGTGTTGTCGTGCGTTTGTGAGATGGTGTGTGTGTGTGTGTGTGCAAGTGTGAGGGTGTTTCAGAGAGTTTAAGATGGGTTTTTGAAAAGGGGTGATCGTAGGGTGTGTGATAGATGAAGAGTTGGTAACGGTGTGTGTGTGGGTGTATGTGTGTGTGTGTGTGGGGGGGGGGGTGTTTGTGTGTGTGTATGTGGTGTGCATTTGGGTGTATGGATGTACATGTGTAGCGGTGTTTAAGTGGATGTGTTTGGGTGTGTGGTGTATGCTTGGGAGTGTGTTTGGGTGTACGACAATTGTTATACGTAAGCTCACGACTTTTTTTTTTTTTTTTGTTCCTTCTGCTGACCCACATGCATGCGTCTCCGATAAGGATCATTAAACCCCATTGAACAGAGTAACAGGGGATTTCTTTTTCAAATTGGGCAATTCAAATGTACTTATTTTATTTCAATATGAGACACTCTCATGCAAATGATAAGACTTATGACAGTAAAGCCTCAAAATAATGTACAAAATATTAGATGACTAAATTTATGTAGATTATATAAAAAGACAAAAATATATCATAATCTTTAAAAAATAATAATAATAATAATAAAGCCCGGTTATCATGATACATATTAAATTTTATAATCATAATCAATAAATTATCAATGATTTCTTCATTAAATAACAGTTTATACTGTTTAGTTCTGTAGAATGATTTATACTATTTGCATTATAACTTAAAATAATCAGAAATTGTATTTGTTTTAGGAAAACGATCTCTTGTGAAATTATTTGTTATGTGATTTGAACATAATTATGAGTGATATATTATCGATTGTATTTAGTATTACCCATTTTTTAAAGCAGTACTGACAATTTTCACTTAAGGCTTTTTTTTAGAATTGTGATAAAGATTAACTGTTATCCAGGCTGAGAAAGTCACGACCTAATTAAAAAAAGTTTCGAATGTCTCACAATTAAGGAAGCGATTTTGTAACTATAAGAATATAATATTATAATTCAAGTTTTCCCTCCAGATAAACCACTCCAAGGATAATTAAATACGATATTATTCATTTCAGTTGATGTACAAGTAAAGGAGAGGCCTGACGACAAGCAAAACTTGCAATAGCTGGCGGTAAATTTTCGTTTTTAAGGATTTACAGAATTATTAATTTCCATGGAAATAGACATAAGTGCAGAGGCGTAAAGAAAGCTGAGATTGTCGTGCAAGATCCCCAGGTAATTGAAAAATTAAATGTCATAAAAAGAGAGGAATTATATAGTAATGGAAAATAATCATAAGAGAAGAAAATAAAGTTAAAAAAAAAAAGAGATAAGATAAAAATACAATCAAGGCACAAGGTTCTGAAAATCGGGAAGATACGACAGTATTACGAGTTTGCAAACAAGAGACGAGCAATCTGTTGGGCAACTTTGGAGAAACAAAGAATTGTTGCGCATTTTTTTTTTTTTTTTTACAAAGATATTCATCACAAGATCTATAGAAATTTTTATCATTTTTTCTTTGATATTTTCTCAGTCTCAAAATTAAGATAAATACCTGTGCTTAAAAAAATGTGTGGTAGACCTACTAATTAATCGTAGTCGAAAGTGGATTTAGCACCATTGGAAATAAGCTCTTCATATTTCTTAGGTGATTTGTGGCGGGATTTTCAAAAGACTAAAAAAAAAAAAGATTTTCAAACAAATGAATAATATAGTGCATGTATGTGAAGAAGATTAGATTTTGCTTCATCTGAATAACATCCAAATAAAATCAGCCTTTCTCCTTTATGGAAGAGTTATTTTCCTCCCTCTTTTCAAATATCACAGCAATTCTATACAAAGATCATGGACAGTTATATATCCATGCAAAGATAGAATATTAAAGAAAAACCTTGACCATTAATCTTAAATGCAAGAGTGGAAACCTTTTGAACGATTTATGTAGCGGATTTATAATCTTAGCAGCGTATATCCATTTCTTTTGTGTTTATATATAAACTTTAATGTTGATGGAGGAAATTGACTGCTTTGGAAGATTTAAAAAAAAAAAAAAAAAAAAAAAAA
>CALNVZ010000674.1:12427681-12443028 GCA_940671915.1 Paracentrotus lividus
ACACCCCTATTTATTGGACACCAGACATTGAAATAATATGTTTATATCAGTAAACTTCCAAGCTGTGTCCCTCTCTTATTTTCAAATCCGGGATACGTCGTTGTTTTCCCATTAACACAAATTAAAGGAGGCTGTAGCCCTATACTATGAAATGTACAGGAAATTAAGGTTGGTCTTAAATACACGAACGTGATATCAATAATATCACAGTGCGTGTGGTTTATCAATGTTGTTACCGCATAAAATATTCTCACTTCCAGATTATACAACACGGACGATTACAGACGGAACAGAAAATAATCTGACAGTTTCTAGCTTATTTAGCATTTTGAATGATCACTGAATTATTCCTGAAGAGTTATCAAAAGGACAGCAATCCTATTGTTACCCACCAGTTGTCTGTGAAATGCTTTAAAGGAGGGGTCCAGGCTGAAGTAAAGATGATTTGAAATGTACAGTAAAAAGTACAACAATGAAAATTTCATCAAAATCTGATGTTAACTAAGAACCACTTCCTAGACGATTTTTGGTCAGGAGAGTCTTTAAAAAGTTCTAATAAGTGCATACATTCCAAATTAGAATTTCGAATACGGAAAAGTAAATAGCGTACAATTTGTAAGTCTTTCAATGCAAAATACTTACCCGACGGTTGATCTGAATTTTTGAATAGCAGGGGGCCTAAGGTCATGTGCATCTTATGGAGCCAAAATTTGAGCCACTTTTAACCGCAGGAACAGGCGCTTCTACCGCAATAGTTATATCATTGGATTGGCATATTCGAAGGATTGCATTGGAAAACGCTTCTCTTCTGCTAAGATAAAAGTTTTTTGTTGATATATTGTGTCTTTTTTGGCAATCAAACTTTCGGGTGCTGTAATTTCCTAAGACCACAGTAGATAATCCGTTCAGCTTGCTTGGGAAGCTGAGAACACCATTTGCACATCCACAATTCTTCTACAGGCTTGACCAATTCTTCAATATGTGTTATTTATTAAACCTTCAATCTTACATTCATCGTGAAACATTTGGAGGTCCTATTAAACGGCCACTTCAATAACCTTTTCAAATATTGAATTTGCGAACCTATTCTTAAATATGAAATTTAACGATCGAAAAACTTCGGACGATCGAAAGAATGAACTTTTGGGAATACCACAATGGAAAACCCCTGGTGTCCCAAAGTCGGAATTACCTTTAGTCAACGCAATGCGAAGCTGATCTTCGGGGCGTCTTTTAGGTCTTATAGGTCTATCCCGGAAACCTACTCTTGCATCGTGGTTTTTTTCAAACGTCGCTACACTAAGCATAAACCACACCAATTTCCTCTGATCATCATAGCAGCCTTGGCGTTGACTTTGTTGCATCCCGTTTTAATGGTCTGGCCTACCAATAAACCAGTATCTTAAAGCCACCCCAGCGCGCCGTCCACTGCCTCCAACGTGGGTAGTAACTATTGCAAGTTCTGGACGTCGTATTGCTTCTGTTGTTGTCATCCTTTGCTATTTGTCGACGTTTTCAATCTGACCATTATCTCTGTCGAAACCGTACGTTGCCGGTGTCCACTGCCGCTATGCGTACCGCCAGAGGCTTTTTAAACATCATCGGTCGTGCTGATTATAGCCATGTGTCGTGGTCCCTTGCTCCCCGTACGATTAACATCGCCTTACAATGTCCGTCGAAATCACTCGATTGATGCCTCGTGTGCAGACCTTTAACGAGACACAGAAAGTTCCTGTCGATCGTACTCTTTTCTTTGGGAGTACTTCGTATCCTTTGGTAATCATATCTTTTTCTTCGTTGTGTTAAATTTTGCGTTATCGCTCGCAACGGCTGTTTGAAGATGAACAAGTCTCCGATTTGATGGCAGGCCAATAGCATTGAAATGAAACTTCTGCTAGGAACACTTTAAATGCCAACGCGGACATTCATCTTTCACCCCACAAAAACTGAACACTCATCATCGCCCTTCAGAATAGATGTCCTATGGACCAGAAGAAACATGGGGCTTCAAAGGAAATGCATACTCGATCTCCCAACACACGTATTGAACAACGCGTTTTTACATCAAATGCGCCAGCCTTCTGTGGGCCCAGCTAACGTCCGCGACGGCTCCCAGTAATTATCAGCCTATCTCCAAACATCTCTCTGGGCCCTGGATGTTCCACGGTGGAACGGGTGCAAGGGTAACCGGTAATCAACAAGCCAAGGAAGCACACCCAAAGTTTTTTTGACAATTAAAAACCTGTTTAATGGCACCCGTCCGCAAGGGTGCACGCAGACATGGAGCCATCCGTCAGACGACGCAGTGCCACTGGGAACATCACCCAAAGTCTCCTATGGTATCTCTTGAGTTCTTTTGTCTGCTGCGGTCACCGAAACCAGTGGTTATTTTCCTTTCCCTACTTCAACCTGGGCCAAAACCTTTGGTTCCTTTTATCGATGTCACCCATAGTCATGTCCACCTGCAACACCTTGTATCAATCCCATTCTAGCGCGCTTCGTATTGGCAAACATTCCTAAATGAACTCAATGTCAATGATAAAATGCAAAGCGATCGGACTTGATATAAGCAAGTGCAAAACGCTATCTTATTTTATTTTTTATTTTTTTATAAGGATTCCATGTTATTTTATTTATTTATTCTCTGTTAAAAAGATATTTTTTAATTCAACAATGTAAGAAAACACGTTTTGTTATACAAGGGGAAAGGGATTTCAAAGAATGGGTCATGTCTGCATCCAACCAGATTTTTAATAAAAGTACCAAAATATTATAATTTTATTATTGAAGTGTTCCCGAAAAGAACGCCATAAATTTTATTTACAATGGAACTTCAAATTAACATACGATGCATACAATTTATTATGGAATATATACGAACTTTTCTAAATGCCAGAGAAAAGAAAAGTCATTTTGTTGCCGAGCACAAATAAAAAAAATTGAGGAATGTTAAGATGTTTTTTGTTGGATTGAATGATATGTAGGTAAAAAAATCATGGGAAAAAAAACATTGAAAAGAGCTAAACAAATTTTTATTGCATAGTGTAAATGCTGTTATTATTAGGGACCCATTGAAAAAGGTAATTTGTATCGAGATAAAATTGACAAAAAGAGATGCACTCCATGGGATACTGGAAGCACTCATTGTAATAATTATAAATAAAACGCAGTTTTCATAAAAATAATTTGCTTTCACGAGGTATGGGACATTCTCATATAATGTGATTTATTTCGGACCAAAATCTACTGAGCAGTGTTCATTTCTTTTAATTGTTACTTACATTTAAAAAAAAAAAATTTATTTAGATAAATTTAATTTTACCACATGAGCTTTAAATATCGGCTCTAATCTGCGTCTTTCGTTGAATTCTGGGCCCCCCTCTTATATTTCTACTAATTCATAGGTAACTTCCCAGTATTCACAAGACGCTAAGGAAGGAAAGACGACGGAGTGCTTTTTTTTTTTTTTTTTTTTTTTTCCTTTAAAGCGATTGTCTGCAACGAAAAAGGGGAAACAGATACAAGGAGCTGATATTGCATTTTTTTTTTAAATTAAAATGTTTGTATAAAAAAATAGCCAACTTACATTTTAGACCTTCGGATATTCGCACGCTTAACGCAAAAACTTATGCCGCCACCGACTTCAATTTTTCACGCATGGTTTCTCGGATGACATAAAATTAGCGTCTCGTTTCTGTAAGGCTTCAGCCACGATCGGTTCAAATCATAATCACACAAACCATCAACGTTCTTTCATGTTCATTTATCCGGGTTTGTTTGCACGCTTGAAATACGTTAGAATTGTCCTTTTTAAAAGTTTTTTTTTTTAAAACTAGAAATAACGTTTCAAAAACCTTCCACATAAAAGACTTTTCTGAAAAATTTCCTGGACAACAAGGGTCGTCCAAATAACCAACTCTTGGAATGTTATCTGAACGCTTCAAAAGACGGTCCAATTGTTGGGTGCTGGGCACCGGCCCGCACCCGTTCATTTATTATATTAAAATATTCATAAAGGTATTGAATTATATGTAAAATGAATCGATGCAAATGAATTTATAGTTGTCTTTCGCTTTTCATTTTCGTATTCTAGAGCGTGGTAGGCCTAAACAATTCCATCCTCTTTTCTCCCGTGCATTGCGGAAAGGAAAACTTGTAATGGACGTTTTTCAATTTGTCATCCAAAAATAAATACCTTCATAGAATGCAACACATTATGTAACCGTGGAACAAAAAATAACAGAAAAATGTAAATTTTAAAAATATTTTTCTCCGAGAATTTTGGGGAAAAGAAGGAAAAAAAAAACAATAAATCAATTACGTTTTCCAACCGTTACTACCGTACTTGGTTAAAACGAACGAATGTTGTTTATCTTGCATGGTATTTTTTTTTTTATTCTCGCGTTAAGAAATAATAGCAGGAGAAAAGAATCAACTGTGCCATAATTTACGAACAAGAATATATGGCAATCTGCTTGACAGAATATTGCTGTATAATAAAAAAAAAAATACAATATTTTTTACAGGTAGGCAAACAAGGCTAGGAATACAAATCGATGTTAAAACATGCATCAACATTCACAAATAATAAATCCACACAACCAATGACCAAACGTGTCCTCTGGGGGGTGATTTGGGCGAAATTTATTTGCCATAATACACCTGTTCCCCATATCTGCATATTATACTGTGGGAAATTAACTCCCAATCTTTTCAAATTTCCGATGAGTAAGTCTGTGAGCATATATATTCACTGCTAATTGTGTTGATGCTTTTGTAATGATATTTATATAATGCTTTTCATAGCAAAGCGTGTGGTTTCACTAATCTTTTTAAATAATTTTTTAAATTGAGGTAAATTGTTTAAACTCACATTCTACTCTATGTCTTAATTATGCCTACTGCCTTGAATTCACAAAGAAGTATGTTCCTAACACGAATGGAAAAAAATTAAGGTCCCCCAATCATTATTTTGAACATGGCACAATATATAATTTATGACTAATTGAGACGGTTTGTATTACGGTTCACGATGCAGAAGCCCGCATAGTAAGCGCGCGAAAGATCTTGACTTCAATTCGTTAGTAGTGTATGTAGTGGGAGTCCACAAAAAATTAAATTTAAATTATTTTTAAGTTTGTTTTTGCTAGCTATTGCGATAGAGCATTTTAAAAAGAAACTATTTTTGGTTAGTTGAAATTATCACAATTGATGTTCCATTTCAAAAGATATGACCAAAAGAGCAATGTATCTCAGGATTACCACATGAGCTTGCTAGAAACACTTTTACAAGTTTCAGCACAAAGCCAAAAAATGCAATAAATTGCTTCAAGTTTCATGGTCCTATTTGTCTTTGATTTATTCAACCAAATCATACCAAAACATTTTCTATGTGTGTAATCAACATGAAAGAGATGAATTATAGTAACATAATTGGAGGCGTAAGTAGAATTATAGCAAAAGTTATGGGCAGTATACAAAAACTGGAGGGTTTGACTAGTATGTTACCGTATTGTTGATCCAATATGACCACCCGTGGAAAAATACTCCAATAGGCAATGTTTCAAAATAGGAACAACCCTTTAGACTACAGGGCACTATTTCCATTGGTGGTGTGTGGGCTCAGAGCTGAGTTTGTGGAGAGGGTAGAGGTAATTTAAAAACCTTAAAATGGCCAGTGGTGATTCCCTAAACGTTGTTCTTTTTTTTTACGCCTAAATACATTTTTGTTCAAAAAAAATAGTTTACATTTTTTTAGATTCACTTTCCTTATCTGAATCTATTCCAATCATTGGAGAAAATTCTAGTGCACAACACACATCACACACAAGCATCACTTTGAACACGCTGTAGTTGTTTTCGATATCAATTTTTTTGTCAACAGGCCAAAAGTTGATCACCTGCTGACGGTATTTTCTAAGGAAGAAACTGACCAATAGGAATAAAATGATTGATAAATAGTTTACCCACTGGCCCAAATTGACAATTTCGTAATCTGTTTTTATGAAAAAATTGCTATTCCCTCTGCCTGTTTGTATTAATTGAGGTAGCAGTGCATGTGGGGTCAATTGTTTGCATTGCTAAGATTGCATGGGTGATACACCATCACAGTGAAGTGGCGAAACCGTTCGTCGTGAGTGTGCTGTTGCGGTGTGGCCATCCCTATTTAGTTAGCGCCATTTTTGAACGAGATCATTAAATTTTATAGCGCGAAGCTTTTTTTGCTTCCTTTCTTTCGTTTTTTTTCTTCCGACGACTTTTGCGTTTTCTGTGATTGACGACTATCATCGTGTACACACCTCCTCTACCTATCCTCTTAAGTTTTCACTGCCGTTTTTCGGCAAAAAGGCGAAAGAAACGTCGAACAATTTCATGTGATTGGAAGTGCCAAAGCGCCACGCAATCTAACTTCTTTAAGGCAAAGCCCTACTTTTCCTCCCGTCCTCCCCCCGCTCGCGGCGAAGGCCGAGATCGTCCCGCTGCTGAGACCAGCAAAGCTGGAAGCAGCAAGCGAATGAGTACTAATAAGAGAACTCGCCAATCTGCAAATGCTGAACAAACCTAAATCATCTAGCAAAACTAAACCGCAAAGGCGAAAGGGCTTCTCTTGGATTTGTCTCTCCAAAATCTACGACAAAAGAGGTTTTGTTTGAAACTCTTCGAAAAGCTTTTAACCAGATTGCTGAAAATCAGCGCGTCAGATTGTTTCAATCCAACTTGGTCTCTCTGTCGCCTCCCGTGGCGGGGCATCACAGCACCGACGACGCGTCGGAGCATTTCTGCCCACAGTCGGCGGTGGCTGCCAAGAAGGGATCAGAGCCCTGGCGAACGATTTTCACCACGGGTGAGTCAATCTTGGACTTGGATGGATTGTGAGTATGCCTACTATGGATTTCATTAGAGTCTTGTGACACTGAAGAATTTGTCGTGAAATATTGATCGTATATTTTAGATTCCTCCTGGCCCCAGCCAGCACTAGCCACAGCACAAAAATCAGACTCGAGAGTCCAGACTTGATATCAGCCTCCAATCAATCTCAGTCCCTTTTTCCTCGCGGCGAAGGTTTGCTACGCCGACCGACATTGGCACCCCCTAGAATCAGGATATTGCCACAGTCTGCTAGTAACTTTCGTAAGTGCGCAACCAACTAGGAGAGCAAATAAACGCTCAATGATTGGGTTCCTCAAAGTATGCATTACCAAGGACAACTGTCAGTTCATTGATACCCCAAGGGTGAATCCAGCCATTGGCAATTTTTCAGCACCCCAAATCAAGTTCGAGGACGCTATTAAAAATGCAAAAGAGTCAGAGTTATCACTGTCCAAAGGAGCTGAACGCGTTCCTTTTCGAACCTCGTAGATCCCAGTCGATGACTGAAACACCAGCCAACGACTGCAAGGGCCACTTATTTTGTAATGCCCAATTCGAATGGATGAATTGCCTCCGAAAGGAGTTTATTCAAAACCTAGTCCTGCCACCCCAGATATATCACCTTCTTGAAGCCTAGTCCACTCCCAGGTTACCCAAGATTTTTGTTTGGAGTGATTGATGCCAAACAAGTCAAGGACTTGAGAGGAAACAGCCAACAAGCGTACAGCGGCCTCGGCCATAAAGGCCAAGGACAAGGTTTTCATCGCAACCTCCCAACACTGTCCACCAGTTCCATCCTTACCAGAACATGCGGCTGCTGCCCAACAAACAAGGTTTAACTGCAAGCAGGTTGGGCTCGTTCTAAAGCCAAAGGCAAGCCCCCGAGCACTGCTACCCCACCTATTCGAACCGCCACAGCGGCACTTACTGACAGCCTTTTTTAGCGCCTATGCCCCCCTAAGGACAGGGAGGAGGGAAACCATCAGCAACAAGCTGCAAAATTGGACTACCTCAGACAACAGTCGCGATGCACCAAACGGCAAGCCCAGACCAGGCCAGAGCAACCAGTTCGAACCAAAGGAGGACAAGTAACGGCTTCAAGCAGGAAAACAAAGAGGTAAGTGCCTCTCTAGATTTTGTCATTACCCCTTTGCGTGTCTAAATCTAATTGTGAAAAATATTGAAAAGCAGTCGGAGCGTCGACTGCTGTGAAACATACCATGAATGGGTGTTGTTACACATTAACATCAGCATCCTTTTATTTTGATATCAGTTCAGGGTTATGAGATAGATATTTGCTTCCAATTCCATCACAAAAAGAAACCACCCGCCAGGTATAGGCGTGGCAGTGAGGATTTTATTTAACAAAAAAATAAACGATTAGAAATTTCAGTTCTTGACATGCTAAAGGGTCATTGAACCCATCCATTCCATGAAGATTGGAGTAGAGTTTATCCTCTAACATCTTCTCCAGGACCAAAAAAAAAGACATGGTGGGTTACCGTATACATTCTAGATCTCCCAGACCTGAACACACATTCTTAACTACAATTCATTTTTAAGATGGATAATGTATCAACTGCTACTTCATCTCATAACCCCTAGCTGTTTGCCTCCACCTCAGCTCGACCTCCGGAATGCTGTATTATTCAGTGCCAAAATTCATCCTAAGCATTAGGAAATTCTTGAAATTATTTGGGAAAAACTCAGTTTGGCAGTTCAAAGTTCTGCCCAACGGGCTAGTCGAGTACCTGCACCTTAAGGCTTTTCACAAAAATTCTTAGCCCTTTTCGCACAGCTAGAGAAAAGAAGGCCATGTCGTTGATAGGGATACCTGTGATGAACTATTATCATAGGGAGAAGTCTGGAAAAGTCAGAAGAAAGGCCACAAGTTGCCACTACTAAACTGCTGACTTAAATTAGGATTGGCTTTTCGGTTCAACCCAGATAAGTCAGTCTTTGACTCCCACAACTAAAATTGCCAATTCTTGGGTTTGAACTTGATACCCGATGAACATGGGTAATTAGACTCCCCATCTCAAAAGTCCAGGGATTATTTTCCAAACATGCTCGGACCTTCTCAGCTTCTAGCCCGACTTCATATTAGGAGTGTTGCACATCGGTGATAGGGGTAAACTTGTATCTACTTTCCTGCTGCCTCAGTATTGTCCCCTACCACTATTAAGCAGCCCTAAGAAAAGCGAAAAAGATTAGGCCACTGAGGATCAAACAAGGGGCATTTTGATAGGAAAATATCCTCTCTCATGAGGCCAAAGAAGGAACGTCAAAATGGTGGGCTGCCTATCCAACATTGAATTTAGCTAATTGCCCCCATTGGAAGGGACCAGTCCATCGCCCTTGAATTGCGGAACTGATGCAAGTGGTTAGGTTGGGGGGCCAACTCCGACCTAACTCACTCTACGCCGGTGGTTAGATGATAGAGTAATGATGAAATTCAAAGATTGCAAATTCAATGTGGTTATTAACGCATTCTTGAGACACTTGCAGCTGGCTGTTAGGCCTGAAAGCCGCTCTGTGCTCACGCATGAATTCACATATTAACTTTTCGGCCTAGCATAAACGACAGCAGTTGCTTATATCTATATAATAAAATGGGAGGGTACCAAATCTATGTGAACTGCCAATAGAGCAGATAAAGAAATATGAATGCCATTAAGCCCACAATATTTGGAAATTTCCGCTCACATTTACCTCGGAAAACCTAAAACTCGGAAAGCAGATACGCTTTCACGAAAATTCAATGACCAGAACAGACGTGGGATGTTAGACACAAAAGTGAATTTCGCCAGTATTTGTCAATAGGTTTTGGTATTACCAGATTATTGACCTATTTGCTTCCAAAGACTTTAACAAACAACTTGATAGGTAATATGTCTATGGTCAAGCAGACCCGCGTAGCTGAGGCCACAGATGCTTTTTTCTGTGCAATTGGGGCAGGTTTCTTTTTCTATGCTTTCCCCCCATTGTTGTCTTCATTTCAAAATGTTTGCAAGAAAATACGAAAGCAGTAAAAGCTATGCGGACTGCATGGTCGTCACCCAATTGGCCTGCTCAACCATGGTTCCCGGGTTCTGATGAACATGGACTATTTTGGAGAACCTATGCTTCATCCTTAAAATCTGCTCACTTTTGGGCTTAACCCAGTTTCAATGAGCCTCATCCCACTTAACTCATTGCCTCCGATCTTTTATGTTGCAGGCTGTGTCCGATACATGGAAAAGGGAAAGGACTAAGCGACAACAGAACATGGATTCTCTTATCTCGGGCCTCATGGAGCCCCTCTACAAAAGAAAGCAGTGATGGAGTTTTATTTTCGTACAGATGGAAAACTTTCTTGACCAAGAATAACCTAAGTTTGTTCAGACTGAAGGTTAAAATACTTTTAGACCTTCTTAGCGAAAAAAACTTTTTCTTTGGATGGATCATCAGGTTACAGTAAGTTTGTAATTAATCAAGCCAGAAGTGCCTCTTTCAATCTTTTTTCTTGTATTTTAACGATGATTAAATATGATGGTTGGGAAATCATTCCACGGTTGCAGATAGATTTAATGAGAGGGGTTCTTCAACAAAGAGACCACCCCGCAAATCCAGAATATAAGGAAAATCTGGGATGTTTCTATTGTGCGTTTTTTTAAACTACCGCTTCGGGAATCTTTTCTCCAGGAGTCTACTTAATCTTGATGAGACATGTTGACCTCTGAAGCTATGTATGCTGATCGCCTTACTGTCACCCAGCTCGTGCTACAGTCACTACTCCATCTTCTTTAACCGGACAACATTCGCGTACAATGAAAGACAGTGCTAATCACTTTTCAGTGTTTAAGGATATTACTTAAATCAAGTATCGACCGAAAGAAATGCTGACTATGGTTGAAACTTAAAGCTTTATGCTCCTGACAGGAGGGAACTTGGCTTTGCATTGTTCACTACCTTAAGGAGTAAAATGTAACATCTTGAGGACTGAAAAAAATGAAAGGTTCGGGGGGGGCAGGAGCGTGCCCTTTCATCATCAGCTACCAGAAACCACACAAAACGTCGTCACGTGGCCAGCTCCATTCTCCAGGGGATTAAAACAAAACTATGTTCTTGCAGCTGGAATCAATACGGACTGTGTACAAGGCCCACTCCACAAGGGCTGCAGCTTTCTTCCACTGCGCAGGCAGTGCGCAATTGCCTGTCAAACTGATTCTTGACCTAAGCAGGATGGTCGAGTGAAAAGACTTTCCAAAAAGTATATATAACAAGCAAAGGAAAGCTCGAAAGACAAGTGTACTACTGTAAACAGAAGATTTTGCGGTATCAGCAGTGCATGGGACAGCTGAAGTAGAAAACATGACTTATTTCAGGTAAATTTTGTTCATTGTAAAATACGGTGATTTTTCTTCTGTGTTTTTTGAACGCTTTTGTCCAGGACTTTTCAAGGGCTTTTGTTCAACGTTTTTTTCAGGATCGTTCTATTGTTGCTTGTTTTCAGCTTTGTTGTGTTGATTGTGCGTAATTATCTAAAACGTCGGATTAGCGTGCATAAGAATAGGTAAGATTAAACGAGAACTTACCTGTTGAAGTTTAATCATTATTTTATAAGGTAATGTAAGGGAGAATATTACGTCCCCACCCTCCCACCCTGAGGGTTTATTCAAACAGGTTAAGCTCTCAGTTATCTTCCATTTACAATTGTTAAGCCTGTCTGACGATTCTGAATTCGCTTCTAAGATCTGAAGTCAAAGATCTCGCGCGCTCTACTAGCGGGCTCTCTCATTGTGACGTAATATTCTCCCCTTACATTTACTTATAAAAATAATGATTAAACTTCAAACAGTGTAAGTTTCTCCGTTTAATCTTACTATATTTTTTTTGCCTTATTTCCTCGAAATGAATGCCAATGTAATGTGGCCATTCTGATACTTCAGATACTCAGTGTAATGGATAACTTGGTTTTAATTAAATAATAAATTTAATTTATCTGCAAAGGTGGCGTATATATTAAGCCAGTATAATAATGCGGGAAGTTATCTGTCCAGTTTGGAGTTTGTGTTGGGAATCGTTTCTATTACTGTCTGGTGTGGTGTTATTCTATGGCTTTCGCAGACATGCATTTGGTGAATTGTGCAGCATATTGGAAATAAATGGAGAGTGATATGGACACACATTAGCACGAGGATTTGTATTTTCAATTTGCACACGAAAAATAGTCATATAATACTTTGTCTTGTGCTCGACATGTTTTCTGCGCTGGAGAAACTAGAATTTAATTTTGTCCAAAGCTCCCGAATTTTTTCCAATCATACCATGAGAACGGATAACTGATAAGTGAGTGAATTGATTAATCATGAAGAATAATTATAATAATAATTTCTAATTTTTATTCTTTATAGAATATAAAAAAAAAAACGGCCGCTAAACAAAATTAGAGTGACCATAGAGTAACCATTTTAGAACGGGTAACTAAAAAGTATCTCATCGAGAATAATCTTCATTTATGTGCTACTTGATTTTTTTCATTATTATTCATAAAAAAAAAGCGCAAAGTAATAGCCATATAATGGTATAAAGATTTATTGGCCTCCAGCGTACTAAACAAACCGATAACAAATATGTAAACGACCACCAGATCCTATTTGTGTATTGAATTATTCATAATGATGAGTAAAGATTATATAGGAGCAAATGCTTCACCAAAACAAATTTATTTCTCTTTTGATAAGTTTGTGAAAAATAAATTCTGAACTGGTTTATAATGCCCTGAATTTTTGATATCCCAATTCAATCGATATATTTTTATAGGTAGGGGTGAGACTGGGGTAATTATGGCCCCCTTTTTCCATTCCTATTACTACCATTAAATGAAAAGTCCATAATATATTCTAAATATGTAAAAACAGTCGTCATATACCTATAAATATACAAAGGAAAGTATAACCTGACTTCTCATTGCATATTAATATACCATTATTTAACAACGTTTGGGGCCATAATTACCCCACAGGGTTGGGGGTATTTATGGCCCCTATTGTATGACTGTATATAATTAAAATATTATGCTAAGATTATGTAATGATAATAAATGTTGTTGGTATTCCTAATACACTTATCAACCACCCAACAATGTTTAATAAATAATTGCTTCAGCCTAATGTTTGAAATTTTTGCAATCGATAGCAAAACATATATTTATGTACATAATCTACAAGTTAATGTCCCCATCTCGCTTTGCGCTTATACACTGTTATGCATTGGGGCATAACTACCCCAAATGACATTTTCAATTTGATCCCCCTTTCAGCTCTACTATAAGATATTCAGGTGAGGTTTTTTTGTGTTTTTTATATTCCTATCTGTTTCAGTTTCAATCAAAATTCATCTTAAATATTTTAATTAATGATATACACCCCAATAAAAAAGCCAGACTTGCCACTTCCAACAACAGAATTGTATGCCGTACATTTTGGCTCCCTCACAGCACAAATTTCATAGTAAATGGCTTATTTTTTCTCATATGATAGTAGGAAGGTTTACAGGCATGTGTAAAAATTAGATTATCATTGTGTAATGAGCAAAGAATTTAAGCTCTCAAAGACAAAGGGGCCATAATTACCCCAGGGCCATACTACCCTAGTCTCCCCTATGCACATAAGTTGGTATATTAATTCTTTCAACCTAAACAAGTTATGTTTGCTGAGCATGCTGTATAATGTTCATAAAAATGAATTTTCATTATCTTATGTATTACAGTGGAAACTCGTTATTATGGGACCACGGAAGTTACCTTGTGAATCGGAAATATCGTTTATATCAGGGTAAAAAATGAAGTGATAATGATATAATACAAAGAGCTGGACCAGCAAACTTACCTCTGTTATATCACATTTCGTAATAACAAGTTCCACTGTACATTGTTATTACTGTTCGAAAAAATATCAAAAATATCAATTTGCACAAATTGTACTCATTGGTTGCGCAATTTATGTTTGGACCTCATGTTTTAGCTGATCATGCCATGTTCGTACTTTTTACAGTTCAAGACGTGATAAATTAGGAACTCGTTAATATTCCCGACGTACACTATGTGTTACTATCAATTTGCACCTGACTGAAAAAAAGTTTGATCCTTAATAGTATCGCCTGTTAATTATGTTTATTGGAATCACGACAACTGTCATTCGTTTATATGTCAATTCTTTGAACGTGCATCATTTGTTCATACAAGATCATAATTCATGATGTTATGTATTCTCTTATTATTGTCATTACCGTTTGAGAAAATATCATTAAATATCAATTTGCACCACATCGACAAAGTTCGTTGTCCAATATGATTGTTGCCTAGTCAGATTTATTTAAACTTCATTACCTTCCATGTAGATATCTCATTAAAGAAATGACTATCATGAATAGTTTACGGCCTCAAAGGAGGATTTTACGATGAAAGTCAGATGATTTGAACGTTTACAGTAGATAATGACAAGTACAAACCCTGAAAAATTTCATCAAAACGGATAAAAAAATTACAAAAGTCGGTTATATGATTGTGCAGGCGCCGTAACTAGGGGGGGGGGGGTTCAAATATTCCCCCTCCCCCCCCTCCCCCCCCCCGCCCCCCACACCACCCCCCCCCCCCCCCTTCCGCCGCGCTCCGCCTCCCCGCCCCCGCCGCCCCCCCCCGGCCCTACCCCCCGCCCCCGCCAGCCCGCTAGCGAGCAAAGGTCCGCTTGACCCACACAAAAAAAAAAAAAAAAAAAAAAAAGAAAAAAAAAAAAAAAAAAAAAAAAAAAAAATGAATTAAAAGAAGACAGAAAAAAAAAAAAATAGATAGGTTGGAAGATCATGTAAAAGAACTACCTTACTCTTGCGTAACCCCTATAGCGTAATATATTGGTACTCTTCTCGATTGGACGAAGGCCAAAAAAATTTTAACACCTACAAACCCCCCCCCCCCCCGTTTTATATGAATTTGTGCAGCCCGTAAACTAAGGGGGGTTCAAAATTCCCCCCCCCCCGCTGGCGAGCAAAGGGTCCGCTTGACCCACACAAAAACAAAAAAAAAATTGATTAAAAAGAAAAAAAAAAGGTGGAAGATCATGTAAAGAACGACCTAGCGTACCCCTATAGCTAATATATGCGTACTTCTTCTCGGATGGCACGAAAGGCCAAAAAAATTTTTAATTTCTTTGGTTGTTTTTCTTTATGAAATAAATATTTATTTCAATTTTTCTGCTTCCAAGAATAATAAAAAAAAAAAGGCATAACTCTTTTATGGAAGTTTCGGGTTCATGATTTTTATACAAAATGATGACAATTTAAGTTAGGATTTTATATTGAAGAAATATAGGGTCGATGACATCATCAGCATGCTCATTGAATATGCATGAGAATATTAATAGAACTGTGTTATCCTCCCCCCCCCCCCCCCCACAAAAAAGGCAAAAGTTACATAAATGAAACTTCGTCATTTTTCT
>CALNVZ010000674.1:12449202-12469250 GCA_940671915.1 Paracentrotus lividus
AACCAAAAATCCTAATTTAGTCAGCAGTTTAGTAGTGGCACTTGTGGCCTTTTCTGACTTTTCCAGACTATCTCCCATGATAATAGTATCATCCAGGTATCCTACAACGACATGCCCTTCTTTTCTCAGCTGTGCGAAAACGGGCTTAAGAATTTTTGTGAAAAGCCTTGGTGCAGTACTAAGCCCGTTGGGCAGAACTTTGAACTGCCAAACTGAGTTATTCCAAATGAATTTCAAGAATTTCCTATGCTTAGGATGAATTGGCACTGAATAATAAGCATCGGAGGTCGACTGAGGTAGCAAACAGCTAGGGGTTATGAGATGAGTAGCAGTGTGAACATTATCCATCTTAAAATGATTTGTAGTTAAGAAATTTTTCAGAGTCTGAGAGATCTAGAATGATACGTACCCAACCATTCTTTTTTTTTTTTGGTCTGGAGAAAGATGTTAGAGGATAAATTCTCCTCTTCATGGAAGGTGGGTTCAATGACCCTTTAGCATGTAAGACCTGAAATTTCATCCGTTTATTTTTGTTAAATCCTCACTGCACGCCTATTACCTGGCGGGTGGTTCTTCTTTGTGATGGAATTGAAGCAAATTCTAATCTCATAACCCTGACTGATTCACATAAAAAGGATCTGATGTTAATTTAACACCATTTCATCGGTAATGTTCTCTCGCAGTCGACGTCCGACTGCTTCAATATTTTCACAATTAGATTTTAGACACCAAAGGGGTAACAAAATCTAGAGAGGCACTTTACTCTTTGTTTCCTTTCGCTGAAGCGTTACTTATCTCCTTTGGTTCGAACATGTTGCTCTGGCCTGGGTCTGGCTTGCGGGCATGCGACTGTTGTCTGAGGAGTCCAATTTTGCAGCTTGTTGCTGATGAGGTTTCCCTCCTCCCTGTCCTTGGGGGGCATGGCCTAAAAAAAGGCTGTCAGAAGTGCCGCTGTGCGGTTCGAATGGCTGGGTAGCAGTGCTGGGGCTTTGCCTTTGGCTTTAGAACGAGCCCAACCTGCTGCAGTAAACTTGTTTGTTGGGCAGCAGCCGCATGTCTCTGGTAAGGATGGAACTGGTGGACAGATGTTGGGAGGTGCGAATGAAACCTTGTCCTTGGCCTTTTATGCCGAGGCCTGCTTACAGCTTGTTGCTGTTCCCTCAGTCCTTGACTTGTTTGCTCAAATCATCTCCAAACAAAATCTTGTAACTGGGAGTGGAAGGCTTACAGAGGTGATATATCTGGGTGGCAGACTAAGGTTTTTGAATAAACTCCTTTCGGAGGCAAATTCATCTCGAATTGGGCATTACAAATAAGTGCCATTAGCATCTTGCTGTGTTTCAGTCATCGACTGGGAATCTAGAGTTCGAAGGAACGCGTTCAGTCCTTTGGACAGTGATTCTCGAACTCTTTTTGCATTTTTAGGTCCTCGACTTGATTTGTGGTGCTAAAAATTGCCAAATAGCTGGATTCACCCTTGGGGTATCAATGACTGACAGTTGTCTGGTAATGCATACTTTGAGGACCCAATCATTGAGCGTTTTTGCTCTCTAGTTGTTGCGCTACTTAGAGAAGTTTAGCAGACTGTGCAATATCCTGATCTAAGAGGGGTCCCCAATGTCGGTCGGCGTAGCAAACTTCGCCGCGAGGAAAAGGGACTGAGATTGATTGGGGCTAATTCAAAGTCTGGACTCTGAGGTCTGATTTTGTGCTGTGGCTGTGCTGGCTGGGGCCAGGAGGAATCTAAAAATCATACGTCAATATTTCGACAAATTCTCAGTGTTCACAAGACTCTAATGAAATCCATAGTAGGCCATATCACAATCTCATCCAAGTCCAGATTAGACTCACCCGTGGTGAAAATTCGCGCAGGCTCTGCATCCCTCTGCAGCCACCGCCACTGTGGGCGAAATCCCCGACGCTGTCGGTGCTTGATGCCCACCGCCACGGGAGGCGACAAGGAAGTTGGATTGAAACATCTGACGCTGATTTTCAGCAATCTGTTAACAAGTTTTTCGAGAGTTTTCAAAAAAACCTCTTCTTGTCTAGATTTTGGAGACAAATCAAGAGAAGCCATTCGCCTTTGGCGGTTTAGTTTTGCTAGATTTTAGGTTTGTTCAGATTTGCAGATTGGCGAGTTCTTTATTAGTACTCACGCTGCTGCTTCCAGCTTTGCTGGTCTCAGCAGCGGGACGATCTGGCCTTCCCGCGAGCGGGGAGGCGGAGGAAGTAGGGCTTTGCCTTAGAGTTAGATTGCGTGCCTTTGGCACTTCCATCATGAAATTTCGACGTTTCTTTCGACCTTTTTGCCGAAAAACGGAGTGAAAACCTTAAGAGGAAGGTAGAGAGTGTGTACACGATGAATAGTCGTCAAAATACACAGAAAACGCAAAAGTCGTCGAAGAAAAAACGAGAAGAAAGGAAGCAAAAAAAGCTTCGCGCTATAAAATTTAATGATCTCGTTCAAAATGGCGCTAACTAATAGGGATGGCCACACCGAACAGCACACTAGACAACGGTTTCCACTTCACTGTGATGGATGTATCACCCATTGCATTTACAATGCAAAACAATGACCCCATGCACTGCCTACCTCAATAATACACAGCAGAGGAATAGCAATTTTTTCAATAAAAAACAGCATTACGAAATTGTCAATTTGGCCAGTGGTAAAATTATCAATCATTTTATTCCTATTGGTCAGTTTCTTCCTTAGAAAATACCGTCAGCAGGTGATCAACTTTTGCCTGTTGAAAAAAAATTGATATGAAACAACTACAGCGTGTTTCAAAGTGATGCTTGTGTGTGATGTGTGTTGTGACTAGAATTTCTCCATGATTGGAATAGATTCAGGATAAGGAAAAGTGAGATCTATAAAAATGTAAACTATTTTGAACAAAAATGTATTTAGGGTATAAAAAAAAGAACAACGTTTAATCACCACTGGCCATTTAAGGTTTTTAAATTACCTCTACCCTCTCCACAAACTCAGCTCTGAGCCACACACCACATGATAATAGTGCCCTGTAGTCTAGGGTGTTCCTATTTGAATACATGCCCTATTGGAGTATTTTTCCACGGGTGGTATATTGGATCACAATACGGTAACATACTGTCAAACACCTCAGTTTTGTAACTGCCATAATTTTTGTATAATTCTACTTACGCCTCAATTATGTTACTATAATTCATCTCTTTCATGTTGATTACACACATAGAAAATGTTTGGGTATGATTTGGTTGAATAATCAAAGACAAAAGGACCATAAACTTGAGCATTTATTGCATTTTTGGCTTTGTCTGAAACTTGTAAAAGTGTTCTAGCAAGCTCATTGGTAATCCTGAGAACACTCTTTTGGTCATATCTTTGAAATGGAACATCAATTGTGATAATTTCAACTAACCAAAAATGTTTCTTTTAAAATGCTCTATCCAATAAGCTAGCAAAACAAACTTAAAAATAACTTTAAATTTAATTTGGGACACCCACTACTACCTTAACGAATTGAAGTCAAGATCTTTCGCGCGCTTACTAGCGGGCTCTCTCATGTGACGTAATATCTAAACGTCATTACGTCATAAAATATATATTGTGCATGTTCAATAATGACTTGGGACATTTTTTTTTCCATTCGTTTAGGATACTTCTTTGTGAAATTCAAGGCAGTAGGCATAAATTAGACATAAGATAGAATGTGAGTTTAAACAATTTACTCAATTTAAAAAATTAGTGAAACCCACGCTTTGCTATGAAAAGCATTAATATATCATTACAAGCAATACAACACAATTACAGTCAATATATATGCTCACAAGACTTACTCAACGGAAATTTGAAATTGGGAGTTAATTTCCCACAGTATAATATGCATGATATGGGGAACAGTGTATTATGGCAATAAATTTCCCCAAATCACCCCCTAGAGGACACGTTGTCATTGGTTGTGTGGATTTATTTGAATGTTGATATGTTTTAACATCATTTGTATCCTCTACCTTGTTTGCTACACTGTACAAAAATATATGTATTTTTTTATACAGCAAATATTCTGTCAGCAGAGTTGCCATATCTTGTTCGTAAAATTATAGCACAGTTGATTACTTTTCTCCTGCTATTTCTTACGCGAGAAATAAAAAAAAAAATACATCAAGACTAACACATTCGTTCCGTTTTAACCAAGTACGTACGGTTTGGAAAACGTATTGATTATTTTTTTTTTTCCTTCTTTCCCCAAAATTCTCGGAGAAAAATATTTTTAAAATTACATTTTTCTGTATTTTGTTCACGGTGTACATAATGTGTTGCATTCTATGAAGGTAAATTTATTTTGATGACAAATTGAAACGTCCCAATTACAAGTTTTCGCAAATGCCACGGGAGAAAAGAGGATGGATTGTTTAGCCACGCTCTATACGAAAATGAAAAAGCGAAAGACACTATAAATTCATTTGATCGATTCATTTACATATAAATCAATACTTTATGAATATTTTAATATAATAAATGAACGCCGGTGCCCAGCCAACAATTGGACGTCTTTTGAACGTTCAGATAACATTCCAAGTTGGTTATTTGGACGACCTTTTGTCCAGAATTTTTCAGAAAGTCTTTCTGTGGAAGGTTTTTGACGTTATTTCTAGTTTTAAAAACTTTTAAAAGGACAATTCTAAACGTATTTCAAACGTGAACAAAACCGAAATGAACATTGAAAGAACGTTGATGTTTGTGTGATTATGATTTGACCGATCGTGGCTGAAGGCCTTACAGAACGGACGCTATTTCATCCGAGAACCATCGTGAAATTGAAGTCGGCGGAAATAAGTTTTGCGTTAAGCGTGCGAATATCGAGGTCTAAATGTAGTTGGCTTATGTTTTATACAAACATTTAATTTAAAAAAAAATCAATATCACTCCTTGTACTGTTTCCCCTTTTCCGTTGCAACAAATCCTTTAAAGGAAAAAAAAAAAAAAAAAAAAAAAAAAAAAAAAAAAAAAAACACTCCGTCGTCTTTCCTTCCTTAGCGTTTGTGAATACTGGGAAGTTACCATGAATTAGTAGAAAAATAGAGCAGAATTCAACGAAAGACGCAGATAGAGCACCGATATTAAAGTCATGTGGTAATTAAATTTATACTAAATAAATTTTTTTTTTTAATGTAAGTACAATTAAAAGAAATGAAACTGCTCGTAGATTTGGTCGAAATTATCACATTATAGAAATGTACGCATACCTCGTGAAAGCAAATTATTTATGAAACTCGTTTTATATTATAATTATACCAATGAGTGCTTCCAAGTAATCCATGAGTGCATCTCTTTTGTCAATTTTATCATACAAATACTTCATTGTCCTAAATATAAAGCATTTAAACACTGCAATAAAATTTGTTTTACTCTTTTCAATGTTTTTTCCCCTGAATTTTTTTACCTACATCATTACATCCAACAAAACATCTAACATTCTCATTTTTTATGTGCTGCAAAATGACTTTTCTCGCATTTAGAACGTTCGTATATTCCATAATAAATTGTATGCATGTATGTTAATTTGAAGTTCATTGTAAATACAATTTATGGCGTCTTTTCGGGAAACTTCATAATAAAATTATAATATTTTGGTACTTTTTTTAAAATCTGGGATGCAGACATGAACCCATTCTTGAAATCCTTTCCTGTATAACAAAACGTGTTTTCTTTACATTGTTGAATAAAATATCTTTAACAGAGAATAAATAAATAAAATAACATGAATCTATAGCGATTTTGCACTTGCTTATATCAAGTCCGATCGCTGCATTTTATCATTGACATGAGTTCATTACGGAATGTCTTCATACGAAGCGCGTAGATAAATGGATTGATACAGGTGTTGCAGGTGGACATGACTATGGTGACTCGATAAGGAACCAACGAAAAGTTAATGGCACCAAGGTTGAGTAGGAGGAAATACCACTGGTTCGGTGACCAGCAGACAAAGAACCCAAGAGATACCAATAGGAGGACTTTGGTGATGTTCAGTCGTCTGACGGATGCTCCAGGTCTGCGTGCACCCTTCGGACGGGTGCCATTACCAGGTCTTTTAATTGTCAAAAACTTTGGTGTGCTTTCTGGCTTGTTGATACCGTTACCTGCACCGTTCACCGTGGAACATCCAGGCCCGAGAGTGTTGGAGATGGCTGATATTTGGGAGCCCGCGGGACGTTCAGGCGCATTTGATGTAAAAACGTTGTTCAAGTGTGTTGGACGAGTATCATTTCCTTGAAGCCCATGTTCTTCTGGTCCAAGGACACTATTCTGAAGCGATGATGAGTGTTCAGTTTTGTGGGGTGAAGATGAATGTCGCGTTGGCATTTGTGTTCCTACAGAAGTTTCATTCAAGCTATTGGCTGCCATCAAATCGGAGACTTTGTTCATCTTCAACAGCGTGCGAGCGATACACACGAAAGAAAAGATCATGATACACAAAGGAACGAAGTACTCCCAAAAGAAGAGTACGATCGACAGGACTTTCTGTGTCTCGTTAAAGGTCTCCACACAGACACCATCATCGAAGTGATTTACGACGACATTGTAGGCGATGTTAATCGTGGGAGCAAGGGACCACGACACCATGGCTATAATCACAACCGATGATCGTTTAAAAACCTTGGCGTACCATAGCGGATGGACAACCGCAACGTACCTTTCGACAGAGATAATGGTCAGATTGAACGTCGACATAGCAAAGGATGACCACAACAGAACATACGACGTCCAGAACTTGCAATAGATACTACCCGTGAGCCAGTGAGACGGCGCTGGTGGGCTTAAGATACTGGTTATTGTCAGGCAGACCATTAAAACGGATGCAACAAAGTCAACGCCAGCCTGCATGATGATCAGGAAATTGGTGTGGTTATGCTTAGAGCGACGTTTGAAAACCACGATGCAGAGTAGGTTTCCGAGGATACCTAAAGACCCGAAGATCAGCTCGCATGCGTTGACTAAGGTAATTCCGACTTGGACACCAGGGGTTTCCATTGTGGTATTCCAAAGTTCATCTTCGATCGTCGAAGTTTCGATCGTAAAATTCATCTTTAAGAAAGGTTCGCAAATTCAATATTTGAAAAGTTATATTAAGTGCCGTTTAATAGGACCTCCAAATTTCACGATGAATGTAAGATTGAAGGTTTAATAATAACACATCATTGAAGAATTGTCAAGCCTGTAGAAGATTGTGGATGTGCAAATGGTGTTCTCAGCTTCCAAGCAAGCTGAACGGATATCTACTGTGTCTAGAAATTACACCCAAGTTTGATGCCAAAAAAGACACAATATATCAATCAAAACTTTATCTTGCAGAAGAGAAGCGTTTCCAATCCTTCGAATATCCAATCCAATGATATAACTATTCGGTAGAGCGCCTGTTCCCTGCGGTTAAAAAGTGCTTCAAATTTTGCTCCATAAGATGCACACCTAGGCCTGCTATTCAAAAATTCAGATCAAACGGGTAAGATGCCTTGTAAAGACTTCAAAATGTACTATTCTTTTCGTATTCGAATTCTAATTGGATGTATGCACAATTAATTAGAAACTTTTAGAACTCTCCTGCCAAAAATCGTCTAGAAGTGTTCTTAGTTAACGGGCAGATCATGAAGCACTCATGTCGTAGTGTCTGAATCAAGTCAACTGTACCAATTACGACCTTTATGAAAATTTAAAGAATGGGCTCTCAGATTCTCTTCACACTTTTCTTTCCTCATGGATAATACGTTTTTAAACATATAAATATCAGTATAAAAAACGAAGATGTCCTTGTCCTATCATTTTCAAGCTAATCCAATAAACTTTTCTTAAATGCAATAACACGAGACACAATGACAATACTCTGTAAGACGAAATCCCCGATAAAAACAGAGAATTTTTTTCTTTTCATGAGCAATGTCTAAATAACAAGTTCACTGCGCCTTGTCTATCAAGTGACATATAAACTGAGAAATCCTGCAGTTGTACGATGCCCAATGACATGCCATGTAGATGAAGTTATTCTCTGCAACTATTATTATTGAGCAATATCTTCTTTTCACAATTTCAAATTCACATAGTTCAATAAATCTTCGCCTTTGTTGCAAAAAGCAATATCAACGATGGACTTGGTGCTGCTAGAAGACGTCATGTGCGTCTGTTTCCCATTAAAAGGTCGACTCGTCGCAAGTTCACAGCGCCTATGCCTTTTAAGTGTGATGTTATAAAATGGCAAAGAAACAATGCCCCTAGACAACCTTCAATGACCATAACGACATTAAGCAGGCAATCCTCTGCTACTTTTGATCCTTGTCTTCTCCGAATTTCGACATTCAACTTATTCACACAGTCTTTGCCTTCTATTTAAAATGTTATGGAAATTTGTAAAATTGATGCGACGAGACCCTCAATGAAAAATTAAAAGTATTAAAAAATGTCGACTCGTCGCAATTTCATTTTGACGAGTTAATATAGTCTTTGCCTTTGTAGTGAAATGTAATTAGAACTTAATGCAGCTATTCTTGATGACATGAAGAATCATCTGCGACAGGTTGTTGAAAGTGACGACAAGAGGCGAGATTTCATATACATGTACCTTAATTGACAACTTAGCAAGGCGGGCAAGAGATAAGAGATCGATTGTTATCAGTGCATCAAATGTCCAAAGATGAAAGACAAGCAAACATCTTGAGTCTGATTTCAGGGCACTAAAACCAGAAGATGCTTTTTGAAATCAAGAGAAGCACCGTTCGTCAATGTCCTCAAAACACTTATTAAATTCGAGAGAGGAAAGAGCGATTATTCTAGTGTAGCCTATTGCATGATTGAAAAAGCTCGATTCATCCAATTATTATCGCATCAACGTTATTTCGTGTATATGCCCTATTAGATTAGTGAATCCGAAAAGGGGAGAGTGATTGAAAGCTGAGCTGACGAGAAACTTCCGACCTTGATATATCCGGAGTGCAAAAACCTTTTTGGATATGACTGTACGCCAAGCATGGAATATTAAGAGCATTCCACTTGGAAATAAACAGGATACAAACAACATCAAAACCACGACATCCTCGTGATCATACAGCCAGGACAGCATGCAGAGTTTTTATGCGATGACCAAAGATGGAGGCAGTCTGTATAACTGTAGTACTTATTGTCTTTAGAGAGGTCAAGATTTTTGACTGACAAATCACGTTGGCAAACCAGAAACTATTACGCCCATCGGAGTGCAGCGAATTGGCGTGTAACAAGCGCATTAACACGAATTACGTGACCACGTGATGCATTTCCCGAACCAATCAGGGGCGTCTTAACAAAAAAGCGTACAGCGGTGTTCATGGATTATCTTTGCCAGTCCTTTATGCAAGACAGTAAATGTGCAAGTTACAAAACATGTTTGACCCACTCCATGCGGATTGAAAATGACACAGCTTAACACCTTTCCTTCATAGGAAGTGAAATATCTCCTAATTTTTCTACTACATGTATACCGTGGGTATCAAAATAAAAGTAATTTAATTTAGAATGGCCGGCCATAGTCCAAGCTCATTTATTTTGCCAATTTATATGTAACAAAACATCACCACCGTTGAAATATATCCTTTTTTGCGTCTCGTCACGCATTATCAAGTAAATTGCAAACGAAAGCGACAGGTAGAAAATCCTTTTTTTGCATTTCTTTTCTTTTTTTGCATTTTTCATTAGAAAGGATAGTGTTCGATGTTGCTTGGCAAAAGTGAAAGCATTCTCTCAATCTTGCATTATTTTACAAAACTGGATTTTGTTCTACTGTATCACCTTCATTTAAGACTCATTGATGTGTGGCATCTGAAAAGGGGGCACAAAATACATGGGAATTTTTAAATGCGCAAATACATAGGCCTAAGTATTTTATTTATTCATTTTTTTATTTATTTATTTTTTTTTTTTTTTGACAGGGCATAATTTTAATCTGACCAAGAAACGTTGCAGCCAAAAAGCCAAAAGAAGAAGGTATTTTTAAGGGCTTTGTGTAACACTTTTCAGCCACTCATGAGTGTTAAAGGAAATTAGATGGGCTTATAATAACTTTTCATGTCATTGAGACATAAAAGTAAAAGATTGTATTGAAACAATAGAATGATGCACTTGTCAATTCAAAGTACTCTGTAGGTTAAAACAAAAAGATTAAAAATGCGCGCTTATGGGGACTTGTCCTTGTCTCAACAATGTAAATGGAAATCATGTGCAGTACTTTTATTGAACTTAAAGGTATAAAAAATAGAATCGCCTTTTAATGAAATTTCAGTCAAGGGGAAATCGAGAGGAATGGGGGGGGGACAGACGGGTGTCTACCATGTTTTTTGTATTTGTTTAAAGCACTCATTGAACATACTATATATATATGGTATATATGAGTCATATTTTCAAGAAAATGTCACCCCCCCCCCCCAGGTAGTAGTCGATTCATACTGCAGACCAACAAATTAGAAGAAAAAAAACATACGATATAACGAACACATTAACTGCCCCTACATTTGTAGACAGGGTTTGATTCCCCATTTAAAACGTGCGTTTCTTTAAACAATTTTATGTTTACTTTGAACACTATCTTATACATGGGAATTCCTCTCTCGAATTAAGTAAATTATAACAATCTTTAAAAAAAAAAAAAGCAAAATAAAATAATCGTATCATCGGAGGCTTGGCGAAAATCCATCAAAGGATTACAAAATTTTGAATAAATGTATTTGAATTTTAAATTTTGCCACTTGCGAGCTATTTTGTTCATGTTTATTAATGAAGTAATTGTGCATGCGTGATCTATTTTATATAGGCGTGTATATAAAACATGTCTGATAAGTATGTACGAGTAAAAGTAATCTATATTCTGCTTCTTCAAGACAGGCAATTTATGGAATTTATGGTAGAATATGGGGCAGCATCGCGCAAGGGACATCAAATTTAAAAAAAAAAAAAAAAAATCGTAGCTCTTTATCCTTCCATGAATTTCACTGATATTTCTCTCGTTTTTCTGCTTCTTCATAAGAAAATTTGATGAAGAAATAAATACATAATACATATTACATCGTTTATAAAAACATTCTTTGAATGTAGTGATAATGTTGGTCTAGCATGAAAATGTATTTGCTGAAGTCTTCGGAAGAAAGGAGAAGGCATATACACACAAGTTATAAATATTTGTCATCAACAGTTTACAGGTAAGACAAACCGTCAACAAAACCAAGATTTTTCGGTGGAACAAAATCCCCAGAACAAAGTAATGTCTTATATAATCATTAGGACTTTGTAAAATTGCACAGAGAAGATGATTTCAAAGATAAGAGTTTCTTTTCTCTTTACTTAAAAATTCCTGAGACCAAATTTTTAAACTATTTTGAGCATTTAGGTTATATTTATTTTTAATTCAGTATGTACCATGGTACTTATAAATTTGCTTTTAGTCGGTCATTCAAAGGGTTTATAAACGTTCTATATTTCGAACATGTAGCTTCATTATGCTATGTAAAGAGAAGTACAATAGAAATGCATACTATGCATGCACTGACTCAATAATATAGTTACAGTATGTAAACCGAAAAAAGGACATTTAGAATATAATGCTAATTGACATTCAAAATAATTGCAACACGATTTCAAAAACCTCAGCCAGACAGCATTTGACAACCCTTTTAAATCTCCCTTTCCAGTAGACATTATAGATTATTGACCACAAAGAGAATGTGAAATCTCACTTTTAAGTCAAAATATATAGAAAAAAAAGGGGGAATGTAAAAGGCTGTTAAAAGCTGAGAAGTTTTCAGCATCTCATTTTCAGGAGCTGGCAATTTCATCAGACCATAAAACAGAGTGTCCAAGATAAAAAAGAATTAATACTCAAAAAAAGAAAAGAGAAAACTGACCTGTTTTGTGCTTCAAACTTATATTATTAAAATGTGCTTTACACGTCAATCATGATAACAAACACAAGAAATATCAACAATTAATGAGGCCTGTAAAGAATTAAATAAACAACTCTTCTTGGAATGCACAGTCATGTAGCATTCATAGATTTTACAAAAAAAATCAATGAGAGAAATTCAAATAATACAAAGTGACAAAGATGTAAATACTGGTAGAACTGCAAATATTTGAATATGAGGAAAAGAGGGTCACTATAGAGAGCTGTACTTGGGCCATGCTAACAACACATTACATTCATTCTCATTCCATCTCCCCCTTTTCACTACCCGTTTTCTCTTAATATCTCCATCTCCTTCTCACACTGTTACTTTTGATACTTAAACCTTTTTATCACCACCTGGCCCTATACATTGTTTAATCTCTTCTCTGAATACTGCCAATATATTTGTGACAATAATGTTTTCTTAATGTTTAAAAATTTATCTTATTTGTCTACTCCATTTATTGATATTAATTATGATAGGCCTATGTCAACTGTTATTGTACACATGTTTTATTCATCTTTTGGCTGCTACACATGTCTTTATGAATAAACCATTTTTGACATAGAATTGAATTGAACACAAGTTCCATCAAATTGCTCAATCTTAGAAACATATTGTATTGCTGTGAGCAATCATTTTATACAAAATGAATGGTATAGAAAGACTTGTTGGGTAAAAAATAAAACAATATTGAAACGAATATCCCAGCGAATAATTTTGTATTGCACACTCAGATGTTTTTAAAGGTACAATTATGCATCTTTATGATAATACAGCGCAGATCCAGGGTTTCATGAAGGGGGGGGGGTGGGGAAAAATGCATTTCAGATTTTTGCACATCCCAAATTTTGTTTTAGTACATGCTGGCAGACAAAATTGGACATCCACTTTTGTTTTAGGTCACTCAGTCCAATATATCATTATTATTCAAATACAGCCATAAGGGGAGGGGGGGGGCTGTAAATATTTTTACCTTTTTTGTAGGATAAGGAGGGGCTCAATGGCCCAAATTCTTGATTTTCGACACTTATTTCTGATTCATTTATTCATTCATTCTTTTTCTTTCTTTTTTTTTTCTTTTTTTTTGGGGGGGGCCTGGAATTAGGAAACAATCTCTTTCAACTACTAAGGACTTATTGCTATTTTCATAGCATACATGTAACTTTGATACTGGGCTATAAGTTATTTATGATTGAAAGCGCCATAAAATCTAGGAGCATCAACACTGGTGTCCAAAACAACTATTAGTTGCAGGAGTTTGGTTTATTTATTTTTCCTTTTTTGTAGGATAAGGGAGGGCTCAATGGCCCAATTCTTGATTTTCGGCACTGATTTCTGATTCATTTATTCATTCATTCTTTTTTTTTTTTTTTTTTTTTTTTTGGGGGGGGGGCCTGG
Source organism: Paracentrotus lividus (assembly GCA_940671915.1). Classification (NCBI taxonomy): domain Eukaryota; kingdom Metazoa; phylum Echinodermata; class Echinoidea; order Camarodonta; family Echinidae; genus Paracentrotus; species Paracentrotus lividus. The sequence continues at coordinate 12,462,550 of CALNVZ010000674.1, forward strand.
AATTAGTAACAATCTCTTTCAACTACTAAGGACTTATTGCTATTTTCATAGCATACATGTAACTTTGATACTGGGCTATAAGTTCATATTATGATTGAAAGCGCCATAAAATCTAGAAGCATCAACACGGTGTCCAAAACAACTAATTAGTTGCAGGAGTTTGGTTTTATTTATTTGATGAACTTTGAAGAGATTCTCAGCTTTAAAAATGTAAAATTGAAGTACTTATCCATGTACCATTTAGTACCCTATCTGGTCGACAATTAGCGCTGCCAGAGACATGGCTACAACTTTCTTGAGATCTTTGGAATGGTTAGTTCTTTGAAAGAACGAAAAACAATGTTAATTCAGCACTCAGAATAAAAAATAAAAAATAAATAACTCAGAATATCTAATATGGAGTGTCTTGTGCTTAAAATGGTGATTTTTTAAAGTGGCAAAAGGGGCGACAATGAAAAAACAGCAAAAGTCATGAATCCAGCCACGTATTATATCTGGTTGACAAGTAGTCTTAATTTTGCACTAGGTACATGAAGACAACTTTCCTGAGAACTTTGGAATGGTTACTTCTTTGAAAGAAAGACAATTATTCTAATTTGAACACTGAATAACTCCAAATTTCACATGGACTGTTTTGTTCCTAAAATTGTGATTTTGTAAAGTGGCAAAAGAGGCAACACTGAAAAACCAGCAAAAGTGATGAATCCAGCCACGTACCCTATCTGGTCGACAAGTAGCCCTGCGAGGGATGTGAAGACAACCTTCCCCATAACTTCAGTTGTGGCCATAGTGGTGTGATGGAGAGTTTGGATGGATGACCGAGATGCTCGTTGGGATGTTGTCATCATGGCGGTGAAGGTTGCTGTGGTGATAGCCCCACCCAATAAGAGGATGAGGTATATTGGTAGGCATAGTACTGTAAAGTTGCATGGAAATTTAGACTGGGATGAAATGCACTGCCCTTTAGTATACATGTTACAAAATGAAATGACTAAATGTACAGTTACACCATGTACATTGTAATACTATTAGGGCAACTAAAATATGCTTATAATTTTGTTAAGGGTAGCCATGACAGCTGTCCCCCAAGAGTTCTCAGTTGGGGAGGGGGGGGGGGGTTAGAACTGTCAATAAATGCAGTCATGCTTTCAAGAAGATATTGGTGGAGAAGAGGGCAAGTGGACATTTGGTTGTTTTTATTGCACTTTTTTGTTCTAAATACTAGGTGGGGGAGGGATGGGGAGGATTGGGCAAGGCCAACCTGATTATGATTAAAATAAATTTTACTTACAAAGAGGGCTCAAGACACCACCAAGCCATATCATGAAAGACAGAATGGACATTGCAATAAACCTCCAGACACACAGACTACCAAGCTCAACGGATAGAGATCTGCATTCAATGAAAATTCAGGAAAGATGTAAAATTAAGAACACAAATGAATCAATAAAATTTGTTACAAGTTTTTTATTTTCATTTGGCAGTGGTATTGCAAACTGACTTACGTTCAACAGGTCCAGCCATATTTTGGGCAGACAAGGCACAAAATCTGGCTGGCCACGGTATCAATAGTTTTAATCATGCAATATATGAATTCATGTGCCTAACACCAATGACTCATTGAGATGTACCTATATTTCACTACCCTGGTCATTGGAATAATTAGTTTATTTGCTTATTGACAGTCCTTTTGAGTGTAAATGTAAAATAAATCTAATATACAAGTAGGGCAAAGCTATCAAACTTTTCAGAATAAAAAAAAAAAAAGCTGTCAAAAAACCAAACACTCAAACAAACAAACAACCAAGAGAGAAAAAACACACCTGGGTCATTTCAACGCTTTGAACCTGAAATTGCCTGGAACGATGTTTTTGTTACCAAAAAAAATTGAAAAAAAACTACAAACCTATGCAAATAGGACAAAAAAAAAAAAAAGACTAGAATTAATAAAAAGCATGTTCTAAGTAAAAAAAAAAAGTTCTTAATTCAGAAAATGTGCCTGTGAGTGTCATCTCTGATATATTATAATCACCTTGTCTTTGTGTTTCGATTGAGGAGCCAGCCACCGAGGAGAGAGCCAGCAATAGACACCCACTGAGCAAGCAGACCAGTCCAGAATACCACTTGGTTGGTGGAGACACCAGAGTCTAGCAGATATAATGGAAAGATGCTGACAGCTCCTTGCTCACCTGTAAAAGATTCAAGAGGGATAAGGGAAGGGCAGAGATAGAAAGAGAGAGGGAGAGACAGACAGAGAGATAGAGACAGACAGAGACAGACAGACAGACAGAAGAGAGAGAGAGAGAGAGAGAGAGGTAAATATTAAGATTTGCCATAAGTGTAAATTCTGAGAGACATGGCATGGTATAAATGGCCAGTAATATTTCACTCTTAATATAAATTAAACAGAATAAAATCTGGATTTACATAGGTCTCAGGGTGCAGAGACTTTAGCACTTTATTGACGAAGAGAGGAAAAATGTGGATAGGAAGACTGAAGGTGAAATATTGGGGTCTTCCCACAACCAGACAACTACTATTCACACTTCTTTACATGTATCTATACTACTGCTACCGCTAATTTTACACTATTTCTTTTGTACCTAGTTTGTAGATAAGAAGATAGAGCAAGAGCCAAGGCGTACCCGGAACTCCTAACACAGATGAACAATCTTCACACATCGTTCTTTGGTTGGCATTCTGTGTCAAGGACGTAACTGCAACTCTCTCTAATGATGCGTTGCTCTGAATGCTTTCCCCACTTTTCTGTACTGTCGTTTTAGTCGGGTAATCACTTGAATTTAATGGTGAATAGTTCATTTTATGATTTACAGATGAACATCGCAGATTATATCGGTGCTGAGGTCGAAGTAGCGAATTGACGTTGTTAGGAAGATTATGAGTTGTAGTGTTTTCAAGACTGTCAACAACATTTGTAAGGCACTTTGTACCTTCAGCACTTTTCATTGAATTTTGAGAAATATTATTGAGAATACCAGAACTTTTCGACTTTTCCACTTCTTTTGTCCTATTATCTGATTCAGATGAAAGACCTGGCAGACCTAAGTAAATCACAATTACAGCTTTCAGGTACACTGCGGCTACAAGCAACATTAGAAAACTCCAAGAACAGTACTGACTCATCCATGTTAACACACCACCCCCGAACATCGCTCCGACTTTGTAAGCCACGACCTGGACCGCATTCCCCATCCCCATTTCCCTCTCTGTCAGAGTCTGAATGGCGAAAGCGTCCACAGTGATATCCTGTACCGAGGCAAGGACATTGATGGTTAAGAGAAAGCTACTTAGGATCCATATAGATTCCGTTGATATCATGGATGATGCAGCAAAGACGATGGAGAGGCCAGTTAGGCTTAAAGTTAAAGGTTGTTTGATGGAGGAGGAGCTGGTTACCATGGGAACCCACAGGAGTTTCAGCATCCAGGGCAGATTGAGGGCCCTCAGTAGAGATACCTTGGTCAGGGAAGCACCGCCAGCATGCAGGAGGATGGGTAGAAAAGCAACCTATACAAAGGAAAATACAATATACATTAACGTCTTGCGACAGGAAATTGTTGTTGTGGCAGGGCTTCATATCCACTTGGTCTAACATCAGTTGGTCCAAGTATCTGATTGTCTACTACCAGAAATGGTCTAAACGACCATCTCGCCTGATACACTTGTCCTAATTGCCACTTCATCTAATATAGCCAATTCATCTAGTTGCTAAATAGGACTTGACCAAATAGTAAATTGGGCATTAGTCCAAGACGAAATGGGTATTACAGACAGAATGGAAAGTAGGAAAAAATGGTTAATAGGCCAAATGGCAATTATACCACATGGGAATTAGATGAACTGGATGTAGATGTTATGGAATTAGACTGTACATGTATGGGTTGAGACCAAACAGACATAAATTAGGCAAGTGGCTTTAGAGCAAGTGTTATTTTATCAAACCATGTACCCTATATAATCCAAAGTTTCAAACAACCATTCTCATTGGTAGGCCTACAATGAACTGAGACTTTTATATAAGGAGCCTAGAACATAGAGCCTGATATGATTACCATTGATTCACAATTGATCATTACTCTTCAGAGCAGTGAAGAATTATTACATCGTGATATATATATGACCAGGCAAGAGATATTTTGTACAAACATGCAGCAACACCAATTTGCCCCCCCCCCCTAAAAAGCAAACAAACAAAACAAACACAAAAGCAAAACAAATAAAAAAATAAAACAAAAACAAAACAAAGCTTCCTCAGTCACAGCAAAATATATGGGAATTATCTTCCTTTTTTCTTTTACTTTTAGTTTAAATGAATTCTAAGTCACTAGTGGTTTAATGGTTACGTAAGATATTTTTTCATCTCCAAAAGTTGCAAAGCTCATTAACTTGATGGCCACCCATCTGGTTAGCTTACAACTGTGAAACACTGCTTAATTATTCCAGAGTGTGATTTAACATACTATTGTAAATTATGCCCACAGGGCACCAACATATCACATCTGGCAAAGGAAGGTTTGATGATCAATTCAAATGCCGTATTTTTGTTTTCCTGCTGCACCGATTGGGGCTTGATGTGTGTTGAGCTTAAGGGAAGGTTAGTGTTAAAGTTGTATTTGAAGATCCATTTAAAAAAAGCCCAAATATGTACGTGCAGCAGGAAAAAAAAAATAGTGCAATGAGGAATCCTAAAATTATTTTTATACAACCAGCAGGGTTCATTTTCCAGAGTCTTACCTTTATCTAAAACTCATTTCCTTCAGATTTATTGCTATCTTTAAAGGCAACAGGCAGAAGAAAATTGGATGTGCCAGACAAACGCTGAATCTTGAATGATGCCACAGGTAACCCGTTTCAATATTGGTATCATTGCTGAGACCTTTCCATAATTTGCTAAGCCCCTGAGACCCCGACATGTAACCTGTGTATCTAATACAGTTCCTATATTCAATAAATCATGTATAGAGTTGAAAGAGAGATAGGCTACATGTAATGTAGAAGAGGATAAGGTAATTTCCTTGAATAGAGTAATTATTCTTGTGCCTACATACATGGCACTCAACATTTTAAATAAAGTTGATTCATTTACCTGAAAGCCATAAGGCACTCCTTGAATCCCATAAAGAAGCATAAGCCAGTAAATCTTTGATGAAGCGGCCTCCATGTTTCGATAAAGCGCAAAACAAATTCAGAGTAATGAACCCATCAAAATGTTGGCATTCGATCCTGCCTAATGAGTCAACTTGGATGAGGTGCCTTGCTATACATGATCATTTTCCCCCTTCATTCCTGCAATTGGAAGCAAACAAATGCATAAATTTCAGTTTACATTACAAGTAACTAGAACCAATGAGTGGGATGATTCAGCCCCCGATCTATCTATGCCAATTTTTTTTCTTTTTCTCATTGAGGAGTAAACTACATGTACAGGGGGCTGATGTTTTTCTATTATTCTATTGTTTTGTAAACATTTTTATATGAAAAGTAAGAAAAAAAAAAGGAAGAGTGATATCTTGATTCTCTTACATTTCATCAGAAAAATGACATCAAAACAATGTAAAAGAAATAAATTGAAATAGAAATTTGTTCACATCAATAATTTTTCAAATGGGTTCCCTGAAATTCACCGAATAGGATTATTGCTCATTAGGCCTATACAGAGTGAGTAAAAAATGTCCCCTAATTTATAGTTGTCTAGCTTGTTAGAATCATGTAAATTTAATCATGGGTTTTATGATTTATATATGTCTTTCATCCGCAGCATTTGTTGGTACCCTATTCATTTGGATCTTTGCACGCATGACTGAGTAACAGACAATCGATCTTCAGAATCTTCAGAAATCTGCTGAATCTCAATTGTGCCGAATGGATGAAGATTATTAAAAAAATGTTCAAAAAATGTACACAAATATACACACACCCTCTTATCACACACCCACACACACACACCCATCCTCCCTCACCCACATGCACATTATCACACATGCACCCGCAAACACATTTATTTAATTTTCATTTCATTTCATTTATATATTTTCAATTCCGACAAAAACAGTTTAACAATAATTATTAATTCACAATAAAATTTCTTGTTTCCTGATTGAGCATTTATGTTTTGTTTATGAAGACCATCACTGAATGTTTTGGATGTAATAGCTCCCTATCAACTGTTTGTGAGTGTGGGTGTGTGTGTGTATGTGTCTGGTGAGGGTGTGGGTGTGGATTTGTGTGTGTGCTGGGGTAGATGAGATATGGTAAGTGTGATGAGGGTGTGTATGTATTTTGTGCACATTTTAATGAGGGTACATGTACGTGTGTGGGCGTACTGTGTTTCTTTGCTCACAATGCACATAAGTAATAAATTCTCAATCTGTTTGTCCTTCACCCAGCCACTTGATGCAAGTGGCAGTTTGCTGTCTACTGACAATTGACTGTTATTTAGTCATGCATGCAATATGATCCAAATGAAAAGGGTACCAACTATTATGCTAAGACTATACAGTGCATCCCAAAAAGAACTATACACTTTTGACAAGGCTACCAAATTAAAAATATATGATTCTGGGGGAAAAAGTTTAGATTTTTATAAAGCTCATATCCTCAACTGTCATTATGATACAAAAAATTCTGAAAATAAATTCAGTGAACAATGCCCACTTTTATGAAGGACAAAAAAAAAAAAA